>WBMY01018667.1:253823-342801 GCA_013397315.1 Donacobius atricapilla
ACCCACACCAAAAAAAACCCACCTCTGGGTTAGGTGTGTCCCGTGTACATCTGTTCTTTTACAGCCTGATGAGCTGTGTGATACCTTTTTGTTTTACTTTTCCTCTTGTCAGCAATTGTCTCTGTCCATAGAAAGCTGAAAGGTTTGTATAAAGAAAGCAAGTATAATTAAATTCCGTTAAAAAAAAGAATATAAGCAAACTTCATAAGGCTTGGACCAATACAGGTCAGATGCGATTGAATGTAGGCTTTTTCTCTAAATCGATGGGGATGAGTCCTTTCATAGAGTTTAAAAGGTCAAGATCATCATGCTGCATCGCTAATGTTGTTAAATTCACTGGTCTTGCTGCACCTTTGAGTGTGTACATGCATAATAGAGTATAGGCAAATACTGCTATGCTGGTCTCCTTGGGTTGAAAAGTTTCAGCTCTAGTGTGAGGATGAGACCTGCATGGCAATCAGGGGAGGAGAGGAGAGCCTGAGAGCACTGCATTGGGGTAAGAGCTCCTGGAAGTTTATTCCTTATGGCGCTGCATTAACAGGAAGGCTCCTTGAGCTGCTGGCATGCTGCAGACCTGCTTGCTGCAGCAGAGAACACAAAACACATCGGGAAACATTAAAAATACACTAGTTCTATTTAATCCGACCAGTAGAGCTCCGGCCTCCCCCCTCACTAATTGCCTGCAGTCGCATCCCTCTGTTAGTGGCGCAGCTGATGGCCTTTTCTCCCCAGAGGCTTTTCCATAGGACGAGGAGCTGGTGGGATGCGCATGAGGAGCTCATCCCGTGGGGACCCGCTGCTGCGGTGGGCAGGTTTGGCCTCGAGGAGGAGCAGCGGGGGAGGAGGGGCGCAGGGTGTGGCACCCATCCCCAGCCCCCGCTGCGCCTCAGCCCTGGCGGCTCCTCGCTGGCTGGGGCTGTGCCTGGCTGCTGGGGAGCTGCACCAGAACTGGAGAGGGCTGCCTTGGGTTGGGGTTCTGTTCTCTCTTCCGAGAAGGAGCAAGTGAAGGTGAAGCTGCAACTTACGTAATTTTTCCTCTAGTCAGGGTGAAATCTGTTCTCGTCTGTAGTGGAAACCTGCTGAATATTTAGTCTTTGGCAAGAAAGAATTGTTATACAGAAATTTTTCTTTGAAATCCAGGAAGGGGTAGGTGATAGTAGATTTGTCCCACAGCAATGTGGTTGGACCTATGTTTGTTATATTTGTTGTTTGATGCATGGTTGTGAGTTCCATGGGGGTTATGCATGGTTGTTTACTTAAAATACGTAAAATGTCGCCTCTTTGTATTTCAGGCATGATCTTGACTGAACAGAAAGTTCTTGAAATGTGTTAAATGTGTTATTCACGGTGGGTGACATTCAGACTTGTTTCATGGAAGTCTCATGTACCAGTAAATGACTGCTTGTTGTCTGAGGGAAAACGTCAAACCATTTATAAGTGGTTATAAAAGAGTTTTTGTGTCTCATGAGATGAAGCATCAGCTTTATCTCTTGAGCTATGGCATTTTCAACACAAAAGTGGGAAATTATGTGACTTAGTCACATCAAAATACATCCTTGGGTGAGAATCTGTGTGTGTTCAGTGCATGTTCAGTATATGCTGGGCTTTGGAAACAGAGGGTTGGTCCATGCAGGGATGGCTGTTGTGAATCTGCAGGAGTGTAGTTTTTTGATGTGTCTAACATGGCCCTAGGATTTCGTGGTTTAGCATCTTATTTATCACATTTTTACAGGGAATATATTATGACTGCAGTGTTTGAATGTTCAAAGTGTTTTGTTCAAACAAACGTTCTCTCTAATCAAGTGAGTATAAATGCATGCATATAACTGAAAAATATGATTGCTGTCAACTAAGCTGAAAATTAGACTGAAAAAGTGTTTATTCTGGATGATGGATTGTTTTTATTTAGTACAAAAGTTGTAGAATATAAGAGTGTTACCCAGAACTAGATTTAAATAATCATCACTAAGCAGTTTGAGTCAGTAGCATAAAGGAAGTCCTTAAAAGAGATGAACCACTGGAAGAATGATACATTAGCTAGCTTTTATAGCATGTTTCTCTAAATTTTCAATCTCCAGTGTTAGCCATTTATAATGGCTGGGGAATGGTCCAAGTCTAAATGAGTGTATGGACACACAGCACTACCTCTCTCAATAACTGGCTTGAAAAACCCAAAGAGAAAGGCTTGTTTTCTTTGGGAAGATCTCCATTTCTTAAAGGGAACAGCCGAGGCAGTGGAGAAGAGGAGCATAAGCACTTTCCTGGCGTTGGTAAGGGAAAACCTACTGGCCCTTTGCTCTCTCTCCTGCCACTCTCAATCGTTGTCACCGTCACCATCAGTGCAGAGGAGGCTCGGGAGGATTGCTGAGGACTGAGTACCTCTGGAAAACAGAAATGGGTCAGTATTTGGGACAACTGAGTTAGTCAGAGACAGTGTGCTGTATGGGCAGCAAAATCAGTATCTCCTGCACGCTTCCTGAGTAATTGATATAATGCAATTTGAGTAATTGTCAGCTTTTTGTCTCTGGAGGAAAATGAAATCTTGAAATTTTACTTGGTCTTTGTATCAGCAGAGCTGGCTGTTCTTGGATAAAGTGGATAAAAGCAAAAAGGAAATTATAATCTATTAAATCATGAATCTATTTGCATCCTATGGGATACAGTACATGAAAGAGTATTACATAAATGAAAGTTTAAAAAGTACACAGAACAGAAAAAAACAAAAACGGGGAGGGGAAGCTTTTCTACATAGACCTTTTTACCTTTTCCTTTATAGATCTTGGAAATACTTTGTGTGCCACAGACAGGGAATCCTTTTCAGTGGCTTCACTGTATATCAAAACTGATCTGTTGGCAAGCTGAGAAACAAAAGAACTACTGAAATCTGCATGAGAATCACCCACCAGATGTTTGATCCCACTGAGAAAAGTCTTTCAGTTTAGAAGGTTAAAGAAGAATGTGGAAACTGGGCACTTGGAGCATATGTCAGGGATAAAAGGACTAGAATAAATGGAAAGCATATGTGAATATGAAAAAATATTTTCAGGAAGGGGAAGGGAATGTGAAGAGAAGAAAGCAGGATACAATTTTGGATACCTGCTCATGTGTGTATATTTGTATGAAACAGATGTCTATTGGCAAATGGGGCTGGAGGAAGCAGTCACAGCATTGCTCCATTAGGTGAGACTTGGGAGAAGAAAGCTCCTGCATGGAATAGAGAATGGTTGATGATTCTAGTTTCGAGCTCCGTTAAAATTGGGACTACCAAGGTGTAACACATGCCCATTGCCTGGATTTTACTGCAGCCTTTTGCTCAAAACAGGGATTGGATTCTGTTCCCAGATGGGCTGCAGGTTGCAAGTGAGGGAATAGTTTGAGGTGGCAATAGCTGCCCATGGTGGGCTTTTGTTTGGAGCCCTGTTGGTAAATGGTGGGATGTTCATGGGAGAGAGATAGGTAAAACACCTGGCCCTGGCCCATGTCGGACCAGGGGAAGCTACACACTTATACCTGTGGTTTTCTTCTGCTCTGTAGTTGTGTCCTGCTCCTCCCGTCAGGCTGTTGCCTGTTGCTCTCCCTGCATGTCCCATTTCCCTGGCTGCAGTCACTGGCTGGGCCCCCCTGTCTTTGGGTTCCTCGGTGGAATCCTTGCTGGAACCCCATCCTCTGGCATTCTCCATTTTTCCCATCACCCAAGAAAGTGGCCAAGTTCCTGCCCTATGTCTCCTCATTTGGGATTATTCCTTCGTATTCCTCATCCTCAGAGCTCCATCCCTTGCAGTGACTCAGTCACAGCACTCTCCACCTCCCTGGAGGAGGTGAGTAAATCCTGGGAGACAGGCACGTGCTAGGGTGCACCAGCAGCCCTTTCCCTGGTGGCAGGAGGTGATGCTGCTCATGGCAGCCAGGGAACCTGGCACTGCTGGTAGCAATGGAGCAGGAGGACTCCCTGGTGGTGGGGGTTACTTTGTCTAGTCCTTACGAATCTGAAGGCAATTATGTGTAACACCTCCAGTTTCCTAGGACTTAACCGGCTGCAAATGAAATCTTGTTTAATAAGCCAGCAAATGTAAACAGGCTGCGAAGAACAGAAGAGGAGGAAGAAGGAAAAAAAAAAAAAACCCAGCTCTTCCAGACCTAGGAAACATATGTTTATACTGAGAGACCTGTTCTTGCACCCTGCCTCATGTCGGGGAGCATCTTAATCTTCCAGTCTTCCCACAGAAATCAGTAAGCCTAGCTGTGAAGCAAGGCTCAGTTTGGTTTAGATGGGGGTACCATAATCTGACCCAGCCACATCGTAGCTTAGGTCAGGAAGCTGTAATCTTTCTAAGGACCCTGGAAATGATTACTTCACCAGGTGTTCTGTATTTATTGCTTTTTTCTTTCAATTAAATTACTGCTGTTACAGAGCAACTGTTGGGGCAGACAGAGCTTAGCCCCTCTGCTCCCAGTGTGGTGTGATTGCTGAAGGTGCCCTACAGATGCACTTGAATCCATACACGGACATATGCATATATACAAAGAGAAACATCACTGCTTGCCTACGAGAATTATTTGTAGCAAGAAATCGGTACCTCTGGTTTGTTCCTAGTAGCAGTTCCTAACCTTGCGTATCAGTAAATACAAGGCTTGATGAAGGTAAAGACAGTGGGTGATGTATGAAAGGGTATGCTCAGGAAAGCAGGGTCTTTTAGTTTGGCCAGGTAGTTTTGATAGTCCAGACACTGGTTTCACAGAGCCCTTTGTGTGGGGCATCTGGCACAGGCATTGGCCAGGGAGGTTGCCCTTCTGGAGGTCAGCATGTCACTTTGTCTTGAAACAGGCGTAAAACACAGGTCTCACTTCCACTTGAGGGGCTGGCCCAAGGCACAGTGGCTTCTTGTAAGCAGGTTTCATAATTGATCATTTTTTAATGATTGCGCGTTTGCTGACACCACCAGGTGGTTTGGTGTGGCTGACATGCTGGAGGGAAGGGATGGCATTTAGAGGGACCTTGACAGGCTTGAGAGGTAGGCCCGTGTGAACCTCTTGTTCAGCCAGGTCAAGTGTAAGGCCCTGCATATGGGTCAGGACAAACCCAAGCTCAAATACAGGCTGAGAGATGGATTGAGAGCAGCCCTGAGGAGAAATACTTGGGAGTGTTTGTGGAAGAGAAGCTCAACATGACTCAGCAAGGCATGCTCACAGCCCAGAAAGACAACAGCATCCTGGGCTCTATCAAAAGCAGTGTGGCCAGCCAGCTGAGGGATGTGGTTCTCTACTCTGCTCTCATGAGACCTTACCTGGAGTATTGCTTCCACCTGTGGGTCCCTAGCACTGTAAAAGTGTAGACCTGTTGGACCAGATGCATAGGAGGGCCACAATGTGATCAGAGGGCTGGAGCATCTCTGCTATGAAGACAGTCTAAAAGAGTTGGGGTTGTTCAGACTGGAGCAGAGAAGGCTCTGGGAAGACTGCATTGGGATATTTCAATTAAAGGGGGCTTATAGAAAAGATGGAGAGACTTTTTACGCAAGCATGTAGTGATAGGACAAGGTGGAGTAGCCAAGTTTTCTAGAGAAGTTGTGGATGCCCCATTCCTGAAAGTCATAGAATTATAGAATATACTGGTTTGAAAGGGCCCCATCAGGGATCACAAAGTCCAAGTCCTGTGCAGAACACCGCAAGATTCACACTATGTGCCTGAAAGCATTGCCAAAGGCCAGGTGTTCAAGGGGCTTTAAGCAACTTGGTCTAGTGGAAGGTGTCTGGGTCCATGGCCAGAGTGTTGAAACTTGGTGAGTTTTAAGGTCTCTTCCAACCTAAACTGTTCCAGGCAAGTGCTGTTGCAAAATCTCAAGAAGAACCCCGGAAGGAGGAGCCCAGCTCTGGCTTTGAAAGGTGAAGTGAGATAACAAGGAGTTTTTTTGACCTTGGAATTTGTCTTTTTCATTTCTTCTGTCTTTCCCATTTACATCATTCCAGAAGACTAAGGTTTTGGTCAATTATATGTGCTTAAAGAGAAACACTGTAATGTAGTTTCCACTGTACTGGAGCATTATTCTTGTACAGCTGGAGCTGGCAGCCTTTCATTCCCTTACCACCTCCTTTTTCCTCCTAAAAATAGCAGCACACTACAGCAGTATTACAGGAGAGGCAGAAAAACGTTTCCTGAGCAACAATTTTTGCCAGATAGTGGTTGAGGTAGCATCAAGAGCAGATTTGGGCAAAGTTGGAGGAAGATATAAATAGGAACAGAACAAAATGGGACAGAGGCAAAATCGGTACTTAGAGGATGAGGTTGGTCAGTGAAAAGCCAATGGATGGTGATGTTCACTGGGCTGTGTAACAGGCTGCCTGGGGAATTGGGAGAAACCTCTGCTCTTGAATCATTTAGGAGTTGTCGAGACAGAGCGCTCGGCAGCACTGTATAGGTAACAAACTCACGGTGCAGATAAGGAGGCGTGGGTGACATGACCTAATTTTCATTTCTGATTTCTATGATTTATTAAAGAGTTTTGCAGAGTTTCTCTTAGCAGGCTTAGAGCTGGAATTTGAAGCATGGCAATTAAGAGGATCCTTTAATACTGTGCCAGCACACTGTCGGGATTTCATCAGTTACTTGCAGGGGTAGTGTGCTAAGTGCAGCAAACAGAAGTTGGGGACAGGCTCTATGCCAGCTTAGATCTGGTAATGACACTGGTTAGCTTTCTGTGTTCAGTCCTGCTCTCAGTGCCACTACTTGTATTTTTGGATTATAATCATCTATTCATAGGCTATAGTAGATATTTTGGAAAAAATAAAACATAAAAACCACCACCGACAGCCACTTCTCATGCCACCCTATTTAATGACCCTCTCAAGAAACAGAGAATAGCTGATTTGTCTCACTGTCCTGATCTCGGGAATCCCTTCACGCCTGGGTTGAAGAAGCAGAGCCAGCAGACAATGCTTCTTCCCTCATGGGTCTTCCAAGACAGGGAGAAAAGACAGCGCCCACTTCCCTTCATCAATATATTTAAATATATTCAGCCAGGCCTTCTGCCTGCATAAGCAATGTACCTACTTTCATTTGCACAAAATATGCCACACAATTATTGTGATGGTGAAATACTGATATAACTAAATTACTTAAGAGCTAAACTAAAGATACTTGACAAGCCGACCTTAAGCTTCTAAGTGTTGGTGTTATTTCTGATCTGTCACTTGTTGACCACAGTTTTTGTCAAGCTCAACCACACAGAATTTCATACTTAAGGTTTGGAAGTTTTCTACCCTCATCTGCTACTTCTGTGGCTTAGATTTCTTGACTTTCCTTCATTGTGTGAACCTGAAACTGGTTTTCTTACACTTGCATCATATATAAACTAGGAATATTTTTCTGTATAGCTTCTCTGCCAACACGATAATGCAGAGCAGTAAAGCCAGTCCTTTTCTCAGCCCTAGGGGACAGTGATTGAATTAAGGATGCAGAGCTGAAGAATAAAAAAAAGTTCCTTCTTTTTAAATTTTTACTAACTTCTCATTGCTGTGCTGTAGAAATGGACATAAAATGTCTCTTGCCAGTACAGGAAAAACTGCATGATTTTGGGGTTACCCATGGGGGCAAAATGGTTAAACTGACCAGAAGAATACCATCAGCTTCTGTAACAGGAATGTCTGTATTAAAGCAAACACTTTACCTGGCTTTGGACTCCCTTCCTCTCAAGCTCCAATGTTGTTTTTACCTATCTGCTTTGCAGACACAATCACATGTATTTTCCCCATCCCTTATTGTTCTGAATCACCTTGTCTCGCCCCAGTAGAAGTTTGGTTATTGCAAGTTTTTTTCCTGTTTCCCTGTGTCCTGCATTTTCCATCATATGAAGCGCCCCTTTCAAACTCTAGCCAATGTTTCTTCTATCTAAAAGCAAAATAGCTAGTATGAAAAAAGATGCCCCCTGTGACCTTCTGATCCTATGATGTTGCCTTGAAGAACACTGTCAGTGTAGTTGTGCCTCCTTCTTTTAACCAGTCTGTGGAAATCAATATGACTATTTGATATTTCCATAGATTTGTAAGAAATCTTGCTGTGCTTTTCTTTTCCCTACGTAAAAAAGTGTTGTCATGCACTAGAAGATGCAGCAACAAAACATCATGTTAAAAACTTTCTAATTGCATTAGAAGATACCCATCACTCTCTGGCTTCTGAGCAGTTATAAAGGGATAAAACAGATACATTAACTGCATACTGTGTTATGTACTTTACTGAAAATGCTTTGCCACCTTTCTTTTAAGGCATGCCAAGGTTATCATTGTTCCTAACCTACAGAACTGTGAGTGTGCTTCCTTGATAGTGTCCTCTGTGCCTGGAATGTTGTTGTAAGAAGAAAAAGCTCTGCAGGACAGTATTTGGCAAACAGATCAAGGTCTCAGCCAAGGAAATACATTGTCTGTTAATTTTCTAAACAAAACTAGCTCAACTGAGGGCATGTGTTTTGTATCTGGTTTCCACTGGCTGTATTTTGATTTTGTAAAGTAGATGTGATATGCAATTAGTTCTGCAGACGTGAAGTTGTTTAAAAAACACTAGTTGTTAAATATTTCTTAATTAAATGTTGGCTGCTGAGCCTGAATGAAACGGTCCAGAAATTCAGAAGGGATAGCACAAACATTAACAAGAGTCTGAATAAGAGTTTACATAATGAAGTGAATTATTTCTTACTTAAAAACATACTGGAGATGTGGGCTGAGCAGAATACATTCTTTGACTGATCATGTTTAAGCCCAACATCTTTACATTTCCAGGCAAGGAATCCTGCTTTCTACTGGCATTTACTCTTCATTTTATGACCTTGGGTAGCCTACTTTTAATCTACTATTCTGAAGTTGTCATGTATGGAAAACCCATTTGATTAACTCTGTGGAAATTCTTAGAACTTTCTTTCCTAACTCCAGTAGGACATGCAATGAGGAAGCTATTGATCACTAATACTAGAGAGGTACAGAATTGGGACATAAGAGTAATATATGGCATTGCTTAAGATAACAATTCTGCAAAATACATGTTATCTTCCAGAACTGGGGTGATGAGGCATGATGACAAGTGCATTCCGTTAGAAAAAGGCAGTTCCTTGAAAACTCAGTGTGAGCTCGGAGTTATTTCAGACTCACCAAATAAGCTGCATTGGAAGGGACCATCAAGGATCTTTGACTCCAATTCCTGGCCCTGCATAGGACACCCCAGTCATCACACCATGTGCCTGAGAGTATTGTCCAAACACTCCTTGAACTCTGCCAGGCTTGGTGCTGTGACCACTTCCCTAGTGAGCCTATTGCAGTGCCCAACCACCTGGGTGAACCTTTTTGTAATACCTAACCAAAACCTCCCCTGACACAACTTCAGGCCATTCCCTCGGGTCACGTCACTGGCAGGTGAAGTAGTGACTGACAACAGGTAAAGTTTTCATGCAGTTTCAAATAAAAAGCTCCTCAGACTCCTGTCAGAGCCCCACGTACAGAACACAAAGCTCTTTCCAGGTGCAGGTAAAGGTCTCTGCTTTGTTTCTTCCACCTTCCTTGCAAACCATAGCATTTCTTATCAGTGGGCCTGCCCAGGGTCCTCCCCTGCTTTGGAAATCAAAAGGTAGGAGGTAGCAGTGGGGACAAGGACGAGGTCCTGGGCCCTTCTGGCTGTTGTGCTTGCAAGGAGCAGGACTTCACCCTGTGGTGCTGCAAGACATGACTTACCCTTCTCAAGGGTGTTGTGTAGTAGCTCCTGGGGCTGGTGACTGACTGACTGACTGCTCTGCTTGGTCTTTTGTTGTAGGCGCCGCCGAGATGAATAATTAAGTTTGTCAGGTGAAAATTTAAATTGCATCAGTCACACCTCTTCTAGAGTTATCCTGTGATTAAAAATGACAAACGGGTTTCAATGAAACACTGTTTTCATGTTCTCCTAACCTCTCAGCACGTATGTATTTGAAGCTTAAGAGTGCACTCTTCAAAATCTATTTTTAAAATTATATGTTTAATGTAAGGAGGGAGAAAAGTTTCCCCTATAGTTTAGAGAGAACTGAAAGTGTATCCATGTTCACTTAAAATATTGATCTTTCTTGCCTTGCTGCTAGGAACAAGCCATACTGTTCAGGCTTTGAATTTCTGCACCTGTCTGGCATGATCTCTTTGCTGAGAAGTGATGCTTTTAGACTTGACAAAACGTGAATGATTGATCTGGTAGCCTACCAAAATAGCCTTACAGTAGCTGATAAATCCTGCACAGTTACTGAAATCCATTTCAACCTTCATTTTAAATTAACCTGAGGTTTTAACTAACCTCAAGCTGTAGTATAACACAGAAAACGAATACATTCCTTTCCTGAAGATGCCCCACTTTGTTTAAATGGCTGGTGATTTCCAGCAAGGTTGCAGCCTCATCCCCTATGAAACCAGCACGCAGTTTCATAAATATGAAGGCTGCATCTTGGCACTCAATTTTACTCTGCCATGTAAGGCAAAAGGCAAAACCAAAGCATACCGTGACTCGTGAACATGTTGAAAGAGATGCCAAGGTGGCTGATCCCGAGCATCTCTGTGTCTTCCTCAGCAGGCTACAGGCTGTGGGCTGTCAGGATTGCCAGCTGGCACTTGCCAATCATACTATGAATGGAGTCTGCTTGCTGTTTTCAGTGATGGTGCTTCAGCAATTAAGCAGATGTTGCCCTACTCTGTAACAGATAGTATTTGGAGATACGGGCTCTTGGGTTTTGGTGTGCAGAGTTGCAGAGCTCTGGGATTGAGGATGATGTACATGTCTCTCTAGCCTTCAGGTTTGGGCTGGGGGAACTTTGTGGGCTCAGAGGCTCAGCAGGTATCCCAGATATTTGGAGTTCACAAAAATAGCAGCGTTTTGTGCCTGTTTGGGGGCTGTTTCTTTTACTGCATCTGAAGGGTTTGTGGATGATGCATCTTCAGAACCCCACGCTGTGTGTCCACTGGGTGTTACACTGTCTTCACCTGCTTTGTTCAGCTTCCTCGGGGTGCTTTATGTCATGTTACCAAAAAAACCCAGCATTTGCTTCAGACATCTTCTCCGTTTTTCAACTCTGAAGCCAGTAATTTTCTTATAAAATATCAAGTCCTCTTGAACACTGCCAGAATAGTACCAGACGGAAATGTTGTCTACCAGCTCTGCTGTTCAAGTAATCTCTTACATGGATGTGAAAAACCCATTTTCAAGATTGAAGTGCTAACCCCAATTTACTTTTGTAAGATATTAGGCCTTTTGTTATTTTAATTCAGCCTCCTGTTTAAACCTTGGGCTTGAATCAAACAGCTTTGTAAATGCTGTTGGTTATACAACTCTTTCTAGTATATTTTCCATACAAAGTGTGTAAACACATGCAGTGCTTATGCATCAGTTTTCAAGCTCTTTGCATTCCAGATATTGGCACTATAAAAATGCATTAGTTTAATTGTTAAGATAATACTACTTGGCCATTTAATTTCCCTGGTAAAAGATGAGACAGTTTGTAAGGGAATGGAAGGGTTTTAGCCAAAAACCTGAAAGGGTAAGAGGCTTTGGTTCTAGTCCATGGTCTTGGAAATTGGAAAAAGAGCTTTTTAAATAAATGATGGATATTAGTGCCATCTCTTAGTGTGGCAGCTGGAAAGTTTAATTATAGGTTGGGAAGTCAGTTAGGGATTAAGGAAAGTGTTAGCAGAGGGGGTGAATGTTAATGACAGCTGTTTGCTGTAGGCTTCTGTGAGGCAAAGAACGTATACAACATAAGCGTGGGGACAACCATATGCTGACTTTGAAAAAACTCCAGGCCTTTGTGCCTTGGCACGTGGCACCAGTTTGTGTGAATTCATTTTACCGTCTCGCACATGTGGAGGGGGGGAGAAAATTCTTTCTTTTGGTTTCAGAGTCCTCAGCACAGGGGAACTTGTGTTTGCAGTTGGACAACAGCACCTGGGCCAGGGCTAAATATAAACTGGGAGAGAAGCATGTACTGATATCTTCATTAGGAGAGTGGAATTGGCCTGAGAAAAGGGGATCCATACAATGAAATGTTTAGGCTGAGGCCCTGATGTCCACGTGCCTTGCACTGGCTTTGCTCTTGTCCCAAGCACCACACTACCTGTGCCTGCAAAGACCTGTGAACTAGAACAAGTTACTTTAAAACCCATGGCTCAGAGTGTAGGGGTTGTAAGCATGTTGTACCTTGTGTTGCAAACCCACGCCTGCAGTTTGAAGGAAACTCCAAATCCTTTTGCATCTGAAAGCAATACATTGGGAAATAGTTCTGCATCTGCTCAGGGCACCCATAAATCCTGTTGTACAGGTCAAGCACCACTGCTGAGGTTAGAAACAGTGCAAAGGGCAAGGATGGTTACAGCCAACACAGTGTTGAGGCTGAATCGGTTTTCCTCTTCTGTCATTTTCCTAGATACTCAGTTTAGGCTTTTTCGTTGAAGTACATTCAGTCTGTTCTGAAACTAGCTAAATAGTTTTTCTTTTTCCCCCTTCTATGGCACAGATTTTTCACTATATAAATTTTATTTGAATGAAGAGGAGTTGGAAGGGATGTGTGCTGTACTTAAGATTGCCAGGTGCATACATGACTTAACAAGTTTGCTTTCTAACAAAAAACTGCTTTCTGCAGCAACCAGATGTCATCTTCTGAGAGGATGGAGAGTGATAACATAGGCCACTTTTGAAAAAACAAAAACCTGCCAAAAAATTATCAAACCCGTCCCCCCAAACCCAATCAACAAACTCCCAAAGGCAACCCAAAAAACCCAACCAGCCCAGAAAACCCAACCCAGAAATCCAGCCTTTTTTTTTTAATGAAGAGTGTTTGAAACAGATGTGCACTCATGCCTTGTTGGTGTTTCTACCCTAAGAGAAGTTTGGATTTATCCTTCTTGTATGTGAGTTTTAAAATTACCTTCTGTTCAGCCATAGTGGTAGACCTGCTGTACCTTACAGACTGCTATGGCCACAGTATTAGAGGAATAAACTCAGAGAATCATCTTCTCCATTAAAATTGAACTAATTTGAATATGTGCATTATTTACAATACATTTCATGGATTTATAGCTCTATATGATCTTCCTTGGCAATTGAAACTTGCAGTGCACAAAAATGTATTTAGTTTAATAAGCTGCAAAACTGTGTCCTCTGAGACTTCTGGATGTTACAACACTGAGGTTGTTGTGGAAATAATTCAGCCTGTCTGCACTTACGTGCATGTGACCAGCCATAATGAACATATGGCTGTGGTGTATAGGATGGTTCAATCAAGTGCTTGAAAAATGACAAGACAATCTTCATTAAAAAATTGGAAGCTTTTGGGTGCTTGCCAGTTTTGGTTACAGCTGGAGCTGGGTGGTGAAGGCGCTGATGGTATGTTCTGTCCTTGCTGGCTTGAGTGGGTGCTGGGTGGGTGCTGTGGCACATAGGAGTTGTGGGCTCCCTCTGTGGCCCAGCTGCTTCCCACTCACTGAGGAGGGACAAAGATATTTACACCTCTTGTTCTTAGAGAGCTCACAGTCCATGGGAAGCTGTCTGGCGTTGGACAGAAAGCGCTTCATGTGCTATTTAAAATGCTGGACAGGAATTCACAGCAGGCATTTCCTGTCGTCTGAAGTGTGAGCAGAGGAGGAGGAAAAAGGAAAAAACCCTAATAAAATGCATGTCACTTTAGGGGTGGTGAAGCTGCATACTTGAGCCTGTGTCATTTGAGGTTATGTCAGTGCAGGTCAAGTGATGTGCTGAACTGGAGATGAAATAATAAGAAATAAAAAGAATCCTTGTATTTTTGAAGGCAGCACACTTTTACAAGACTGTAAAAGATTATAAATGGGGTGAAACAGGGAAGAACCTTGAATGTGTGTGTTTTGGAAGTTGTGCCCTTTATTTTGTGCTTGCATGTGAGCCAAAGAATAAATCTCTAACTTGGTCAGTCTGCAGGCTGTTGTGGTTTTCTGGGTAGTTTCAGTTTTGTGGTTTGTTTTGTGGGGGGGTTTTTTTGTGTATGTGGTTTTTTGGGGTTTTTTGGGGTTTTTTTTCCTAGTTGCTTCTTCTCCCTTCCTCCCCCCACCCCTCCCACGCCACCTCGGAAAACCCATTAATTGCAGCTGTAATTCTGAGGCTTAGATGCAGTTCTGGGCACACATGACCCTGCCATATTCCTGGTCTTACTTACTACTAATAGATTAGACAAAAAAGAAAGTCTCAGAGCCCCACCCTGAAATATTGAAAGCTGCTTTTCTTCCTAAGAACTCCTAAATATCCAAGCCCACACTTGTATCCAGTTAAGCCAGCTTGAACTAGCTTCTCTGCAGGTTTTCAGTTGTCTGGGTGCCAGCCATTGTCTACCACTTGGTTGGAACGAAGCAGTATCCTATATTGGCTTGTCAGCCCTTTCTTGGCTTCATGTCCCCAAGGCACATTTGCTGTCAGTACCAAAGGTAGGAGGAGAAGGTCTCCTTGGTAGTGTAATGTAGGCTGGGGTTTTGTTCCCTCTTGAGAAACAAATGGAAATTGTCTTTAAATACATATTTAAAGGAATCAGTCTCCATCTCTCGATTTTTCCATTTTTTTCATTGGTGAGGCAGAGCATGTAGTTCATTTCATGAGCATATTATGATGCCCAGATTAACCTGAAATTGCAGTCTTTCCCCACCATTTAACTTTTGGTTCAGTAAGGGTTGAGGCAAACATTTGCCAGCCTACTGAGAGGAACCTGACACTTCTGTTGCAAATAACTTTTCCCCAAAAGCACTGTGTGCATTGGAACAGTGTGGGCTCTGGCTTGCAGCCATGGGTTCACCTAAGCATGGTGTCACGAAGTGACAGGCAGACAGAGGTAATACATATTTTAATGTGCTTGACTCAGCTAGAGACCATAAAATGAGGTAGACTAGACTTTCCTTTCCTAGCAGATTTGAGCTTGCTCTGAATTTATTAATAAGTTGCGACTCTGCCAGCAATGCCACTCAGGTGGCCTTAATGGCCCTGTGGATCTTGAAAGCGGACAAGAACATTGAATTTCTGCCTTGCTTGGAATGTATTTTCAGCTCCTGTGAAACCATTACAGCAGACATGCTGGGGGTCAGCCTGGCCAAATTTCTTATGCCCCCAAGACCAAGGAACTGGAGTGCGTGTGTCAGTGAATGGAAACTGTAGGTGAAATTGGAAATGTTTCTAATTGGTACTCCCTAATATTTTAATAAATATGAGAGTATCATGGCATGACTGTGCTTTGGATACAGGGAGCTGCAGTTGTTCTAACATAAATCATTTGCACTCTTGTCATTGAAACTAGATCTTGTATGGTAATAAATGGTTTAAATTTTTTGAATTATACCCAACAAAAGAGAAAAGATTTTGTAAGTATAAAATTTTTTAAAAATAAAATAATATCTAGCTAGTAAGTGGGGCCTTTTCCTCACTTTTTGTTGAATAAAATGTGGCTAAGATGGTTTTTATACACTGGGGAGATCGTTAGGCAGGAGTGGGGAGAAAACAGTGTGAGATTATGAATGGATCATACGTTAGAACTGAGCTGAGAATTGTCATAATGTAGTGAAAATATTGAACTCTTTGCTAGCTGGAGGTATGAAGAGAAGTATTGTTTTCGGACAAAAAGCTGTCTTTGCAAGCTGTTCAGCATCAGTAAGGACAGTTGATCTTCAGCTGAAAATAGGGTTTGGATGCTATTGCTCTGGAAAGAGGTGAACTGATGGCCGAGAGAACAGAGGAGAGAAGAAAGAGCCTGAGAGAGGAATAAAAATAGGACTTGCCAGAAGAGACAGAGGAGAGAGTGATCCGAGGGGCAAAGAGCAGCTGTCTGTGAGCTGGAGAGCCATGCTGTGCATCCACTGTTGTCGGGGTGAGGAGAACTCAGTACATTTAAAGTGGGAAGAATTAGGTCAAACATGTGGGAAAATTTTTGTAAAGAGTAAGGTGAGGGAACCGTTGCAATAAATAGCCTATGGGGAACATTTAAACTTCAGCATCGTGGGATTTTAGTAACAGGTAACATAAATATATGTCAGGTAGAGTTTAGACAAGGGGGCTGGGAGAGGAGCATGGAGCACTGAAGTCAGGGTGCCGGACATGCTCCCTAGTTAAGATCCAGTATATATCTGATGTGCTTGTTTTGTGGTGCTTTTGACATGTTTATATGTCTGTATCTCTCAAAAAAAAGGTGGTGGCTGCTGCTCTAGGGATAATGAATGCCATTCTGGAGCTTGGGAAAGAGTTGGTTTCTTGCTTCTTTGCAACCCTTTAAAGCAGTGATTCCTTGAGGTGAAGTGTCTGTGGCCCTAGCTGTAGTAAAACACGTGCAACAAAGTGAAGGTGACAGAGAGCAGAACGGGTTGGAGCCCAGCTGCAGGGTACCACTGCCTTGGAGCATTCATGACAGCCAGGGTGGGGGTGGATTACCTCATTCATTTTTTAGTTGAGATGTAATGGCCCGGTGAATACTGGCACGGAGTTTTGTGTCCCCACAGAAAACAGACGGCAGAGTGTGCAGAAGAGGGGAAGGAGCGGTGAAATGTGACTCTTGTTAATCTAGCATCAGACATAGCTCTAGGAGAAGCTTGTGGTTGTTGAGTCACCATTTATGATGCTCTAGGGAGTAACTGTATTTCCTACATGTTTATTAGCTCCTGAGGAGGCTGAATTGTGCACAAAGGTATCAAAGTTGTTTCATATGTTAAACTTTGAAATTATAAATGCCTTCTTGAGCAAATCTTTCCAGTAAGGAGTGAGACAGTTACCCAGTTACCTTTTTTTTTTTTTCCCATCCAAATTAGTATATTGCGTGGAATGTAAATGAATTTTACATGCTGTGACCTGAAAGGTACTGAAGAAAGTGGATTGGCATAACAAATAATCATTAGTTACAATGCACAGCAGTCCTTTGTCACGTGGCCAAAGAGTCTTGCATAGGGTCCTGCATAACATCAGGAGGAAAGATGGCAAAAGCCACTGTTCATGGGCAGTGTTGTTGTTTCACTGATTTGGGTGCTTACCTCATTAGCACGTGTGACAAGTTTGAAACTCAGCACACCAAAAAGGGTCAGTTATTAAAGTCTCTCATATTGTTTCTGAATTGTATCATTCTCCCTTAAACTAGGGGAGATGGTAGTGATGGAATTAGTGGTTTGTAGCCTTAAAAACAAGCCACCAAACATTTAGCAAAGGTATGTTTAAAGAAAAGTATGTGGGGAATGAAATAATTTAGGTTTTAAAGTCATTTGTTCCAGAGTTTGGAAATTGCAGCATCTACCTTAATTTGCTTCATTTCTCTCTTAAATTATCAACTTGATGCAGAATATATATATATTTTTTATTATCCTCTCAAATGCTCACTTTCTGTTGAGTAACCTAGATTTATGTGACTTAATTTCTTGAAACCCTAGTGATTTAAAAGCTGCAAAGAGCTTTTCTTCCTCTTTCTGCTGCAAAAGTTTGTCCATTCCCTCTCTTTTCTTTTTTTTTTAATGTTGTTTTTTTTTTTTTTTGTCATTAAGCTACATTCCTGCAACTTTCTGCTTTCTTTTTTCCCGTCCTCCCTTGTTTTTTTTTTCTGACCACTGTCTTGTGGGGACACTTTAGGCCACCTGTCTGTCCCAATTGCCTCAACCCCTCCTGTCCTCTCTGAACTGCTGTCATTTCTGTGTGTCTGAACTCCAAGAAGGTCATACACGTTGCAGAGGAATTGCCAGATCTGGTGACATCCATCTTCAGAGACAGCATAATCCAGTATAACACTGGGTCAAGAGTCTAAAATGTAATTACTATGGAGCTGTATGTGGAGCATTTCAGGGTTTAATAGGTAGAAAGGGTTAGAGCCTCTTTAAAGATAGCTATATTCTTTGTCAGGCTGTATTGGATGCTGGTCTGCAAATCCTTGTAGTTTGGTGTAGCTGCACAGATGGTGAAAGATTTTGGCTTTACTGGGATGTTACGTGAAGACAGTGAAAGCTTGCTCTTAATTCCTTACACAGCTGATCATGCAAAGGACCCTCAGGATTTAACTGCTGTGCATTGGGACGTGTGAACAACATTCCTGTGCATTGGAAACTTGTAACTAAAACGGTTCTAAAACATGTAATCAAAGTGTGACTGGCTCTGGAAGAGAATCCTGCTTTCTGGCTGATGTTAAGTGAGATCACTCTACAGATGTCTGGACTCACCATAAATATACTTGTTGTTCGTGCGTTTCCACTCTGACCAATTTGTTCCTAGAAGGCCCTGCTCCCACACCATCCTCAGACCTTGGTTTGCATCCAACACATGATTTTACAGCTGGTGCTTGTGGAGGGTTAGGGCTCACTGCTGGTTTGTGCATTTGAGTTTTGGCGGGGGGAAATGCTGAACTGCAGTTTCAGAGGATGCTGGGAGAATGTTTTTGCAGTGACAGCGTAACCTGGAGCACACGTGTCATGGGCTAGCTGCCGGTGCCAGCTGAACAGTGTTTTTGTAATCTGCGGCAGGTAATTAAAGCTCTGGGGAGTGTGGAGATCCCAAAAGAGTTTAGGTATAAAAACCTAGCTGTCTGATGCCCTGGGTTTGGTTGTTTAGACTCACAAGATTTTAATTTGTTTGGGGAGCCAGTGGTTTCCTGATACAGTGATCCATAGTGGAAAGTCTTTTACTCGATATTGCAGGATGTGTTTTATATTCAAAACTGACATGAGTGGCCAGGAGAAAAAAATGTGAATATGAAATAAATAATCCATTTCAGAAAAACAAAAGCTATTATGACTAAAAACATTGTGATGCCTCACCATCAAGTAGTCTTACTGCATCAGACACATTTAGTGCCTTCAAAAGTTGAAACATGGGGTGTAAAATTAGTGTTAGTACAGGAAGGACCAAAAGGAAAAGAGGAAGATAAAGTAGGAGCACTTTTGTCCCCCGCCTCAGCATGATGGCTCCCATCAAACAGAGCTGCCTTTATTTAACTAGGACCCAGCATGAATTCAGGGTGGTTCCTCTGAGGGTTTTTTCACTGTCTGTGACTTGTTCCTTCCTTTTGCATATGCCTGGGTTTTTGAAATTTTCTCAATTATTTTTATTCAAGAAACAGCTGGAGCGCCTAGTGATGGAGAGCAAGCGCAGCTCTAGGATATTGTGGGGGAAGCCATTGCTCAAGAGTCCTGCCTTGCATGACCCAAGTCAGATGCCTGCCATTGAAAAGAAATGATTCATGATCCCCTTAAAAAATTGCTTTTAAAATGCTCAGTTCTGGGGAGGTTTATGGAAAACCTGCTGAAGCTGAGCATGCTGCAGGCAGCAGTGCCTGTGAGCCTGTGCCAGGGCTGGAGGCAGAGCTTGCAGCCGCAGTGCTGATTCGCATCTTGCTGGGAAGGAGCAGTGGTGGACACTGGAAATGCCTGTGGCCAACTGAAAAAGGCATCAGACAACTGGCTGCAAAATGTCCCTCTTCTTTTCTTCCATCTCTGAACCACGCTGAATTGGAAAAAGGCTACAAAAATGTAACAGCAAATTCCCTCCAAACAAAAAAAAATGTGGGAAAAATATCCAATCACTGAAAAAAATCCAAACACCCCCCCTTCCCTCCCAAAAACTGTACTGCTACATTGCTTTTGCAAGTAATAAGCTTGGTTTAATTTATCAGTGAGCAGTCCTTTGGGAATTTTTCAAGCACTATTCTGTAAAATAAAGGAAAAAACAAATGGTTTCATTGCTGGATTCTAATTAATGAGATAAATCAGAAAAGTTCAGGTAGTATTTTTAAATTACAGTTCAAATTTTCTTTTACTTCACAGGCTCTTCCATCACCTGAGCTAGAATGATAAATGTCTGGTCAAAAGGAGTCAGAAGCCCTTGGAGGCGATGGGCTTCGTGCTCTGATTTGTACCTTGTCTCTCTGATTCTCTTGTTTCTGTAAGGTTAGGCAGGTCACTGGCTTGGGAGCACTGGCGCACAGTCTCTTTAGGTACTATATGAAACAAAAAATATTGTTCACAGGTGTTACAGTATTTTGGCCTGAGGGTAGTGTGATAATGTAGCACACACCTGCCGTGTGTCAGCAACCCCGTGCAACTCTTTTTTTTCTTTTTTAAGTTTGAATTGGTTCTATTTTCTGCTCAATATAGGAGAGTATGAACTTTAATGATGTGCTACCTGAAGCACACTCAGCTTCTGTGACATTAAATACAACTTTTAAATAGTGAATGGTGCATGGTGCACAGGGAGCCCCATGTGAACATTTGGCTCCAGAGCAATTTGGAAAGGTCAAAACCTCATGCAAATATAACCCAAGTAATCAAAGTCACTTGTTTGCAGAAAATCAGCCTGTGCCATTGAGGACTGTTTCTTGCCTTTTTAGTTTCTGAATGAAATATTTATCAATTGGTTGTAATCCAACTACAAGCAGTTTTGCTGTGGGTTTTGTTTTTTGCCAGGATTTTTTCAGTGAACTGTGGAAATGGGTGGTGAAATTGGGTGTGTTTCTGTGCAATTCTCTCATGACCAACATCTGTGGGATGTTGCTGTATTCTCCATTATGGGTTTCTTAATTTCCTTCTCCTCCTCCTCACATCTGCCTCCTTCCTGTAATTCCCTGTTGTTTCTCACTATACAGATTTACTAAGTTATTTGTGTAATATTTCTGATTCCCTTTACCTTCCTGCAGTGCAGTATTTTTGTGGATTAAAGCTTTTTTTTGAGCATACAGTTTGCTGAAGTCTGTTGTAAGCAGCAGATCTTTATGTTTCTCAGGAGTTCTGCTTCCACCTTTTGGGTTTTCTTTGTGGTGGCGCTTGGGGTTTTTTAATGAATAAAACAACTGTCAGATTTGGGTTAAATTGTGCATCTCTATAGTTACACCTGGCACTCTCAGCGACCTTTGTGCTTGGCAGCTTTTGTACGTGAGCTCTTACAGCCAGGAGCCATCTGCAGACACTGGTGTGAGTTGTGGGCAGTGGCTGTAATCAATCCTGCTTTTGGAGCTGGTGGATGAACCCTGGCAGTGGGGGATGAGGGAGGCAGAGCCAGCCCTCACTCTGGATGTAGGGAAGAGTGCAGCAGCAACTGCACCCCATTCTTGGAGACCTGAACAGAGAAATTAGTGGGGAAATGCATTTCCCTTCTTCCCGTGGTAAATCTATGTTTGCCTTTGGGGAAAACTGCTTGGATCAGCAGGATAGGAAAAAATGGTCCAAAACATGTTACGATGGCCTGATTTTTCTTCTCCTGTTTAGAAATTTGGGTAGCGTTGGGATGCTCTAGGTGTTATGACCTCCAAAAGGTGGTCTGGTATTTTCAGGGAACCTGATAACTCAGACTCTTCATAAACTTTGCATGCAAGTGGGGCAGCAGAAATGGCAATGATTCTGGACTTCATTGCTGTGTGAAGTCCCCCATTCAGAGAGCAAAACAGACCCAGGTAATTTCATTGACTCATAGAAATTAAAGGTAAAGAGGAGATAAAAATGTCACACTGTGCATCCAGGTGCTCTGAAACAGAAGCAAATGTGTGCGTTTTGTGAATTTAGGGTTGTCAACCCAAGTGGAAGGGGTAGCAAAATAGACAAAAGCTTAATATCTTACGCTTTCTAAAGTTTCAAACTGAGAATTTTGTTTCTGCTTTTTCATCAGTACGTAAGTGTCCCATGATGACTCCACACAGCTATAGATAACCTCTTCTTGACTGTCATTGTAGTTGATATGCTGTCTACTCTAAATCCCACTTGATGCCAATCAAGTTCTTGCTCCACTGTTAACAAATGCTTGATTACTTTCTGTCTGCAAGAAACTTGAATGCATTGCAAGGCTCTTATCAGCCCCTCTTTCTGTTCCCTTTCCCAGAGTTAACAAATCCGGCCTCTTAGATGTTTTTCCACGGGTCAGATTTTCTAATGCTGCTGTTGTTCTTCCTACTCCCTTTTTGACACTCTTTAATGCACATTTTTTCAAAAAAATATTAATCCTAAAGTTAAATATAATATGCTGTACACCTCTCCCTGCTGCTGCAGATGGCAGAACACCTCCAGCCTTATGTCCCACAGAAATCCATCAGACCATCATGCTGCTTCATTCCTGCTGCCTAACCCACATCTTCCTCATCACCTTTCACTTCTGAGGTCCCCACTGCTGCTGCCGTTACCCTTACAGGAATGTTGTCCGATTCAGCACATCCGTGGTTTTCTTTCAGACTGTTTGTTGTTCTTTAAGTCAGGTGAGGATGCCAGTGGTGTATTCCAGCCTCATCAGTGTGATCCTGAGAATGGATCAGGCACGCCTCCCATCTTCCACTGACCCTCAAATAGCTATGATTCCTCAAATCAGTGAGTTTTCACAGATTGTCATCATGGTGCTGATAAATTTGTAGGCTAGGTAGTCTAGGGTTTGGGGTTTTTTAATCACTTGTACACCTTTCTGCCCCCTGCCCATTTTTTTTTTTTTTTTGTGATAATGTAAGCTGTTTCTGTAGTTCACTCATGAAAAAGTCACATGGGGCTGTTTTAAAAGCCTTTCTAAAGATAGGCTCTGTCATCTGTACTACTCTACTTCCTTTTTATCAGCTGGGACAGATGCCCTGTCAGAGAGAGCGAGAGAGGCATTACTCTGGTTTGACATGACTTTTTGATACATTCATGTATGTTGGCCATTTGTTGTTTGTTTCCTAATCTCATTATTTTTACAGGATTAGAAATCCTTTAGCAGTGTGCTCCAGTAACTTTGGTATTAGAAGTACTCTGGCTTTTCTGCTCCCACTTTTCTTTGGAAGACTGGGTGCTGTGTTTGATCTTTATATTTCTTTGAGACTTTACTTGGCCTCTCTGGCATCTGCATAGCAGTGGTTAATGGTTTAAAGATGACTGATGGTGGTTCCCCAAGCACTGTAGGGACACTTTCAGTGCTCCTGCTGACTTGAAACCACTTGGCTGACTGATGTGTTTGCTCTGTTCTTCCCGTAGTCCATCCAGCCTGAACTTGCACATCCTGTGTGTCAAGTGAAATATGCCCCCATTATCTGGTCCCAGATAGCTGCTGGGAAATGAGGCACTGGAGAATTCAGCCTTGCTCATGTTTTGTAGTAGGCCAGGTTTTCCTTCTAATGTATTTATAGAGACTCTTTTCTTATTGTTTGCTGCAACTCTTGGTTAATTCTAAGTCACTTGGCATCCTAGTTTGCATTTCTCCTTTTGTGTTCATCCCTCAGTCATGTGTCTCTGGTTCTGCTTTGGTGTACAACCCTTTTTTGATATATTCCTCCCCTCCCCAGGTCCTTTCAAAGCTTCTGACAGCTTCTGTGCCCAGGCTTGCTAGGTGAAGTTTCTCCAGAAACACTCAGCTGCATTTTCTTTTTGTGCTGGCACTGCCAAGGGGTGCATGTGTGCCTGGGATGAAGGAGTTTGGGGTCCTGACAGGTCACTCATGTCTGCAGTTCTCTTTTTGCCCCCTTTGAAAGGTGTCTGGTGGTTTTAAGGTGCCCTCTCCATCTCCTGCAGATTATATTACTCCTTCCTTAGATGTTGCCTCTGGTTTTCCTTCCATCTGCATCGAGAAACTTTAAAGAAATCTCTATCATGCACTTTCTTAGAGGGCCAAACAAATATTTTAAATCATGCTGTATCTTGTAACACCTCTAACCAGCTTTTTTTATTATTTCTGATTAACGCCTCCCTGCCCACCCTGCAGTCTCTCTGCTGCATCTGTGCTTTGGCCCGTGTCCTCTGCTACCAAATCTGTTAAGTCATTTAGCCTGGAGCACTCTCTGCTGGCGTGATGACATCATCCGGATGCTTAGCACCTTTCTCCATTGTTTTTCCTCTTGTCTCTTTTGTTATTACTTTTCTGACTTTATTTTCGTGGGGGTATTTTTTTGTTTGTTTGGGGTTTTTTTTATGTACTGACTCTAATGGGTTTGTGCTTATATGCGTGCCTTTAAAATGCAATAGTGAACTCTCAGCACAGCCAGTGTGTTTGTGCATTGAAGTATGAGGGTTGCACTTGCTGGGCTGGAGCCTCACAGCCATGTCAGACAGATGGGGTACCCATCAGTGCCCAAAGGAGGGCTGTTGCTTCCCCCTCCCCATCCTGGGGAGGTCCAGCCCTCCCAGCTGAGCCACCAGGCCCCCAAGGTCACACTGGTACCAGCATGAGAAAGGTGACAGGAGCTTGTGGTTGGGAGGGGGCATCCAGTGGCCCGTTTTGCTCCAACCCATGTCTATCCAGGACACATCTCTGCGGTCACTTTGGCTTGTTGATGTCCACTGAAGTAACGGTAATGCCAGAGAAGTGTCTCCCCTGCAAGGCTTCCAGTTGCTGCTGGCACTGGTGATGGATCAAGAAAAAGCTGGTTTTAACTCTTGGGGACCCTGTGCCAGGTGTTCGTGGCTTGGGTGCCTCCTGCTTGTGAGGGTGAAACTCACCCACATTAAAGAGGATCAACAGAAAATGATCGTTTTCCTAAAAAGGAACCCAACTGGAATGAAGTGAGCTGAGGTTCAGGCAGTTTGATGGCAACAGTTTATATTTCAAGCTTAGAAGTCGGCGTTCTGGCATGTATTCTTTTCTTGAAACATATATTGGCATTTCTGTCACTGCTCATGGCAGCAATATTGTTCTCCATATGCTCTTCTCATCAGCATCTCATCATTATTGGATAAATATGTCTCTCATTATGCAGAACATTATTTTTGAAGTATGGAATCATTATTTTGTTACATAATTTCCAAATTTGGACCTTTGCAAAGATTTAAAACAATCTTCAAGAATTACTGTAATTGAAGGAGAACTTTCTACAAAGAGAATTAATTAGATCAAAGAAGCATTTAAATGTGGATCATTAATCCATGCATTACAGGAAATAGTTAGTGGCTATGTATAGTTCATTTAATTATACTTGGTTCAATTTTGTTTTCTCATTACATCACAATTTATTCAGAATTAATTTGCAATTTCTTGTCTAATGTGACTTCTGTTTGCTTAATATAGATGATATTTTCACTAGTGTGTATTTATATATAAATAAAGGTTTCTTAATGACTGCAGCATTAATTAAACTGTGGGCTCTGCTGTCAATTAGCTGTGAATTTTGTTGCTCTGTAGATGCAGCCCAGAAGGTCTGTGTCCTGAAAACAAGAGGTAGAATGTCAAGCTTTTGAATGTATGAAGTTGTACAGTGGACTGGGGCTGTCACTTGCCGCAGGGGTCCAGGTGGCACAGAGTACAACATGGTTTTGGTTCCCTTACGGAGAGAAGTAAATTGTGTTCTCTAAGTCTGTAGTGACTAATTGGTAGTGGAAATGGGAATCTCCCAAACTGCAATAGGTTGGTAGCTGAAGGAAAGATGGTCTAGGTGTGTCAGGTTTTAGGATGTAGGGGTTTTACATAAGTGGTTTGCAGGTTTTGTAGTCCTTATGTAATGTCTTCATGTAGTGAGGGTAGGAAAATATTTATTTTCTGTGATTTGGTCCACATTATACAAAAAATTTATTGGAGAATGCCATGTTGAATTTTGAAGTTGTGTTTTAATACTTCTATAGTATATTAATATCTATACTCCCTTACCTGTTGTCAGCAGCACTAAAACATTGACATTTTATTATTTTACTGATATTTTTATTTTACACTGCTGAAAGTACATACATTTATAACTTAAATTTTTTGTAGTAGATTAAAATAAGCTAGTTTTGGGCTTCCCCTCCCTCCCTCGCCCCTCCCTTTAATGAAGAGACTTAATTTTCATTCTGATTTTCATTCTGCAGCCAAATGTACTTTTCCCTCAGACTATCCAGTAATAGCAGCATCTGTGTTAAATTTGGACTCAGCTAATCTTTTGGAATCTTTGAATAGTGGGTTGTAAGCCAAAGCGTAGCTATCCAAGAGCACATCTGGCTTGCACGGTATTACCTCATTTTTATAAGGTAGTGCTCCCAGTTTCTCTTCATTGCTTTGTTTTCTGTTTGCTGGAAAGGGGAATTTGATACAGAGGCTGTGCTGGCAGCAGAAAAAGTTAAAGGAACTTGAGTGTTTTCTTTCTTCTTATGCTGAAATTCACATTAGAAGTCATGGTTTTGGTACGTAGCCAGTTAGAGTAAATAAACTAATCAAATGAGAATAAGAAATTCTCAGCCAGCTGTGTGCTTGATAAATGTTTAGGCACTACCAGCTATTCTGCCAGGTTTGCTGCATACAAACAAAGGTAGAGTAATATTTATGTTGGTGAATTTCTTAAGATTACTGTTATTTCTTTCAATAAGTGAAATTACCTCTTCCTAGGAGGATCGTTGTGCTACTTACAACAAATGAAATGCTGTCAGAGTTCATGCGGATAAGCAGCTGTTTGCTGAGGAAGGCAAAACAACTTATTGGTTTGCACTGAGGGAGGAATGTTTTTTCCTGCCTTGTAATTTAGGTATTTTCAATGCGTGCTAGATGGAAGGAGATAAATCTTAACAATACTCTCATCTGAGGAGTTTGTAAGAAATAGGATTGGCAGTGTGTTTGCTTTGCTTCTATTTACACCTGTAAGAGAACTGTGTGAGAAGAAGAGTATTTTGTTCTCAGTATTTGTTATCAAACATGTTGCTTGCGTGGGGGAATAAAGACATTTGGAAATGGGAAACCTTGGGTTAATTAAATCCATCTGCTGTCTGACTAATGATAGTAATATTGTATCCAGGGAATCTCTTACACTGAAAGGTTTGATAAAGCACACAAAGTATCCTAATAAAGCGCTCTTAAAGCCAGCAAGAACTCATGGAACTGGAGGGAAAAGAAGTTGCTCCTAGAGAGTAACTCAGTACTGTAAGGCTACACTTCACGTAGGAATGTCCCAGAGGAATGTAGGAACCACATTTGTTGTTCCCTGAGATACAAAATTGTAACTGGCGGGAAAAGTAAAACTTGTTTACATTTCATGCTACATGAAATTGTGGTTTATGGGGCTATTTAAATGTTTGTTTCCATGCTTGCAAACAGACAGGATACAAATGTTCATTAGGAAAGAAGCTACACAGGGTGCAAAAAGGAGCTTTCAGAGGCATGGTGATGGCAGCTGAAGGAAGACAGACTTTTGGTTAGTATTGGCTGGCAATCTAATCCTATAGAGAGTAATACCTTTTTCTAAACAGCAAGTATGATACTTTATATTTACATTGCTCTAAGTAACATCAAGGGGGGCAAAAAAGTATTACTACATGCATTACTCTTTGTATTGGTCATAGGCGCTGTTTTGTATTGTTTGAGCAATGATTTTTGTAGCTGTAAGTTGAGTTTTGGTAACTTCCTAATTCATAGTTTCTGGAAAAGAGAAATGAACACTGAGTTTGAGTTTATTGAGATAATTATTTGATTGATTTGCATTTCATGTCCTCAAAACACTTGTACAAAACAGGGGTGGGGGTGGGCAGGGGCAAACCTGAGACATTTGTGGAGACCTGGGTGCTTTTAAAGCAAGGCAAATATAATGAGTGTCAGATGAATAGTTTATTCCACATTGATTTGACAGATGGGAAAAGCAAAACTCTGAGAGATTAACATTGTTGTTCAATTTAATGTTTAAAGCATTCAAAAAAGGATGGCTTAGGAGAATTGAACATGGAGGGTGGGTTTGCATGATCTACACTGGAGGAACTTGTTTAGGCTTCCTTCGTAGCAAGTTGAAGTCACTCTAGTATGTGATTTATCTCAGCTTAAAGCAGGAATTTAAAATAGGTCAGATGAATCCCTCTCTGAAACGTCTGTTTTTCTGCTCTGCATTTGAAGTGACCATCTTAGATATGGACAGCTGAAGTTCGATTAAATGAACACCTTTCTCACTGTCACATTTTAAGACCCAAGTTAATAATTGCTGTTTGTAGGTGCTAAAGACAATTTGTTACATAACACATTTCAGAAAGTATTTTTTATACAGTTGTGCCAGCTTGAGTGTAGAAATTTACGATGTGTTTCTAAACAAGTGTGTCACATGTTAGTACCTTGAAAATGTGGCCTGAAGCATAAATCTGCCATGTATGCTTTCTAGTTCTGCCTCTCGCTGGTGCTGTTTTGGCTGGCAGGGGGTGGGAGCATGCATCTTCCTCCTCACACACTGTGCAGGAGCTGAGTATGGGCTGAATGCTGTGACTTGCTTTGCTCTGCAGAGACGTGTATTCCCTGGAGAGCTTAGCCTTGAAAGGGCAGAATACACAAGTGAGTCTGAAAATAGTAATTGGCCTTGTTTAAAACATTTTCTGTCAAGCAATCTAGCTTATCAAACATTTAAGTGAAGAAAAATTGAAAGGTTTGTACTTATGTTCTATAATAAACTTGCTTCTACTAGTAAGCATTGTAGTGTATGCTAGGATTTCATAGTGACTTCCTGGCAGGTGAATTAGGAGATATATGTTTTGTGGAATCACTTATAATTACACGGTAGCCACGGTTACCAAGTTAAAGAAATCAAGTTCTGATGACTAACAGAAATAAATAAATTGCAGCAGACCGGTTTGCCTTCAAGTTGCGTAGTAGCTAACTATTCAAGAATAAGTTTGTGAGGTCTGAGAACGTATGAGTAACAAACATAAAAGCACACTCCCTTTGCTGAACTGATGCAGGGTCTGCCTTTTCAAATCCTTGTTTTGATTAAAAAATCACTTTTTTTTAAAAAAAAAAAGTTGGGGTTTGTGAGTATTTAGTTTGAGAATTGCAACAAAACTTATTTAACTTATTTAATTGACGAAGTTAAAATTTTGAATGAATATTGCTAATATTTTCATTTGGATTAAATACTGGACAAAGTTAAATACAAACAGGTTTTTCGCTATCAATGAAAGTTGTATTCCCTTCACTTTAAATTTAACACTTGGGATGACTTAATGGAAGTCTTTATGTTTTCTTTTAGATGCTCTAGCACTTAGAAAAAAATGACAGAAATATAGATGAATTCAAGTGGGAAGGACAGAATGGGCAAATGTATGTTTGCATTGTTGTTGGTGGACCTATTTCAGATGTTTCTAGTATGTATAGAGTCATAAAATAGGTTGGAAAAGACCTCTAAGATCATCTAGTTCAACTATTAATATATTGGTTTGAAGCATCAAAAGTACTTGAGTACATTTCCAAAAGCGAGTGAAGATATTGAGGAGCTCAAGTCCCATTGACTTCAGTGTGAAGGACAAAAGATTTAATGTTTCAAGTTTCCACATGGTTTAGAAACCCACGTTCCACTGGGTTTTGTTAGATTCAAGGCCCAATGTGTTACTCTCCCTTTGTGAATTATGAACTACGTCTTCTGTATTTAACTTGCTTGTAAGTCCTATTATGTCTGTGTATTACTATGTAGAATAAAAATTTTTGGCACCATATCTTTTCCCTAGAGTATGGATGCATTTAGACCTGGTCTTTTGCACGAGGGAAGCTTTCCTAGGGATCCTGATTGGGCCAGTGTGTTTAAAGGCTGAGGATATTAAGACCAAAACTTGCTGATCTTTCTTCATTTTGTCTGCCTAGCTTACAAATTCACAGCTATGAGGTTGCACTCAGTAGGTGTGCTCACCTTGTCTTGCAGGATAACCAACCATGACTACAGAATCGGGATCAGACTCCGAGTCCAAGGATAAAGAGCAGGATCAGGAGGAGAGCCCTGCGCAGGAAGGGGCGGCGGAGACCCAGCCACAGGACCAGCAGCAGCCGCAGCAGCCGAGTGAGGAGCAGCAAACCGCACTCGAGCAGTTCTCGGCTGTGGCCGCGCACAGCACGCCAGTGCGAAAGGAGCAGGTAAGGCAGGCCGTGTACGCACACTCACGGCACGCAGCTGGCTCCGCACCCACCTAGTGCTCCGGGGAAAGAGCCAGCCTGGCACGTTAGGAGTGCAAATAGATGTTCAGGTACACATGGAAGGGTGTTTGATGCGATGCTGTAGATATGGACTGGTTGGTCGTTCGCATTTAGAGAAAAATAGGTTCTTGTGCAGAACGTTTTTAAATTCACGGCCGGTATTCCTGCCCCCAGTGCTTAAACAGGAGGGCAGTCTCATTAACTAAGCAGGAAATATCTTCGACCTTGCATTTGCATTAGATAGCAAACAGTGTCAGTTTTTATGATGCTGAAAATGTTTTCAGAATTCATTTCTTTTGACACCTGCTGAACGCTGTTTTCATGCTTGCTTGTCTGATGTGTGAGCCATGAAGAATCTGTGGTCCCTTAAGTTTCTCGTGGGTCTGAAATGACTGCATTATAATTACTTGAGCTATTCATGTAATAGGTTTCAGAAGAGCTATTGCGTGCTTTTCCATTTAGTTCATTGTTGTACTTATTAAATTTGCGGAAGCTGCTTTCTTCTTTCCGTTAATAATTTCCAGTCAATAGGATTAACAGGCATTTTTCTTCATGGGTAAGTGACACACAATTAATGAGGTACCTGCAAATTGCTTCCCTTAGCTCCATAAGGTTATGACCCTCATCTGATCGCATTTACCTTTGGAGAGTGGAATGAGCCAGTCTAGCTCCTCCTCTTCTCCACCCTTTTAAAAATTCTGGCTGCTGGAAGTGGGCTCCTGTTCTTTTACTTGGTTGGGGTAGACAATGCTGGCAGAGCAATTTTGATCTCTCAAATAGATCAGAAGTTTCCTGTAATTAATTTGGGGAAAAGAAGCAAAGCTGCTTGGTGTTGAACAAACTGGTCATTGATTAAAAGGGTAATTCTATCAGTTTTAGGCATAAGTATTACTATTTATATAGATGTTTTTCCAGACATCTTCAGTAATCTTACCACTTCAAGTTTCTTTTCATGTTAAAAATGTAAAACAAATAAACAACAGCAACAACAAAAAAACTTGAACTACAAAATAATCCCAACCCCAAAATAACCACACACACACACAAAACCTAATTTAGACACCAAACCTTCCACATGTGTTTAGAGGTGTGGGGTGCTCTCTTGTGCTATATGATCCTTTCCCAAAGATCACTAGTGAGCTGGTTTCTGTAGAAGGCAAGATAGAAGAACTGGGTTAGTGAAAGGGGTAAGTGACACCTTCCTGCTGAGATTGCCAGGCTGAATCCAAACGTCCATACTGTAAGCAGACTGCCAAATCCAACTGCACTGGTAGGCCCAGTGTATTTTGTAGTGGTTTAAGTGTCTGTATCTCAGGAAAGGAACATTTAAATGCAGCACTGAGAGACAAAGCTGTTTGCAATAGTGACATTAAAAGGCCAAAAATTGAAGGATCTTATTCTTTCTCTTGCTGTCATAATTGCAGTGAGGGAGTGGATTTTTGCTCTTGCGTGTATGAAAGAACCTTGGGAAGGAAGATTTAAGTTACCAATCCATGACAGTAGCTTTTCCTTGTATCCTATGCACATAAAACTCCCCAGCATTTTAATGCAGCTGAATAACCTTTTCATAGTAAGATTAACATGTTTTAGAGAAATGAGTCCTTCCTATCTGGTGTAATGTAACCTGACTTTGTGCCTGCCTTCCTGTCTCTTTGAAAAAGAGAGGGCAGCGTCACACAAGGTTGGGCACCAAAGTTTCTGAGCAACTACCGTATGTAGATGGGAATAATGTGTTTTGCAAGTGTGGCAATATCACTTCATACGCCAGTGAGAAGCTGCAATGCATCCAGGATCGTTAGTGCTGAATCCCATGACTCCAGAGCCATCCTTTGAGAGGAGGTTCACCTTTAGAAGGACTTGAACATACTGTATCATACATGAGAAAGAATATGCTCAAAAAATGCAAACCCTGGAGCAACTTCTGTTGCATTAGAATTTAGTCCATGACACTTAAAAAATACTTCAAAAACAGAGCATGGAAACTACAAATAAAACTGTGCAGAAATACCTTGAAGAAGAATTTAAGAGAAAATTAAGCTAAGCTTGCAGAGTACAAAATAATTCACTATGTACATGGGTCTTTCACTGGCCTTTTCTTTTTTTTCCTATATTCCAGGATGTCAGATTTCTTTAAGAAGAAGAGACTTAATACAGTCTGAAAGTACCTCAGTGCCTGAACATGTCAGTATAGTCTGGGGGAATCTTCTCTAATAGTTCTTGGCATGTTTTGTTCTCCAGACAAATGAGAGAAAAACCTTTTGTATGATTTCAACCTAGACACATTCCCCTGATCTTAATGTAGATGGGAACCTTAACAAACAAAATAATTTCAGTAATATTTTTTAATATTTATAAATAAGCAAAACTTTGCAGTATTCTTGATATACTGAGTGTTTTTGTGAAGGAAAATAATGACCAGTCCATTGGGATTCACATAAATTGCTTGCAGGCTGGGTATGGTTCTAAGGTAAAAAAGGATGATGGGTGTCCTCACTGTGGATTTTTTTTTTCTTGAGCAGCTTTTCTGTTTTCTTGAAAGAGATTAGTTCCATGATGGGGTATTTTGTTGGTTGGTTTTTCTTGGAGCACAGTGCTAACTCTCACTTGAGAAATGTAATGAGCCACTGGGTAAGACAGTGCATTTTTTCCCCATCCCTGGAATTACTTTTTTTACCCACATATGTGCATGTGCACCTTTCCTGGCAGATTTCTTTTGACAAAACATATAGAAATCGTCACAGCCCCTCTGCCCACCAGCAGCAGTGCAGCGCTGTGCAGAGGCCCAGGCAGGAGGCATCTTCAGTGTGGTGTATTTCTCACTGCACAAGGCTGGACCACTTGCCAGCTGGCTGCGGAGGTGGTAGGAGGCTAGCTGGCCTCAAGCCTTGCTGTGAGCCCAGGGGGACTCTCCCTCTTCCTCACAGCTGCTGTGAGTGTTAAATGCTCAGCAAACAACTGATCCACTTACATACACATTGCCTTCATCTCCCACCAGTTTTCAAGGACCTTGACAACCAGATCTGGTGTCTAGCTGCTGGAAGGAGGAATTCCTCTTGTGCTGGAGCTACATGTGGGAAGGGATGGCTGGTGCTAGGCTGTTCCTGAGGAAGAATATTCATGGCCCAGGGGATGCAATAGATTTTGAGAACAGCTCTTGCCATTTTATCTTTTAAGCACCACTTTCTTCCAGTTTCCCCATCCAGGAAAGCCCAGGAGGCCATTGCTGTGTCCTCCTTGCAGGGAAAGGAGGACTATGAGGTCTTGCCACACCTCTTTGTAATTTGCTGGGCTTTGATGGAAGCTGACACTGTAGGGATCACGGCCAGGTCCAAGTTGTCCTTTTCCCCCATTGTCAGAAGGCAGAGGAGAAACTTAAACTTGTTTTTATGAAATCACTCCAGGACAGTACCCCATGATTTAGAAGTACACTGTCGTTTCAAGTTGCATGATGCAACATTGTTCTGGTCTTAAAGCAGCTTAAAGCCTTTAGATGGATTTGCTCCATTCTCGTGAAAGTTTATTATATACAAGGAATGGAAACAGACTGGCAGGATTAATTTACAACATATTTCCACTAATGCTTGTTGCTTATTACACTGAAATAATTCAGAGCCAGAGTAGGTGGGGCTTTTTTTGCCTTGTAGTGAGATAACAGAAAGATGTTTTTATTTAACTTCAGCTTTAGCTGAGGTATTACTGCGCTTCTGTTGAGGTTTTGTTTGGAGTCTATCAGGGATATAACTGATGAGAAGGGCAATGACTGCAGCACAGTGCTGTTGCTAGGGAGGGTGCAATGGTATAGAGCTGTTCCGGCTTTCACCTAGTGCTGTGGAGAGGACTGTGGGCTGTGCTGCATGACAGTAACTTCAAATGACCTGACCCTCGGATAAACCCGAGGAAAAGCAGCCGTGGTCGTTTACTTCTGGCCCCTCTTCCATCATGTATTTGTCTTTCAAATAGCACCTACCTCTCTCCAGTTTAAGAGACTTATTGGCATCAGCAGAGAGCAAAATTCATCCTCTCGTCCTGTCCATTTAGCCAGCTGGCTACACATTAAAATTGTTTGGCCCGTCACTTCTGTCATGTTTTCTTAACCTTTGCTTGCGTGCTTGGGGAGCCTTTCACTCTCCTGGGAACATCAGCATCCCCTTACGAGTTCACACGGTTCAGGGGGGATCCATGCCCTCATTCAGGGACTGTTTTCCCACTAACAGCAAAATTAGTGCAAACTTGATGGTGTATTTCTATTGACACCATGGAAAGATCGTATGATTTAACAGGTATGGGACTTCGAAGTAATATCAAGAAAGCTGGAGTATCTGTTCATCAACAAAATTTACTGATTACTCAGTATTTTGAAAACCCCCCCAAAAAAAAACCCAACAAGTACAGGAAGCCCATTTTGTACCTGTGGAAAAAGTAGAAGCCTTAAAATATTTTCATGAATGCCCCTCCTTCATGGGTATTCTGTACATTTTGTAGGGAGAAAGGAGGGCTGGAAGGAATATGGGAAATCTTTTCAGTAAAGACTCTGTCCTGCATTGGGTGCTTTCTTGTCCAAGCCCCAAAAAAAGCTCACTTAAATGCTTGGGTGCGGCATGTACAGTGAACTGCAGCGCGTGATTGGTTTATCTTACTTCAAAAAGTATCTTTCTTTCTCTTTATAGGCCACAGAGAAAGAACAGGAGTTTGCTGCTGCAAGTGCTAAACAGCTGGAATACCAGCAGCTAGAGGACGACAAGCTCTCTCAAAAATCTTCATCTAGCAAACTTTCCAAGTCTCCTCTAAAGATCGCCAAGAAACCGAAAAATATGCAATGCAAAGTGACGCTCCTGGATGGATCGGAGTATGCGTGTGAAGTAGAGGTAAATGGCTTTTTTTTCATCCTGTCAGGATTAAAAAAACAAAAAAAAAGGTAAATGGTGAAAATTCTATTTCTAACATAAGAAAAAGGATGAATGGCATGATATTTCACCAGTGCCAAGCACAGAGATACTTGCATTGTTTTCTCTGGAGGTTGTTGAAGATGGTGCACAAATTTGAGCTAAGTGAGGGATTCTGAGCACTCCTTAAAACAGCCAGAGACTCTGGATTAATTTTCTGTTGGCACATGCCACAGTAGAATGCAGAAAACAAAGTATAGGCTACAAAGCCCATAAACAAAGAAGGATTTTAATCTCATTGGGCTTTTCTTTTCCTTGGTACTTCACTGAGTTGAGTCTTCCATTGAGTCATTGTCCATACAGTAATTCTGACTATTGTGAGATTACTGCAGGCAGAGACACCCTGGGCAAGCGGGGAGGGTGTCTATTTGTCAGGCACAAATAGGAGTGAGAATGGAGAGTTTTGTGTGCTTTTCCATGACGTCTGTGAATCATAACTGTGTCTGAATGTTACTGGCAAAAAGATGCTGTGATTTTTCAGTAGGGAAGCTTGCCTTCCGTGCTGGGACTCTGACAGGAGCCTACTTTTGGGAGGGATGGTCTTTGTTGTCACTTAAAAGCCAGTCTGTACCTGCAGGCAGACCCATGCTAAGAGGATGCCTTCAACTCCAGAAGGCCCCAGAAAAGCAAAAACTGAGCGCATTTATCATCTCAGAGTAAGCGTGAGAAAATTCAGCATCTCAGGGTGGACCCTTTCTCCATTCAGTCATTGTCATCAAGGTGATTTTTGGGCAGTGGACCAGCTTGTCCTGTTTTAGGTCAGAAGGTCATGCACACAAGACAAGACCGAGCCTGGCCAAGCAGTGTCTGCGGGCAAGGATGTGCTTTGGAGGGTCTGGCTAAGCCAACCATCCTTTGGGTAACTGCGGGGTTCCATGGAGAAGAAAAGCCACCAGGGGAGAACAGGAGAGTGTAAAGGCAGAGATGAAATAGTCTGCAGGCTTGAAAGGGAAATCCACAGGAGCGTGGAGAAGGAGAAAAAGCAGAGAAAAAGGAGTACCTGACTGGGAGCCAAATCATGGCACCTTTACAATCACGTTGCACTCAACCCCATTTGTCCTTCAGCTGGTCTCATTTTCAGTGCTTTGGAGAGTGGCAGGTGAGGAAAATCTTACTGATTTTTATTTAACCCTGGAATTAGAGTTTGGGTCAAATGTTGTGGTGCTAGGAGTGAACTGCAAACAGCAGCTGGTATTTTACTACTCTTAGAGCAAATTAGCCATCCATGTGGTTGAGTATCTTTTAATTTCACTGGCCAAGTCCCATACTGTTTCCTTCAGTCTAGGACTAGCTATCTGGACACATCCTTTGTGTAAAGGGTAATTTCTTGACCTACAGTCTCAGTTTTGTCACTCAGAGATAGTGTGGGAGCCATTAAGCTGGAGGAATGACTCATACGGGCTTGATGGAAAGAGTCAACTCATTTCAGCTTTTGCCACTTGCTTGTAAAATGTGAGTCACTTTTTTGGAATACAATCAAGTAAATCTTACAAATAAGATTTCTATGGAAATCTTGTCTAGCAGGCTGAGCTTTATCGGAGTCTAAGATGGAGCAGAAAGCGAGATTTGTTATGTTAGATTTCTACTTATACAAAAAAAATTGCTGTGAATAATACTTTTTATAGGAAGTTTCACTCTTTTACTAAACTTGAGTTCTCTTGAAGTGTCAAAATGCTGGCATATGGAAGCCATCATGTTTTATTGCTTTTCAGATTTCTCTGCTTTGTAAGTTCTGAATAGTTCTTGAATAATGTCCAATATAAGTTTTGTATGAATTTTTTCTACTTACGTTGCTGAAATATTTTCAAGTTGTATTGACTGTCATCAGTAATCATTTTATCTGCTTCTAAGATGATCAGACTTCCCAGGCAGAGTGTAATATTGATGAGAATAGGGCTCCTAAAAGAACGAATTTTCAAATGACGAAGCTGTAAGGCTATGATGATGAGCAGACCATGGGGTGCATTAAAACAAAGTGAGTTAGGAGGAACAAATATTTCAGGCAATGAGTGCAGCTGGAGTGGTGCATAAATTTGCATACCTTAAACGGTGTAATTCAGACTTTGCATCCTTCCTAGGTAGTATTATCAGTATGTTGTATGTGTTGATGATACAACTGCAGGTGCCTCTCTGGCGCAGCGCACTCTAGCCCATGGGAATTCTTGGTAGAGAAAGGAGGTCTACCTCCTATGTGCATAAACTTTTGCTACAGCAAAAGAATGCTGAGTCCAGCAAAGACAAATTATGTGACTTTCACTGCGCTTTTTCTCCAGAGGAGTAAAGAGGTATTCACAAAGGGAGTTAGTAGGGCAGGGAAACTGAGGGTCTGTCTCAAGAGACATCTCAGGAAATCTTGTAGGAGGCTGAAGGTGAAGTTCTACAGAAGTTTTGGGTAATAAAGTTCTGTGTCAGTTACACAGAAATTCAATGCTGCAGCATGAGAAACAATCTTATCTTATTTCAGAAGAATGCTATGATATTTTAAAGATCACCTTCAAGTGAACTCACTGTATATAGGGGGAAAATATATATATGCACAAGCATTGATACATATATACAGATACACATAGATATATATATAGATATTATTCTCTGTCAGCAGCACACAAAGCCATGCAGTTTTCACAGAATCACATAATATTATGAGTTGGAAAGCACCCAAAAGGGTCATTAAGTCCAGCTCTTAAGTGAACTGCCAATTCAGGGATTGAAGCCATGGTGTTATTATCACCATGCTGTAAGCACGTGAGTTAATCTCAGTTCGTTTATATTTATATATATATATCAAATATAAAGTATACTAAGGCACCCAACGAATTATGGAGGTCAGTAAATTCCCCAAGACTAATTCTTTAAAAGAAAAGAGAGATGGACAGACAGCATGGCAATCAGATATTTAATACTTCCATTCTTTGTGTTCAACCTACATGACTGCATCTTTGAGAGTGGACAGTGACCCAAGGTAGGAATGTGACAGTTTTTACGTGTGAGTCAGAAATGTCATCCTGTGTTGTCAGCTCCTTTCTTTCTGCTCTCTGTGTATCTTGCTTCTATGTACTGAAGGCTACAAAGCAATGTAATGTAGAAGGACTAGAAACTTAGAAACCTAATTTTGAGCTAGAATAATCGCTCTGTCAGTGAATCTTGATTTGGATGCAGGCCAGGTATTTATCTCTCCACAACTGCATTCCCTAGTCTGGGAGTCGGGCATCATTATAGAATCCATCAGTTACTCTATAAAGTGCTTTGCAAATGACAAATGCTTTTTATGTATGTTAAATATTAATGTAATTTAAAGGAGCTTATTGCTCTCCAGTAGAGCGCAACCTGCAGCTTATCAATTATGTGTTCATCCCGTTAATGACCTGGCAGCCAACGTGGCACGTACTCACAGATTGAGACACTTCTGAGGCAAGTTTGGTTAATCCATTATGCCCTTGCTGTCCTTTGTTTCAGAAGTCCCTCTTTCTTATTCCATATTTAATGCTGCTATATCTTTGAATCTCTCTCGCATTCAGTGCTTTGCGTTTGTGACACTGGGGGTTTTTCATGTTGTGTGAGATGTATGAGGGGAAGTGTAGTGGAGCTAGCTTCAAAGCTGAGGTTAACAGGGGGTCATCTAATGTAGTCTCTGTTCAGTGAAAGGATCTTAAGCAAATAACAGGTAAAAGCTTTCCCTTGAGGCCCTGCAGTGTTACTGCCTGTGTGCTCTATCTATCCTGACCCAGAAAGTCTTTCATGCAGTAACACATTACAAGCCAAAACCAGGTTAAGGAGGTAACCCAACCTGTTCATTCATCCTTCTCCAAAACCATAAACCACCAGTGTTACCATCTGTACCCCCGATGCTGCTCTTGTCCAGAAGCCTGCAGATGGGAGTGGCAGCCTTATTTCAGAGGGGGGATTCCTTTCCAATGTGGATGGCCACCTAATGGTGCTTCCCCTCCCCAGGGACAGCTGTTGGCTTTTGGAGAAGAGGCATTTGTACATTGACATTGTCCTCAGTACTCTGCCAAGAAAAACAGCCTCAGGGCGGCTGTGTGTTTCTCCCATTTCATGGAGGACCTGGAGACTTCTGAGGGGTGCTGGATCACAGGAGTCAGTGCAGCCCGTTCAGAGGGACACAGGGTGGTGGTTTACACCTAGATGTCCACCCCTGCTGGCAGTGGTTCTCCTTGAGTTGTTCGTTGTGCTCTCCCAGCTAGCATCAGGCTCAGAAATGTCGATTGTAAAAGAGCCCAAGGCCGGAACTGTGGCCAAAACTGCACTCAAAAGCGGTTGGAAGATTCTCTTCTAAGCAAGCTAGACCTATGCTTTGCATTTGTTGGTTTGAAGAGCTAAGGAAAAAGCAAGATACAAGACTGCAAATTAATTTCAGATAACCTTATAAAAGACAAAGAACACACTAGTTCAAGTTTCTCCTGAGATTCAAGAAAACAAGCAAAAATAACTAATTTCTAGGTTTCTTCAGCTCTAAGTAGGAGTTTTCAAATGCAGTAGTACAATTATGTTTTTTCTAGGATTTATTTCCCTTCTTGTCCTTATCTGCCCCATCTCAATTTTCTGTTATCTAGACCACTGCATTTTAATTAAAAGATGCAAGTGGAACAAGCTGTCATGCTCTCCGTTACACATAGCCTAATTTAAAATGTCTTCCTAAAACAAGTTTGAATCTATCTTTGTTTCTGCTCTAAACATATACATGCTGTCACTCACAATGTGAGGGTAGAAAGCTGTAACGTAATCTGTCTAAATAAATGGTAAAATAATTAGATTTAATTTTGAAAGGCTCAGCTGTCTGAGGCCATTGGTAATTTATACTCTTTCGTCATTCCTGTACCACTCAGACTTTCTTATCATGCAGGCCACCAGTGAATGAAAACAAATGTTTCCATGGCAGCGTGTCTGTGGCATCTCTGCAGCCCTACATCAAACAGCAACTTGACGTAGGATCCAGATAAGCTGCACAGCACATGAGGAAACAACATCTCCCAAAGTATTGCTGTTAACTCCACTTCTATGTCAGTGGGGGTCAGCTGAGCTAGGAAGGGACTGGTAAAAATACACTGTATATGGGTGTTTTCTAACTCCAGTTTTCTCAGTCATGCTGCCACTGCAACCTGGGCAGTGGTTCAGTATCCCATGCTGTAGCCACTGTTAGGCCTTTGTAATGAACCTCTGGTGACCACCTCCCTGGTGGAGACTCCACTTGCTTAATGGGTTTCCCCACATCAGGATTTGTAATATGGACCAAAGCAGACTGAACTCGTCCCCTTCTGCCCTACACATGTATGAGCTCATGATCCTTTCTGAAGACAAAATGGGCATGAAATAAATGGATTCTCTAGTAGTTGAAGTATCTCATTTTGCATGAATTTCTCATTTTCCTGTTAAAAAGTGAGAATACAGGATGCTTCCTTAAAAAATAAGTTATTGAAGATTGTCTTAGGACAGACTTGAAGAGTTGAGATCAAGCAGAATTATTTCTGCACTGCCACCTCTGCCAGAGATGAAAGAGAGTGGTGGCTACCTGCGCTGCTTTTCCTGACCTGCAGGATTCCCTCTGGAGAAAAGATCCGGCTGTGTTTCTGTATGATTGAGGGGGAATGCATGGCCCTGTGGTCCCCCTCCCCACACAGTGCCCAAGCAAGCCCTTCCCTGGGAGTTTACGTGTGTGGACCCACAAGATGCTTTTGCACGGGGAGTTTAATAACATCAAATTTCTCGTCCATTTTGAGGTAGATTTTAAGGTCAGGAAGGAAACCTTGTAATAAGATGCACTCAGCATTCTGAAGGATACAGTTTCGGTTACCCCCTGCACATTTTAATTGTTTAATGAATTCCACACAGTCTCTTACAAATGGCTTTACATGTGAAACTGATTACTGAATGCAAGAGGGACTTTTTTTAATAAGTCTTTTCCTTTTGACCTACTCATTGCTTACATTTCACTTAATTTAATATGAAGACCTTTGTTTTGAGTTTTGTTCCTTCCCCAGGATATGTTTCAGTAAAAGTGACTGGGTTGAGAGGCATCATTGCTGTTGCACAGCATGCTTTCTGTCCCCAGACCCTCTAATTAGGGCTGACTTGGATTAGCCAGGGGATTCACTTAAGGTCTATGTTACCTGACACATGTCAGCGGGAGTCTGAGTATTGCCTGAATATGTTTCAGCTGAATAAAGTTAATATACAGCTCTTCTGACTTGCTTTCTCCAAATACCATTTGGAAAGGCTGCTTTTTATGAGTTAAAGTACTTATCAATTCAAGAAGCACAAGGATCTGGAAATCAGCACCAGTGTTTTCCAGCTTATAATGATCAACTGTGAGGCTGAGCAGAGAAAAGGGTTGAGGTTTTTTTCAGTTTGGTAATTAAAACAAGAAGGTTCTGGCGCCCTTTTAGTAATTATGATTATTATTTTTATTTCACTGAAGCTAAAGAAATCGAAGTCAAAAAAGTCAGGTTGAGCTAAGCCTTTTGGAAATGCTGCAAGGCTGAGGGAGTGGCGCTGGAGTATTTCTGCCTTGCCAGGGGAGGCTCAGGTCCTCCACAGCTTCTAGTGGCTGGGAACGTCTGGGCTGTGTCGTATTCAGGAAGAAGGTCTCTTATAACCTTGGTAGGGAGGCACCTAAATGATTAGACAGGTATTTTCTCCACCCAATATGTAAATATTTTAGAGACTGAATGAGGAACCAAGAATTAAAACTAAGTCAATCCTTTAGATGTACCAAGTAAACAGCAGGTGGGGCCTTAAATAACACATTTTTGCACAGCAGAGGACATGGTCACAATCAAATACCAGAAGCTTAAAAAAAATAAATACACATTTCTCCACATCGCCGTTTTTCACATCTAATCCTCTCTACTATTGCCTTTTGTTAACAGTTTCTGAAAATTATTTGTGCAGTGAGAAGTTGAGTTTATCAAGCAAAAATACTCATTTTGATATCACGGAGGTGCCAGCCATTTTTCATAATATTGAAAACTATTGTGAGGGGTCCACCTACATTGACAAATACTTTCAGCTGCTCTGAAACTGCCTATTTTTGGGAATAAATGGTTAGCTGAAAACTTCCCACTGAAGTACTGTCTCCAGTTCCCTCCCCTTGGGGCACCAGTTGGACACGAGCAAGGCAGCAGGAGCTTGTTCTCCATCTGGCAATGATTTTTAAAAACTGTGTTTGGTCATGCACACTCAAACTGAGGTAATGCACAGTTCATTGCTGGTTAATCTGTTTGCAAGAGCCCAGGAGAGGATGGTTTTCCACCTGCCTTTCACCCCAGACTGATAAAGGTCTGTTGGCTCCAGGAGTCCTGTCTTCACCATCCTTGCTGATGGCCTCACCAGGGTAAGACTGCATCGGTCCCTTCATGTTTTTCTTCTCCAGGCTTATTGCCTGGGATGGTCTTTGTCCCAGAGAGCTTCCAGCTTCTTACTGGAGTGCCTTGTGCAACCAGCACCCAACCTCTGCGTGTATTTTTTAATGACTTGTGGAATATAAATCAAAAAGAGTGGATGAAAGACTTTGTCTTTTCCCTTTTCCAAATGGACACTCAAAGCCTTCTGTAGTTTCTGTACAATGGGTACATTTCCCCCTCTACCTCATGCCCAACTAACGCAGAAGAGGCTGGTTTTCATGTCGCTGACCAGTCACGCTCCTGCCAAGCCTCCCTGCATTTTGTCGTGTTTCCTGCTCTGTTTCTGTGTCACTGAAGTGCCTGCTGTTTGTTCCAATCCCAACCAAGCTGTCAAAATTCATCATCGATTCTGTTTCTAGTTGCTCCAATTTATAGGTGCTGTCCCCACATTTACACTAAGAATTGCCATTTTCAGACCCAAACTAAGTAAATCTCCACTTTATAATCATCCTCTTAATATATTAGCACGTCAAAGAAAATCTTAATGCCTTGTATGAGTGATTTGTTTTTTTCCAACTGAGCCCCATGCAGCACTGGGTTGCTTTTATGTTTTCTTATCCTTGTCTGTTGATGCAGTGAACAGAATATCATAGACAAGACTGTGTGGTGAAATACCTGCAAGGCAGGGTGTTGATAGGCAGTAAGGTCTGTCTCTCATGGTTTATCTCACTCTGGCAGAAATGGTTTTGATCTGAAGTGGATAAAGCTTGAATGTAGCTTGAGAACAGGATATGTTAGTTTTCATGAAAACCCCAGCACCGATGGTGCAATACATCTAAGGTACCCCAAATCTAAAAGCCTGATTATCCTGCTCCCTCTTCTGCCTCAAGAGCATCTTTTGCTGCAGTGTATTTTTTTTTTTCACTCCAGGCTGGCAATGTAGGTCAGAGAGAGCTCTGTAGCTTTTAAATTCATATGGCAAGATTACTCTGTAAATCGGACTATGTTGACAGTAGAGCTTTTTTCAGCTGAAAATAAACAAACTGTTTATGGTTGTTTTTTGTTGATATATGCCAAGGACTATTTATATTTCAAGTAGCAATTGGTTGCCCTTGCTCTGTAGGTACTAGGCTTGTGCACAGTTAGTTAGCATGTGAGATGAGGGGAGATGAGGGTTTGCTGAGTTTGTCCAAGTATAGGTAGAATAAGGAAAATATTTTTAACTGCCACTGGAAAGCTTCAGCTGCTGTAATGAATCCCAAGAGACCTGCCTGAGTTACTTCAGAGTGTCTTGCAGGAGGTGGTGGGGCAATCAGGAGGCATTAAGCCTGCAGATCAGCTGCATGTCTAGCTAAAATCGAAGCCCAAACAATCTGTGCTCTCAAGAAAGCTGAGTGAGGGGGTTACTTTCTCTGCTGAAAAGCCTTTGTGAATAGAATACTGTTTATTGTTTTATGTCATGATTTAGAAAATGCATGAAGCTAATAGATGTGCTGAGAACAGAACTTCTAATTGAGAAATTGTGTCCACTGTTTTTATATTCCTTTATCGGAGAGTAGTGCTTGTAAGCTGGTAGCAGACCTCAGTTTGTACAGTATGCATTCTGTTGGTGCACTTGGGATGCATTTGATAATCATCACATTTGACAGGAGTTTCTGTAGCCATTGTGCATGGGCAGACATGGCTCTCTCACTTCCAGATACAAAAACATGCTCCAGAGTGTTTATTTTTTCTCGAGTGCTCCCAACGCAGTTGCATTGTCATGAACAGAGTGCTCACTATTTTCCCAAGGATGCAAACTGTGCAGAGCACCCATCGGTACGCTTAGAGCTCGTGTGGTGCCAGTGCTGGTGTGATCTCTGCTGCTGATGTAGAAGGCAAAAACCCTAGTTTGGTTTGATGCCAGAATTGGGACTAGGTCACCAATCTTCTTACTGGGATTTAGCAGTCCTCTGGGTTTTTTTAGATTAGTGCTGGCTGTTTGGGATTGCAAGCTCAAATGGCATTAAAGAAGGTTGCCCCTGATAAAAACTATGTCATATTATACAATGTCATTGACATTTGCTGCAGGTGTGTAACTGTATCATAGGCAGTGTTACGTATTTATCTGTTTATCTAAATGCGTGGTTAGGGGTTGACAGAAAAGGTTATTTTCAGGAATGGTAATACATTTCAATATGATGTATTGCAATAAATGTCAATAAAATGGTGAATTATAGTACTACCATAATGGGGGAAAAAAAAGAAAGTGATCAGTCTGTATGTTAAAATACCTGCTCATCTACCCTGTTTCCTTATTCATTTATATGTGCAGAGCAGTATAAGATAGTGTTCTAAATTAAAAGGCAGAGACAGATACGCAAAATATTATTGCAGGTTTTATTTCAAACTATTAGTCTTTATCAGTCACCTACTGGGATGTTTTATGAAGGTTCACACCTAAAGAAGTTAATAAAGAAATAGAACAGTTGGAGAGCTTATATTGATAGGCAGCTATCAGGAGAAGCATTTCTGTACATGGAGTAGCTTCATAATGGAAAAAAAATCTTTTTAGTATGGCTTTTATTCAGCAAAATCTTCCTGAAATTGCATAATTCTTAGTTCTCCCCACTTCTGGCTAAATATTTTATTCAGTAGATATTATCTAAAATTTTTACTTGGGACATTTCCAAATACAGTTTACCATTGAAGTATGGAAAACTTTTGAGAGCCAAAAAATGAATGTATTTTGCTTTGAGCGTTTTCTTTTCTCGGAGTGTGTCTTTTTTCCCTCTGTATCCTGAGAGGAGGGCAAAAATGTCTTGTTCAGTATCTTCTACACTTGCTGGCCAAACTGGATGAGAGCATTCTGTCCATGTTACGGATACATTTATGAACATTTATTATTACGATTACGTGTTATATTTTTAACATTTATGTCTCCTCCTCATCTAGGGGAGGGTGACAAAGTTTCTCAGAGGGCTGGAGCACCTCTCCTGTAAAGACAGGACTGAGAGGGTTGGGGTTGTTCAGCCTGGAAAAGGATCCAGGGAAACCTTATTGTGGTCTTCCAGTAGTTAAAGGGGGCTAACAGAAAAGAGGGAAAGAGATGTTTTACTCAAACAGATAGTGTTAGGACAAAGGGGAACTGTTTAAAACTAAAAGAGGGAATATTTAGATTGGATGTTAGGAGGAAATTCCATACTGTGAGGGTGCTGAGAGACTGGTTGCCCAGAATAGTTCTGGATGCCCCATCCCTGGAAGTGTTCAAGACCAGGTTGGATGGGACTTTGAGCAACCTGGCTTAGTGGAAGGTGCCCCTGCTTATGGCAGGCAGGGGAGGGGGTTGGAACTAGATAATGTTTAGGGGTACTTCCAAGCCAAGCCATTGGTTTATAATACTTTTCATATGCAGATTTTTTCTGCCAGAAAAAAAGTAGTTGGAATAAAAAGACAATATTAGTAAATATCCTTTATTTTAAAGCTTTGTTGTTGTTGCTTTTGGTCTGTGTGGAAGAGGGAGTAGGGCATTTGTTGTTTGCTTTGTCACTGTATATCCTAGCTTTTTCTTCAGTGTTACATTGCTAACTTCAGCAAAGGTTTTTTTCCCTAGCAGAAATGACTTGAAAATGTTTTGTGGAATGCCTAGAACATGACTCGCAACACACTGAACTTTCAGATGAATTAACTGTTGATGATGCTCTGGAACTGCCAGTGCCATTTTCAGCAAGCACAGCAGGGGATTTAGAGACCTAAATTCCAGTGGTTAAGTCATGTTATGCTCACAGATGTTTTTATCCTACGCATTACACATGTGACATTTACTTCAGTAAACCAGAGGAAAACTTGCTGGTTTTCAGCCCCTTAAGACTCCAGACTAGATTTCTCTATCCTGTTTTTCTTTCTAGACTCTCCTCACTTAGCTTCATGCTGGGAACTTCAGTTGAGAAACTATAGGTTTGAAGAAATTCAGGGGGTTTGTTTTCTCTCCTGCCACTGTTCTGCTTCATCTTCGTTTCCCTGTAGAGAGAAACTGTGGAGAAGTATAAACAGGGAAAGAGTAAATCCTTTGAAAATGCAAATTACAAATTTGTAGAAGAGAAATGAAGTTAAACTTCTTAGGAATGACTTTTTCCATTTGTCTTCCTTGAGAAAAAAATTGCTATTTCTTTCTGTTGGCTTCAATCAAGACGTTCAAAAAACATGTTCTCCATGTTTGGAAATTTTCTAGCCTAAAGTGCTGTGATCAGCTTCTAGAATTTCTCAGTTCAGCTCTTTGGTTCTTGAACAGCTCAAAATCTTTTCAGGAAAAAACATGGGAAATGTCATGGTATGTTGATCATTATTTCATTCACAGATAAAAATGTGCTCCTTACCAGAACAACTGTGTGAGTTTAGAGTCTCTGATTGACTTTCTGTAGATGGAGAAGCAACATGATGTGGCCACAAGCGCCTCTACATTTGGAACTGCAATGAACATCCACTTACAAATTCACATCTGTTTGTATGCATATATTGTATGTATTAAATTATACATACTTGCCTGTGCATATTAATTTACGACATACGTGTGATGTTCATATCCCTCCCCCAGAAATGGGTTTCTCAATGCAAAATTGATCTTGCAGGCTTGGTCACTTTAGCTTGCAAATAATGATTATTTGCAGAAGTATTGGGGTTCTTTTTCTGTGATTTGACATATATTTTGTGCGAATTGGGTAGTTCATGAGGAAAGAATGAGAAATTGTTTATCAGGAGGCTGGAATTCGGAGACTCAGCTGGGGGAATTTTGTTAAGAGAGTGCTCTCTGTGGTGAGTACAAAGTACTCCCGACGACCAGTTAATCATTTTCACTTGTTTGTGTTGCAAGAATAATTGCAGAAGCTGCAATATGGGGATGGAGAAGCTTCCCCTTGTGTATGCTACTTATTTGTTGCCATGTACATTTTAACTTCTGCAGGTGTTTTACATGTGTTTGCACATAGGAGACTACCACGCAGCCCATGTGGCGTAGAAAATGAAAGTATCGACCAAATTAAATTGCAAAAAGTAAATTAAATTGAAACAGTAAAATGAAATAATATCAGTGGTCTGCACATAATTGAAATATTTTTCATCAATAAAACATTGAAACATTGGAAATGAAAAAAAATTAACTAATTCTTCCCCACCAGAAGGAAGAGAGGAAAAGGAAGAAGTTAGTACAGCCAAAATAATGCCAAAATGCATTACAGCATGCAGGGCTAGAGCCAGGCCACGCATTTGCACAGTGCATTGTTGAGATCCATTGAAAAGTGCAAATGCTAATTAGGAATGTGAACCAGATAACCTCAACATCAGTTTGAGTCCAATTATTCATACTGGGATTTCATGACACTGATCTGTTTGTCCTCATTCCAGCAGTCCTGCCTAACTAGAGTTATTACAGTAATTGTACAGAGTTGGATGCCAGGCTAGCACTAGTGTGACATTGCTCTCTGGCAGCTTGGCAGCTTTTCCCAGGAAAGCCTCAAGGTTGTTTGCATATGTATTTGTGCAGAAAGTTACGTGCAAACTCTTCCCTTTTAAAATCCAGGTCCACAGCTGTGATACATTTTCAACTTGCTGTGCTCCTTGACTGATCAGAAAGGGAAGTGTCTGTTCACCAGGCTGTCCTGACCTTGCGGTTACTGTGCAGGGGAGTTGATGGTTATTGGTGGCAAAAATGAATCCTGTTATAGATGTTTGGCTGTGGAACTCTGTTCGCACTTTGTGTTTTCCCTAGCGCTGCAAAATTTGGTCTGAATGTGATCTCTTGTAATTGATTCCTTGCTGCGAGCAGCCCTTGCTCAGCATTCTGGACCCACATGAGACTGCAGCGTTGAATGCCAAAGCAGAACCGCCCCAAAGTGCATCACTTTGGAGGCTTCGGTAATTTTCATTTCTAGGAAGCAGGGAGGGCTGCTTGCTGCTTGTCAGCTGCTCATCCTGGTTCCCTCTCAATGAGAGGAAGGCGGTCTGCTGGTTAGCAAAAATAGAGCCTTGAGGGTAGACCAACGCTCTACCCTGTAGCTACTGAACCCCGTAGCACCTGGGGAGGTGCACAGGGATCCCAGTATCACAGTCGTACTGGTTCAGAGGGGCTGGAGAGGCCCCTGACATGAGCAAGGCAGTGGCCAGGGCAGTGAGCAGATGCAGTCAGTCCAGCTGTGGCAATGCCTGGCCAATGCCTTGAAACCCTCTGAGAACAGAGGCTCCTCAGCCATGTTGAGCTACCAGTCCCAGAATGGCATTGCCCCTACTGTGAGAAATCTGTCAGACAGAGGGTTGAATTCTGTCTGAAAGAATCGCAGAATCACAAAATCATTAGGTTGGAAGAGACCTCCAGGATCATCAAGTCCAATCCAACCCTAACCTCAACTGAACTGTGGCACCAAGTGCCACATCTAGTCTTTTCTTAAATACATCCAGAGATGGTGAATCCACCACCTCCCCTGGTAGACTATTCCAATGCTTTATTACCCTGTCTGAAAAAAACTTTTTCCTAATATCCAACCTGTATTTCCCTTGGCACACCTTAAGGCTGCGTCCTCTCATTCTGTCAGTTGCTGCCTGTAGAAAGAGACCAACCCCTCCTGACTACAGCCACCTTTCAGGAGGTTGTGGAGTGATAAGGTCACCTTTGAGTCTCCTTTTCTCCAGGCTAAACAGCCCCAGCTCCCTCAGCCGTTCCTCATAGGGCTTGTGTTCCAAGCCCCTCACCAACCTCGTTGCCCTCTTCTGGATGTGCTCAGGCATCTCAACGTCCTCCCCAAGCTGAGGGGCCCAGAACTGGACACAGCACCCAAGGTGTGACCTCACCAGTACAATGTACAAGGGAAAAATTACCTCCTTGCTCCTGCTGGCCACACTATTCTTGATCCAGGCCAGGATGCCATTGGCCTTCTTGGCCACCTGGGCACACTGCTGGCTCATTTTCAGTCAGTCATCGACCAGAACCCCCAGATCCCTTTCCACCTGGGCACTGTCCAGCCACACCGTGCCCAGCCTGTAATGTCACTATGAAACCTGAGTACTGACAGGTCTTCAGCATGGATGGCTCTAGCTGGCACAGAGCTAGGGAAGATGGCTGGTCCTGTAGGTTGGAGGTTACCCAACAAGTGAAAATGGGTCATTCAGGGTGAGGTGCATCAGAAGAGGCTCAGGCTGCTTTATCCGAGTGGGTGCCAAAATGGCCTGCAGGAAGACTGCAAATGATTGCGTTTCAGGGACAGGGCAGGTTTGCCAAACCAGGAGCCACAGCAGCTTGAAGACCTTTTGGAGGGGTGGTGCCTCCTGGCATGGGGCAGCCAAGCCTACAGCCTTTTACAGAAATAAAATTTGTCCCTTGGAGGTGGCAGATCTGAATCCTGATAAATTTTCCTCTGGCAGAACTGACTTCCAGCCTGGGAAGTACCATCCAGCGCTTAACATTTGAAATCTTCCTGATCTCTTTCCTATATTTTACTGGCTCCCAAAGGAATTTAGTAGAGTCTTACTAGCACCTGTAAGACAAGGAAGTTGGTATCATATTAAGTTGTTGTTGCTCATCTTCTATGTCATTTCCCTTGTTGCTTAATACAGTACAATAACATATGGCTTTGGTAGCTAGGTTGGTGCAATACAGGGTTCTTATTACTCAAGGGCCCTGATGGGTAAAAAGGTGAACAGAAGTCAGTGATGTTCCCTGGCAGCAAAGAAGGTCAGTGCCATCCTGGGCAAGGTTAACAGCAGGTTGAGGGAGGTTATCCTTCCCCTTTACTCAGTCTAGAAGTGCTGAGTCTGATTCTGGGTTCCCCAGTACAAAGGAAACATGAACATACCAGACAGAGTTCAGGAAAGGGCCACAGATATGATGAAGGCCCTGTGACGCAGTTTGTCACACACTCACAGACACACACAAACTTTGATCAGAAGGCATGAACTATGAACTAAGTTATTTGAAAAGATCTGACTCCCATTTTATAGTATTTCATAAAAGGCCGGGGATTGGGGGAGAAGGTTGACACCTCTCCCCATCCCATTGGTCAGGACAACTGTCCATCAGCTGTCCATATCTCTAAGAACAGGAATGTAAACTACCTTGAAATTGCAAAAGCATTGGCTGTGTTTACATCACCCAAGCATGAGAAAAAACCCAAACCATAAAAGCTGTGAACAGAAGAGAAGCTGAAAATATCAGGGCGACAGCCCTAGGGTACCTTTTTACAAGGGAAGGCTGAGAGCTGTAACTGTTCAGCCTGGAGAAGAGAAGGCTCAGGGGGATCTTAGCAATATGTATAAACATCTAATGGGAGGAGTGAAGAAGACAGAGCCAGAATATGGTCAGTGGTACACATTTTTTGCAACAAGAGAGAAGGGGCACAAAGTGAAAGACAGTGAATTTCCATTTAAACAGAAGAAAAAAATAATTCACTACGAGGGTGGCCCACACAGGCTGTGGAGTCTCCATCCATGGAGATATTCAAAACCCAAGTGGGCATGATCCTGACCAATCTGCTTTAGGTGGTGCTTCTGGAAAAGGGAGGGTGGACTAGGCAATCTTCGGAGGTGCCCTTCAGCCTCAGCCAATCAGTGGTTCTGTGATTACCATACAGCACATATTTTGTGGCTGAAGTGATAACGAAGGCTTTCATTTTTTCACTTTGGTAATTTTTGCTTATTAAAAGTATTTTCCAGCTTATGGGTTTAATCATAATAAAGGAAAACTTACTTATTATTGTTTTTACTTATTATTATTAAGAAATACCGGATGTTGTACCCAAATGTTTGCCAATGAGAACAATTGACTTGATAATAATCTTGTTATCCAGGCAGAGCAAAGGTGAAAGTACTTGAATTTTTGAGCTCTTCATTCTGTGTTCAAGCAGTCTTGTTCTGGTGACCTTGTAATGCAATGGGAGGGATATGGGCTGGAGAAGATGATGTGAAAAGATTTGAGATTGATGCAGAAGCCAGTTAGGGGACAAGAGAGCTTTTTGTGACCTTTAGCATCCCAAGGAGGGAGAAACTCAGCTTTAAAACTGAGGAGAAGCTGGTGAGAAGAGAGGCTGCTCTTCCTTGTGTATGAGAATTGCTGGCAGGCACTGGCTTGCCAAGTTTGCTGCTGCTGGCTCCTTTTACTGGGAACTTCACCAGGAGGCTGTTTATTCCCATTCCCCCTTCAAGAGAGAGCCCTGGCCTTTATAGACCTGCAGGGATGAGGCTGTGAAAAAATGTAACATTTTTGCTCCCAGACCTTTGTGTTCATTTGTACTGTTTAATCTGTGTGTTGTATTCCTTCTGTTTACTTGATTTCCCAGAGCTTTAGCTAAGTGCCTTTTTTCACGTCTGCATGTTTCGTTTCATCCCACTCATGCCTGCAAAATATCTGACTATTTCAAGTGGATCCTCTTGCCAGATTTACTTTTCAAAATTTTTTTTCATTTACAAAGTCAGTATTTTGTAGGACCAAGCCTTCTTTTTTATTTATTTTTTGATCCACAATTTTTTGACTGGTGAGAATTAATTGGCATTTTTGGCATTAACCTGTGATCCACAGTAACCAGCAGGCTGTCAGTCTTTCATTGTCTTAGACTTGTCACTCCAAAATAATGGAAAGTGAAGGTTTAGGATGGATTGAGGAGCTGTATGAACTTCCTCTCATCCTCCCATTCTCTCCCTGCCAAAGCAATGATATCCTTGCCTTTCATGGCGTGGTTATTTGGGCAAGCAGGAAAATAAAAACAATTAACAAGGGCAAAAGAGGTCTGTTCAATTTCTTTAATTATGTATTTCTAATTGAACCTCTTAATTTCCCATGAATTCATGCAGTAGCTTCCCTTCAATGTGTTTCTGTGCAGTCATGCTTTAGAAACAGTGTGCCTGCTTGCTACACGTGTACAAAGTGGCACTGCTGCCTATATGCAGATACATGAGGATTTCTCTTAAATAATTGATGCTTTGGGAAGGCTGGCCTGGATCAGAGACTGGACAGAGCTAGAGAATAAAGTAGATATTTATTGAAAGACCTTTTAAGGATACATCTTGGGCAGTACAAGAGCTTGGCTGGGGCTAAACCCAAGGTGGACTTAAAATGGTCACAAAAAATGGATCTCCAGTAGTGAGGTCTTATACTCTTATAAGTTTTGTTCCATTTGCATACTGGGGTTTAATTGTCCAATTTCAGCTTCAGATTATGAAGTCCCATCCTTCTTGTTTCTCTCTTCAGTCTACCGTTGTTTATGCTTTTTGGGCCTGAAAACTTCTAACAGTTGTCCTTGGTCCTCAGCAGGAAAAGGATTTGTTTTGTCTACCTACTCTGTGAAGATAGATTACTGGCACTTAATATGAGGCTCAGAACTACACCCCTAGGCAGCACAGAATCTGAAAAAAATGAAAGCTAAAACTTAAGGCATCAATGGTCGTTTCTGTAGGAAGAGAAGTGGTCTTGGTAAGGCTTTCCCTCAACCATCACAAGTTCTTACCTTGTGATGGTGAAGAGAAGACCCTGGCCAGGAAGGGCTGTCAGTTACATTTTGTGTTTCTTACGTCCTCTTGCACCACCAGCAGGGTTTTCCCATATCCCAATGCAGCAGGAATTTTGTGGAAAATGACTAAATACAGCTTGGGCATCTTCATACGGGAGGAGGAAGATGAGATTATATTGCCATGAAAATTGCTCCAGATTGCCATAGATACTCTCACTGCTTGCAGTGCGTAGCCAAACAAGAAATACTGAGCACTGGGGGTTCTCTGGGTGTTTGGTTTTTACTAGAGCGCAGTCCTGCACAACTGTTTCCAGTAATTCCCTGTTAAAACACCCTGCCTTGCAGCTGCTAGCTACTATTTTTCAAAACAGACATCTGTGTAGCTACATGGATTGGACACATAAAACAGCTCCTGTGTTGGCCTTGAGTGAAATTAAGAGTGCACTGAAGAGCCACAGTTTGAATACATGTAAATGGTGCACTGGCGCAGACATGGTGGTTTTCAAAGCTGGTGTCCTCTACAGCTGACCTGCTTGTTTTCCTCTATTTGGTATAACTACTTAGTTTTTTACAAGTAGAAGAGCAAGAAAAATGAAGCATTGCTTGCTTATAGCAGAAATGTGACCATTTTGGCTTGAAGTTTCTCAGTTGGATCCTCTCCACACAGCAGTATTAAGATCTTTTTTATCCACCTCTTCCTCTACAGAGGACACCAAGTGTAAAACCACCAGCCTCTTGTTACCTACCTTCAAGTTCAGGGCGTGAAGAATTAACTAAACATTTGTTTGGCATTATAAAGGAGCTAGGGCATATTTATGCTTCCTACTTACCGGGTGGAAAGCATGTGACATGCCGAACAAGGCCCTAGTGCTGTTTGCTCAAATAATGCTGGAAGGCACGGTAAATGAAGTTACAGGAATACACTTGTAATGCATTTCTGGGCCTGGTTTATTTTCCTCAACTGGAGAACATTTTTTTAGGCTACACTTTCTCCATTGATAAAAATGTAAAGGATGTTTTCCAGTGTCCTTTCCAATGTACCATTCAAATGCCAATAAAAATACCAAATTTAACACAGATTATGCTTCTCAACTCCCTCCATCATCTCTTGTGAAGTTTTCGCTGGATGTTAGGCAGCAACCCTCAGTTCTTTCCTTTTTTTCTCTTGGCTTGCTTGCAACTTCTAAAACAGTTTGAGGCCAGTGTTGGGCTCCACAGGTTTGTTGGCATAGCTGTGTCAGCTTGGATTTTGAACTGCCCTCTCCCAGCCAAGGCTGCTGGGCTGGCAAAGCAGTCCAGGCGCAGCTCTGTTGGCAGAGGCACGTAAATTTGGAGGTGGCATTCTCTGCTCTGTCAACTGGCTGCATTACCTTCAAAGCAAATAATGTATTTCCAGTCTGCTTCTAGTCATGTGTATGCTACAGATAAAGAAAATGCTGTGCTGACATCAACTAAAATATTTTTGTATGTATGTGGTCAGAATAAAGTGGGGAGATTTTTCTCCTTTAGCTGAGTTGCACTTTGGGAAGCAGGCAGTGATGAAACACAGTGATGAATATGGCCCAAGTAATTTTGAATTGTTTATTGTAGTTAATGCCTATCAAAGTTAGCATGTGTAGGTTATAAAGAGGATGCTTCTGTTTGTTTGGTTTTCTGGAGAATTTTTTTTCTCACTTTCACGTACAATGCTGAGAATCAGGGTGACCTGAATTTCTACTGTCCGATATGATATATACTACAGAGCTTCTGCTAAGGGCTCAGGGTGTTGGCAGTGAGAGGTCTTCTCATCTGACATGACAGCAGTGAAGAAGGTTAGTGGGGTGCTGGAAAGCTGTTTTTTTACCCAGCTGTGTTCCCAGTCAGATACTACACTCTTTCCGTGTTTTCCATAAATGGCGCAATCACATTTCCCTGGGTATTAGACAAAAATGAAATCCTGAAATCAGTCCACACTGTTACCAAAGCAAAAAGTATGTCCATGTTTGTTTTTCCTCCAGTGGATTTCCCCCCAGTCACAACTCTGATAATCCATGACCAGGAATATTTTGTACTGTCATTTGTTGCTACTTGCACACAAAGAATTGCTTCAGTTTGCAGAGTTTCATCATGCTCTTGAAGTTGCAGTTTCTGAAAGACAGAAGAGATTTACCTATTGGAATTTGAAACGTGATATGTATGACTTACTTTTAACTCTGCAAGAAGACTTCAGGTTTTAGGAAAAGAGAATTTGCCCCATTCAGCAGATTCCTCTGAAGCTCTAGGTCAGTAGGTTGGAAAGATGGATGCATTGATTTGAATAATTTTGAGGTTACTAGTTTGACAGAAAAGGTGTTATTTTAATGCTTATATTACTTTATTTTGCAAACTTAAGTGTCTTTTTGTTTGTTTTCTGTTTATTTCCCACAGAAACGTTCGAGAGGTCAAGTGCTATTTGACAAAGTGTGTGAGCATCTGAACCTTTTGGAAAAAGACTACTTTGGACTAACATACAGAGACACAGAAAACCAAAAGGTAACCCACAGAACTGCAGGTGGCCTTTGGCATCAGAACTCCCTGAGACGCTTCCCAGACAGCTGCAAACAATCCAGAAATTGGTTTTACGTTCCTTGCTGAGTTCCATAGACACAGTTTGAGCAATGGTTTTTTGTGACTACTTCTCAAGAGCATCTCTTGTGTTTCCCTGGGTTCCCTCTCTTTCAGTTATTTATGACATGAAAGATATTAATCATGTAGCTGGTGCTCTTTCTAGTATGATTTATTCCTTTACTGTCATAGGTGAAAGTCAGATATACCCTCATAGACATACTGCAAAACATACAATACTAAAATATGGCTTAATAATAGTGGTTGGGACACAGACAGACAGGAGATGACTGACTGCTCCTGCTTACTGCTAAGATAAGGGAAGGCTCTAAGCCTTGACTTTATCTTAGCATTATTGTTGATTTGACTAAAGACATTAGTCTTCAGAAGCAGTTGGTAGCAGTAGTGAATCACATTCTGCTGTCCTGCATCCCAACTTGGGTTTGGAACAAGCTGTGTATTACAAGTGTTGAAGATGATCTAATGTGCAGGTGATGTGTACCTACATTGTTTGGGACATGGTACGGTGAGATTAAATTATCAAATTTACTATCCTTTATTATCAAAGGATAATTTAAATCATGTTATTTTGGCATTTTAACATAAATATTTTGACAGAAACCAGTACAAAACTTCTTAACAATATGTACAGCAGCTCAGCAGAGCTCACCACCTGAAGGTATTTTGTACTTTGCATGGCCTGAAAGGTCTTCCCTGGTGGAGATGGAGCTACTACTCCTTTTTTATCTGTTTATGTCTTGTGAGAATGATAGTTGTGTTTTCTAGGCTTCCTTTTGTTTCAAATATATATGATATGAAAGAAATCGGTCTTTTTATTTCTTTTTCCTCTTTCTTTACAGACTTCTTTGTCTGTAGAGAAAGGGGAAAATTTTAAAATTCAGAAAATCACTTAGGCAGATACTTGGTCCATGCCAGTGCAAGATAGTGCCTTAGCACGTGCTTAGTTTTGAGAAAAGCGAGGCAGGAGTCTAAGTGCATTTTCAGATAGGTGTGCTTTCCTATGGGAAAGAGAAGCATGGATTCATAATTAACACGTGGTTTAGAAGTACTAAACATTTATAGGTCGCCAGTTACTTTACAGAACTAAACAGTTAAAAGAACAACTGCATGCTGCCACTTTTATTGATCAATGACATGCATAATTTAATGTGAAAGTACTTAGCAATTCACCTCCATCCTCTGGCACATAAATTCCAGCCAGACAACATATGTGCCCACATCCCATGTCATCTTTGTAAACAGAAATCCTGATGTGTCTTTAATTTTTTGGTGCATAGTGTGCTTTTGTGCTCAGCAATAGCTGGAGATCTTCAGGCTCTTGTTTTGCACCGCAGAGAGGTTTGGACAGCTGCAAACTAGTTGTTTTTGTTGGGGAGGGATTGTTGTGTTCTGCTTGTATATCTCTTTAGTGTTTTATTGTCTCTCTGATACATTTGTTTATCTTTCTTTGGAGAAAGTGGAACTTTACTGGGGGAAGTGAACTTTTTGTTCTGGTCTGTGATGCATTTAAAATATTAATTTGATTCTCTTAGAGGTCAAGACAGCAGAGGCACTGAGATCCCAAGCTGCTGAGTGCCTCCCCCCAAAGAATTTCATCTGCTCCTTGGCATCCATGGAGTACTAACACAGCACTGGCGTAATTCTCCACCTCCTCAGCAGGGGTTTTGTCTTGCATAGTCACTGGGCTCGGCATGGTGTGGATGGGGGCAGAGGTGCTGTGGTTCTGCCTCTGGTTTTCCCTGGAGAGCCCCTCGTGCCCATGCTGTGTTGCAAACAGGGTAGTGCCCTATTCTGCACTTGCTTATCCTCTAGAAAGTCTTTTCAGCCTTTCCAGGATTGGAGGAAAAAAAAGTGGTCAAAAACACCTCCTTAAAACAAGCTTGTAGAAATTTAGTTTTCCCAGAAGATACTCTGCAAAAAGATCTCTGTGGGTTTATTTCACCAATTCCTATTTTTGATTATTTTATTTCAAATCATTTAGGCCCTCAGAGTCTGTGAAGGTTAATGAAAATCCTGTTTCTACCCAGGGCCACATCTTAAAAATTAGCGTAAGCCTACTGCTCCTCCAACGAGAAAGGGGTGGCAGAGCTTCACATGTTCTAGCTTTGACTCATAGCTCTGTTTTAAAAATAATGTTTATTGTGTTTTCTAATTCAAATTGAAAGAAGGAAACATTTTCTTTGCAGAATTGGTTGGACCCTGCCAAGGAAATCAAGAAGCAGATCCGAAGTAAGTTTATCGTTGCCCCCTTCTACATGTCTCCCCATGGGGACAGAGCGTATTTCACGGTCATCTTTTGTATCCTGTCCCAAGTCTTTATCAAAGGAATTATGTACATCCTTTAGATTTCTTACCCTGTGATGGTGGTGAGGCATTATTGATGCTCACAACACATGAACTTGCATTGCTGAAAACAATTTGACATTTTCAGAGATGCAAAATCCTGAAGTTTGACATTAAGCAATGTAACCTTAGGGACTAGGCCACTTATATGAATTATTTCTTGCATTACTGATATTTATATCGTATCCAGAAACACTGCTCATGCCCCATACTGAATTAATTCACTGTTACAAAATAGTACTCTATCTAAAATACCTTTCCTTTCTTAATTTCAAAAGATTAATCTTTGCTCCTAAAATGACCATTCAGTCAATTTTCCAATTCACATGAATCTTTTTAAAAGACCAATTGTTACAACTAGGCGTCTGCTACATTAGGAATTCAAAAACCTGTCGAAGGAAAACCTTTTTGAGACTGCTGGGCTCAAAACTTGGCTTGCGTTTTTTTTACTTCTCCTCACTTTTAGAAATTGACAAAATGTTTATGTGTATGACTTCTGTGGGCAGAAAAGCCTCAGTAATTTTTTTTCTTTGCACACTTCGTGAGTGACCTCTTCTAGCACTTGCACTTCCACAAACAAATGTATCTGGTAGTTCACATTTGTCGGGTCAGGCCTGCCAAAGAAATCCCTTCTCTCTCCAAGATTAAAAGGGTTAATTTACACTGGTGGAAAAATTTCCCCACTTACTATGAGCAACTTCCCTTTTTCTGCAGTATAATTTTCATTATAAATAAATGGTCTGCAATAGAAAGTAATGAACGTTTGCCTTTTTTAAATCTCATGAAGGGATGGATCTGGAAAGGAAGGTGCTTTAAACCACAGTGAGTTAGGTTACACTGATGGTCAGTGCAGGTAAAGCAGCTCAGCTCCCCACCACTTATTTGAAATGCATTTAATATGTACCCAAGCCATTAAATAGACAATGAAGGGTTGTGACAGCAGGAAATTAACCATGGCTGAAGATTCTTATCCCGGACTTGAGGCAGTGGACAGTTGTAGTTGCCAAAAATTATAGTAATAATTTGCTTTCTCCGTACAATTCATCCCAGAAGTTTGGAGCAGGCCAACAGTGGAAAAATAGTGCTGTTAACCATAATGCTTTCCAAAACATATATATATGGTCCTGCTAAATGCTGGTTAAGTTGTACAACACGCAGACCACACTGCTGGAGCTTCATCTCAGTGGTTGATAAAGGCCCTTGGTTCACATCCCGTTATTTACAACCCACTAAGTTGCACAGTGTTAGGTTTTCTTCCAACCCTGTAAATATGGGGTGAAGACTGCTTACTGCTCTATCTTAACCATCTGTGCTATTATGATAGGCTTTATCATAGGTTTGATTTAATTTTTTATGCCAAGGAATAGGTTTACAGGCCATGGTCCCTTCCCGCTGTTGTGGCACCAAGTGTCACGTCTGGCTGCATTCCCACCTTGGGGCTGGTCTACCTTCTGGTGGGACCATGCCCCATCCTTGCTGCCAGCCAAATCTTCCTTTCACTGTCTTAATTGGCCCAAGAAAATGGAAAACTTCGTAGAATCAAGGACTCCAAAAGTCTTGCCAAGAGCTGAAGTCTTGATGGTGAACTTCAAAACTCTGCTTGCACATTCATAGAATCATTGAATTGTTTGGATTGAATGGGACCTTAAAGATCACCTAATTTCAATCCCTACCATGAGCAGGGACGCCACCTTCTAAACCAGGTTGCTCAAAGCCCCATCTAGCCTGGCCTTGAACATTTGAGATTAGATGTGTGGATGACCAAAGAGGATGGGGCCTCCCATAGGATAAAATTTCCTTGTTGCTTGTAAGAACAATGTGGTTTGGGGTTTTGTTATTGCTTTTCATTTGTGTTCAAGTCATGTGCTACTGTAAGCTTACCCTTTTTTCAGAATAACTTCTATATTTATATACAATGTTCATGTCTTTTTTTTAAATCTTGGTATTATTTTTTTACAACATTTAAAGCTAACACTCCAGAAATAATTTTACTAACTCCGGAGATACAAACCAGTATCCATCCCATGGGTCAACTAAATTTAGTGAAATAATTAAATAAGAATTCCCCAGTGCTATGTACTTTTGCAGTCATAGTCTGTTTGTCCTTGCAGTTTTGTCTGCACAATAATTTACGTCTGCTGAAGAAAGGAGCTATGTGCTGAGGCAGCACTCTGAGAGGATGCTGTGAGCTGCTTTGGGCAGCTAGACCTCAGAACATCATCCTGCTCCAGAGCCCATTCATATTCTGGTTTGGGGTATTTCCAGTGCCTCTGTGTTTCGGGTTATTGGTTTTTAAAGACTGTGTGGTGCTTACTTTCAGTAAACCTTGTTCTCAGACTGAGAGGTTTTTTTAGTATTAGTAATAAATTACTGCCTCCTCAGAGTCCTCACTTCAGTGATAATCCTACTAAATAAGAAAAGAGCTGTAAAATCTGATCTAATACAGTATCTTCAGTATGGCATGTGGGAAAAACATTCTAAAACCTGTTCTTATTTATTGCTTGTCTGGGATATTTTTTAAGTCTGCTGGTGGTTGAATAGCATGAGCATCTCTGTTTGCACTTACAGTATACTTTCAGTCAATCTGTGTTCTTTTCCAGGTGGTGCTTGGCAGTTTGCATTTAATGTGAAATTCTACCCTCCAGACCCTGCCCAGCTATCTGAAGACATTACCAGGTGTTTTAAACATTAAATACCTTTTTAGAAGTGGCTTAAAAGCAGTTCCTGGTAGCACTTACACTCTAATTATCCAAGAAAAGAAATGTTTTATGTTCCCACTATCTTTCTTTTTCATATGAGCTTATAGAAAATATTCAATGCTTTGACAGAAAAGACAGTGTGAACAGTGTCTACCCCCTGTGTTATGAAGTATTTTGTATATTTTAAGCCTAAACCTCAGCTTTTTCAATACATATATTACTTAGAATATAGAATATATTCCTTAGAGTTGATTTTAATTTTCACAACGATGCCTGATGCCCATTTTTGCCAAATTCTTACTGTAAGTAAAATCATGGCTATGAAAGGAAAGAAGTGAGATAATGTTGTGGTTTCATGACCATACTGAATGCAAAACAGAGCACTGTACCAGCTACTTAGGAAAAAATGAACTCTTTCCCAGCTGAAACCAGGATAGATGAGAATAAGCATGCATGTAAATTTTGTATAATATTGGACAAAGTAAGCAATCCATGTGCATAGAATAGTGGATATGGTGGTAATGAATAGCTGCTCCCTGCTCTCCAGGTCACTCAGCTCTGCACTCTACCCCTCTGCTCTCTGATTTTGTATTCATTTGGCAACCACAACAACAACAAAAAGGCAAAACCTTGCCTGATTTCCTCCTTGGAAGGAGACACAAAAACTTTCAAGCCATGATGAATTTTTGTGCCATCAGCAAACTGTTCCCCAGCCTGTTGCAACATTTTGCAATCTTTGAATATTTTTAACCTTCAATGTTTTATGGACTACTTGTTGCATTTAAGGTAGCATGAAGCCTTTGGCCTAGATCAGAGTCGCCTGTGGTAGATACTGCATAGAAAGACAGTGTGCCAAGAGTTCGCAGTTGAACAGAGGACTTCCAAAGGAAAGGATTGCTTTATTCCTCTTTGGACTCCTAAATTTCCCCTGGGAACTCTGCCTTTGCCACCAAACCAATGCTTTTCACTTTTTTTTTCTGTTTTCATCTATCTGGTGAAACCTTGCACTGCACAATTCTGTGGTTTTAACAGCATTTATTGTTTAAATGTATTTTTGAGAAAGAACAACATGCTGCTAAAGAGACAGCTTATGTTTTTTTAATGACTTGGAATTCAGCTATTCCTAAATGAACAGTATATGAGGGTTTTAATTATTTTTTTCTCCTTGACGAATTACCAGGTAATTGTATATGTAACTGATTTATGATAGAAATCTAGTATGTTTAATGGACATTTCTTCATCTAGGTCACTAAACAAAGTAATAACCTCTTCTATTAAGAGATCTCCATGCTGCTGTATAAACATAAATTAGGTGTTCCTACTGATAAATTAGGCAAGAGCTTGGTATTTTGGAGTTGTTTTTACAAAACTATAATTGTCCTTGTAAGTGGCTGAAAGCCTCTGGGCTTGGCTGTCTGCAAATTCCTACTGGGGCCGAGGCCTCTTTCCAGCGCTCGGGAGGTGTTTCTTTGGGGGCAGCGGTGGAGGAGCCCTGTCTGAGCTGCTTTGGTGCTCCCTTGCAGGTACTACCTCTGCTTGCAGCTGCGAGATGACATCGTTTCGGGCCGGCTGCCCTGCTCGTTCGTCACGCTGGCCCTGCTGGGCTCCTACACCGTGCAGTCGGAGCTCGGCGACTACGACCCGGACGAGTACGGCAGCGACTACATCAGCGAATTCCGCTTTGCGCCAAACCACACTAAAGAGCTGGAGGACAAAGTGATCGAGCTGCACAAGAGCCACAGGTAAGCAGAGGGCATCCGTGTGAGCTCCAGCCTGCTTCAGGTACCATCTTGGTGCATCAGGAGACGTTAAATTCTCCAGTGGTATACCTAATATTTTTCGGGCAAGACTCCTCCGTGTGTCTTTGGATAGAGAAGAGCTTTGCAGCATGTTAGTTAACAGGGTCTGCGCTAGAGCCGTGGCTCTGCTAGGTACCCAGCAACCTAAGGGGTATGGCTGTAGTTCTGGCAGGCTGAAAATGTTTTCCAGCTGCTGAATTTTCTTTTGAATTCTGTTTCCTTAACATTTATGCTTGAATTGCTTACTTTTCCACCCATAGGGGAATGACACCTGCAGAAGCTGAGATGCATTTCCTGGAGAATGCCAAAAAACTATCAATGTATGGAGTAGATCTCCATCATGCCAAGGTATATACTTTAGTTCTTTCGTTGTCCATATGTCTCCTGTGGCATAGTACTTGGATCTGCATGGACTCACTGATTTATTTTTTCTTGTATTTTTGAGACAGGAATTTTGTGGGATGAATCATGTGTTAACATGAGGAAAGGTGACTCATGAAATAAGTGTAAATATATCTTCTAACCATAACATAACTTATCCTATAGATTCAAAGAAGTTGCACATCAACTTCCATGGTGATTAAATGGTGCTGTCCTTGAGGAAAATACTGAATGGATGAGGTGCTGAGGGAGGATTTTAGAAGCTGTCCTAAGAGTGGTCAATTTTCATGTAATTCAGCTACATTTTCCAGTTTAATAAGGGCAACCATGCTATCTTAACTGGATAGCAGATAATTTCTGTGCTGCAAAGGACTTTCAGGCAATTATTTAGCTGTGCTGGAAACCTAATCAGATTGATGATAATGGGGAGACAGCAGCTTGTCTCTTTCCTGAAGTGTGGTTGTTGCAGTTGATAGGGCGGGCAGTAATTCTCCTGGAAACATCCTCCCATGATCAAATAGTTTTTCTAATCATCAGCAGGCTAAGTTATGAATAAAACATGGTCATTCTTACTGTGGCTTGGGAGAGTCACTTTTTAACCTTGTGCTGGTTGTCTGAGTTTTACGATTTTTTTTCCAAATAAATAATTACTGTTGTTTTCTTCACTCTTCAGAGTAAGACTAATGGATTTTAACATTTTTGAGGTTAGCAAGCATCCTTGGCAAATGAATATGGAACCAAAGAATTCTGCCCTGTGGAGAGAACTGCATTTCTGTAAAGGTCAAATTATTGTGAGCCTGGTTTTTTGCTGCAGCAGATCCTTTCAAGAATTGAGATAAATTTGCAGCTTGGATCTTGAAAGGGCCTGCAACTGTGTTTCTGGGGCATTTAGTAGGAGCAGTGCATTTGCGTTATAGAATTCAAGGCAATCTTTTGTGTTCTGTTAATTTCCTTCGCTGAAAATGAAAAATCTGTGTACAGCTTAACAGGCAACATCTACCAGGAGGGATGCCACTGCCTTCCCTGTATCCTGCAGATACGCACACTGTCTTGAGGCACATTTGGAGCAGAGAGAAATGGATATGGCAAATGTCACTTGATAGCTTTTTTTCTGCTGCAAAGAAATCCAAAAACCAGAAACTAAATGGATTACTGTCTTAAATAAGTTACAGGCTTTGTTACTGAAAATTTTACATAACATAGTATTAAGGCCTAAGTATTTTTTGAGAATATTGGAGAAAAGCTGCGAAGTTTGAGATGAGATATTATAAGATAGCCATTTTATTAATTCTTTCCTGGAAAAGTATTAGTATCCTAGTTTGCTCTTCTTTTTTTTTTTTTTTCATATCAGGAGACTCAGAGCAAGAAAATTTAGTAGAAAAGCTAATCTGATGCTTTTTATTTTAAAAAGCTGCAGTGATAATAAAGATGTGTCTGTCTGTGGGTTAAGAAACCTGACAGTCATCTTGAAAACCAAGCTGAAGGTAGGGAAAAGTAGACTGCGTGAGAAGTCATGTTTAGTTTTAATTAGGTCTGCCAGTGATATTTGATGGTGTCAGGCTAAGGGACAAGTATCTCTGTGGATGCCTTTTGGAAGTCGTGCCGTGGCAAATGTCTCTATGTAAATGTCAATTCATTAAGGCTGTGCCAATATCTTCTGTGTTGGACAGATGTTAGACTCACCAGCTCACATTAAAACTAGTTTTCAGTTATCCAGTACAAGGCTGTGATGAAAAATATGTTCAAATAGATAGATTTGTTCTCTGGGCTGTGACCAATCTGAGGAAGTCCCCCCACATCCGTATGCAGAGCTCGAGGGATGTGCCTCTAACATTATAGCTAACAGGTTTATGCCCCATGCAACCACATGACTCCTAAAAAAAGTCAAATTCTTTTATTCAGGTTTCATTTTACACTAGTAGCATCACACTGGAAAACAGTCTCTGACACCAACAAGTAACAGAAGTCTTTGTCTGCAGCAAAGGTGGAGTTAAGGGAAGAAGGCATTTCTCAAAAAAGACTTTGAGAAAGTATATCAAAAAAGAAGCCCCTTGCAGGGGCTGCAGAACCTGCAGAAATGTGCCATGTATGAGCACACTTGCATTTCAGGCATTCACCAGGCATGTGATTTCTGCTATGAGACTTTGTTTTTTCAGAAGGTATTCACTGTGTTTGGATATTGCTCTTTGCTTAGGAAAGTGAAACAAAAGTACACTGAAAAAATCTGCTTTCTCTTTTCTGTAGTGCCAGACAGTGATACCACACAAGAGCTGTATTTAGAAGAAAATCTGTCTTTAAGTGGTGAAACCATTATTGTTGGAACATATGTCCTCTATTGGTGTGTTTTGTAATACTGGAGTGACTTCGTGGCACTATTTTTATGTTGTGATTTTAAAACTTCTTTTTCATTTCAAGCTGTACTGTAGCCGTTTCATCATGACTGACCAGGCATACCATTGTGTTGGTCTTGAAAGGCAATCAGATTTTCACCAAGTGCCTTAAAGATAGCTGGCTGGGGAAACCAGAGGAAAATGATGAATTCATTTCGTGATTATCATAGGGTGGCATCTTCATAGCTTCTGCGATCAGGGTTTTTTGACTGTAGGTTATTTAAAAACAATTTGTGAAGAACTCGGTTACTTCAAAGGGGATTCTCCTTTTCTCTATCAGTATTAGTACTTAGCTAAACAAAGAAACAGAGACAGAAGATAGTGAAGATTTGTTTTAGACTAATTGAAGACTTCTGAAGGAAAGACAGATCTATATTTCTTACTTAAAAACCCACATATTTATGGGTATGCTCTGATAAAATTGTGAACAAATCTTTTGTAGTGCTAATGTGTCTGAGCTGCAGCCTCCTGTCAAATGTAGGTTATAATACAGGCACAGTTGCACTCTTAAAAAGAATAGTTTCTGGTCTAAATGCTCAACTTCATGCCCACTGGGCATTTCAAAGTGAAAATACTGGGCAAAAGCATAAGAGCATTAAAGAAACTAACAAACCTACTAAAGCCAAGATGAGCAAACTACAGAAGAAAAATCTATCTAATTCACAAGGCTTAGTCATGGAGATGACTGATATCAGGAGAAGTAAATTTGTATGCTGTCATACTTACTTTCAATCTGGTATTTATGCTAATAGCCCTTTTTTATTGTGCTAATAAAACTTTGCTATATGATTGATATAATTCTTTTAATGACACCTAAAATTTCCCTCCTCCTTTTGGAGTCTTTGTAAAATATAAGGAAACATTGGAAAACCTCAGTTCCCTTCACCCTGCCCAACCTTACTATTATTTGCATGAATACATTCAGTGAGTAGGGTAGTGCTCAGAAATCAGGTCACTACAGCTTATGCATTAAAAAGACACAGCTCAGATAGAAACACTGGATACAGGAATCTGTAGTACTGTAGGATGCAAAGATAGAAATACTTAACAAAGTGCATTGCTTGTTATTCCAGGATTCTGAAGGAGTGGAAATAATGCTAGGAGTCTGTGCAAGTGGACTCTTAATATATCGAGACAGACTCAGAATAAATAGATTTGCCTGGCCAAAAGTTTTGAAAATTTCCTACAAGAGAAACAACTTCTACATCAAAATCCGACCAGGGGAGGTAAGGGCATTCTGATTCTCTTAAGTGAATGAACCTCTTGAAAAAAAACCATTAATTTTTACTGATTCGTTGTTCTGTTTTGTCTTACAAACTTTTAAAATTCCTCTCCATTTATGTTTCCTAATTTATGCTGATTTTCTTAGGAAAGGTTAGGTATATACTTTCTTTAAAATACAGGTAAAAAAACAACTTTGGTATTTTTCTGTTTACATGCATGAACTAATGGATAAGGAATAAATATGACCATCTGCACATAAAAAGTTCATCCATATTATGAATACTTTGGGCATTTAAGTAGCATATTGCTAATTCATAGAGGGTTTGTTAACCTCCCTCGTGCTGTACATTAAACTGGATTTATCTCACCCACTAAAAGATGTAGACAGGCCATACCAAACTTCATAGACGAGTATATTTACAGCATTTTGGGTGGCTACGCACAGGCCCACAGGAGCTCCTGCTCAGGCTCTGGAGAAGGGGATTTGAAACCTCATACAGTGAGTGCCCTCTCGTGGCTCAGCCGGCTGCCAAGCAAATACCAACCGTACGGGCTGAGCATGCGCTCACCCAGAAATCGTGGATAGCACGGGATGGCTCGGGTGGGAAGGGACCTTAATGATCACCTTCCAACCCCTCCGCCCTGGGCAGGGATGCCATCCACTAGACCAGGTTGTTCCAAGCTCCCTCCAGCCTAGCCTATGAAATGATTAACTCTTAAGAAATTCGGGATCATCACAGGAGAAGGAGGATTTCCATTTCAAATGCCAGTACAATAATTGGCCTGTGACAGATGAAAACCCCTATTCAGTTAGAGTGTGGAGCTGTATAGCAGGACAGAAATCACTTAGATGAGGACTGAGATTTCTCCCTTAATGCAGCCGATCTCTCTGAGGCTGACTTCATCATTGACCTGGGAAACTTGCTGGGGCTCCTCACCCCTGAGCCTGAGCCTTTTTTAGAGTCCTAAACCAAAATCCAAAAAGCTACATCTCCTGCCCCTCAGCAGACACAGTTTTAGTAACCAAATTTCCAGCCTTGAGTTTGATTGTGAAAACCCAAATAGTCACTGGCATTCCCAATGCCTGCACTGAAGCTCTCCACCACTCCTACCCTGCTGAGCTCGTCTGGTCTTGGTACACAGTATCCTGTGACCAGGTCATAGTTCTGTGTGCAAAATAATCAATGCAGCCTCTGTCCAAATTACATTTGATGATAATGTGATTCACTCTCCCACATCATCTTTATTGTTTTGTTGTTTCCTGCCTTATTTCCCTGTCAGCTTCCATAGGGATCCAGACTTCCTTACAAGCACCCTTCTGTCTACCTTTTCCCCATCACAGCAACTCTATTTTATCTACTCAGCTATTTGCATGTAGCCATCAGCATGTTACAGCAGATACAGCTGGCACAGCTTCTGCATCTGAGATATATAAATTTGCAGCACAATCTAAAGAGATCTCCTAGTATCTCTGGACAACTCTTTTCAATTACTTGTCTTGCCTCATCCTCCTCAGATGAATTAGCCCTAACCATTGTGATTTACTAACAGTAGTACTTTCTCTGTAAATATCCTTAATCTAAGGCTATGTGAGACCAAATCAGTCCCTGAGGACTGCTGCTCACCTCCAGCTATTACCAGGCTTCCCACTGTATTTTAAACTGGTGAAAGTAAGTCAACAGGGTTAAAACACTTGAATGAAGTTTTCTCAGAAGCCTCTCAAGTCTTAACTGATCTCTTTGTTACTATAGGGTATAGAACATCACTGTCACCATAAGAAATCTCTTGCTCATTACCAGTGTTGCCCCTCAGAAATGAACCTCAAAGGCTGCCATAGATTATCATTCACTGTTTCTTTCCCAGAATACTTTCTTTAAAATATGTATATGGTGGTTATATACATGAGCATTTACATTTGCCCTTGCAATGAGGTGATACAGATGGAGGAAATGAAGATGAACCTGTGTACACTGTCTAAAAATAGATGCACAGCACCAAAAACATACTTATTCTTTTTTCCTACCTAGTTTGAGCAGTTTGAAAGCACTATTGGGTTTAAGTTGCCAAATCATCGTGCTGCAAAGCGCTTATGGAAAGTGTGTGTTGAACACCATACATTTTTCAGGTATGTGGATTTCTTTTCCTAAAGGTGTGATATCAAACGAAACAGAAAATGTCAATTCTGTCAGAAGGGACAAACCCCTTCAAATCAAATTGTCTTTTTGGTCATGAGGTACCTCTGAGCAGATAAAGGAAGGTTATTGCTTTTTCAAAATTTGAGATGTTGCACCCAAATTATTCATACTATTTCAGACAGATACTGCTTAAAATCACCATATGGTCCTAATTAATCATTTTGCTTTATCTGTGCCACAATATTATCAGCTGCTATAATTAAACAGATGAAGGACTCTGCTGCACTACTGCATATAAGCTTTCATAGGGAGAACTACTTATATGGAAGATTGCTGGGGGATGTGGGTAAGAATTTAAAAAAGAAGAATATTTTTATTTAGTTATATATGAAAGCGCAACAGTAGTAGGCCGTGGTTATTTTGGTCACTTAGAATACCCAACCCATAGCTGTAATTTTTGGATTACTAAGGAGTTTTGCAGCTATTTCTTTGACTTCTAAGAAGAACCGAGAAAAGTTTGGGATAGTGAAATAAGTAATGTAATTCGTTTGCACTAAGATAGTCATTAAATAGATACTTAACAAAGGAAACCCAAAAGGGTGAGATTTTCAACAGTTGGAATGGGTGTCCAGTGCTTAAGAACCCCCTCTGGGGAATGTTTGTGAGTACTGAAGAATTTCCCTCCTTTCTTAAAACTGTTGGTTCAGGCTTTCTGTGCAGTCATATGAAATGCAGTCTTAGCAGCAAAAGATGTAAAGAGAAATGGAGTGTGCATTTGGGGGGTATTTTCTAATTTTTAATGAAAAAGCAATGTCTGAGGCATAGACTCAGTAACAGGAAAATGGCTTCTTCAGCCAGCTACCATGCGTACCATACAGAGGGCGGGAGAGCTCTAACCTGAAAAATGTCTACACCTGTGAATGAATACTGCCTGTCATTCACTGGAAATCAGTTCTGGCCCTGTCCTCAGCATAACATTACCATGTTGAATTTGAAGAGATACATCTGCATTTCAGCCCAGCTGGGGCTTCTGCTACAGGGAGCTCCCTTATTTTTAGTTTTGGTAATCAGAAAATAATAAACCTGATTTTCAAGCATGAGGGATCTGAGTGATTCTTGCCCATTTGGAAGAACTCAGATCTTCAAATGCTTTAGCTAAGTAGTTTTGTCATGCTGTATGAGGGGCATCCTTTGATTCCGTTTTAGCCACAGACCGGTGAGGCACAGGTTACGATGGAGAGTGATACCCAGCAGTCATCTTCTCTCCTCAGCAGAAACAGTGGAGGATTTTGGAGGAGGGGGGATAACAGGTGCACTGCTTGGTGTGTTTTAGGCTCCTGCTGCCAGAAGCACCTCCAAAGAAGTTCCTCACGTTGGGCTCCAAGTTTCGCTACAGCGGCCGGACACAGGCCCAGACGAGAAGAGCCAGTGCCCTCATAGACCGTCCTGCACCTTACTTTGAGCGGTCCTCTAGTAAACGTTACACCATGTCTCGCAGCTTAGATGGGGGTAAGGTCCTCTCAACTGATCTTGTCAAAATTATCATCACAGCAGTCACTGCTTTATATTAGGTATAAACCTCATCATCTCCTCTCCTTGAGATTTGGCTGAGTGGAGGCTGTGAGCACCTGCAGGGCTGGAGGAGGATGCAGAGAGATTCCGTGCTAAATGTGCTGCTGTGGTCCTTAAAAAGTGTTTGGCTGGAGGATGTCCTTTGGAGCCCACTCTTCACAGAGCCTCTGTCCTTGGCCTCGTATATGCTTCCTTGCTTTGGGGAAGGATGGGATGGACCTGCCTGCCCAAGAAAGTCAGGCTTCAACACTTCTTCAGGGTTTGCATGAGTGACTGTTTGGGTTTTGGTTTAATCTGTGTAGGCTTTTCACTTAAGTTTGTTACAGTCCAGAAATTATTAATTATTTCCCTTGAGTAGTAATACTTGATTCCAATTACCTCATATCCTGCTCCAATGAGCAGTAAGAGAATTTCTTCATACTTTTTTTTGAAGGTATGAAATGGAGAGTAGCATACATGGGTTAATAGTACACCCTTCCTCTCTTTATCCTTGGTTTATGGAGGTCATGGTTCTGCTGCTGACTTTGGTTAAATCAGTGTGTAGTTCAGAGTATCAGCTACTTCCATCAGCTATTGCTGTTGTCAGCTGTTCAGTAAAAAGAGGTTGTAGTTTGTAGGAAAAAAAAGACCGAGACTAAACTCAGATTCATTACAGGTTAAAAAAAGGTGATTTTTCTTGCAAAATATCACAAATTACAATGAGTATAGTTGTGGTGGGGATGGGGAGAAGATTTTATTTAGAAGTACAAGTGACAAGCCTTTTTCTCTCCCTCTAAAGGTGCTGCTTGTCATTAATTATTTTGGAATCTTCTAATTCTGATGTGCTTCTTGCTCGTTACCAAGCAACTGGTGACCTGATTGCTGTGCATGTGTTTCAAAGCAGAAATTATCCTTCTGCATTATTTTGTTTGTAGCATCTAAATAAGATATCTCCTCTACTCCCTTTGCTTTCTCCTGCCTCCTAAACTTAATCCCGAGAGACAAGATACCTGCAACTCTTTACACAGCATTTGTTAGACTCTGCAAAGTTTTTATGATGTTCATTTGCCTAAGTGCAAATGGGGGAAAGAGGTTTTTTTAAATCAATGCTTATGGTCTCTTCACTAGCACTGTTACTATACTGCAGATGTGTCTGTAACATTCTGCGTTGTCCTTACTTTGTGTCCAAGATTCTGTCAGTTGTTACAGATACAACTGAGTTTATAAATTTGAATAATCCTATCAGTTTAGAAATTAGTTACCCAATAGTCAAGAGCAGGGTCTGGGCATATGTTAAAGTTTTGACTACATTGTATCTGTAAAGTACTATTTCTTTCAAAATAACTTTTATATCTTTAAATCTCATTAATTATTGAGCATTTGCATCCTAAAATATGCTGGTTGGGTCCACTGAACGGAATGTCACCACAGAATTTTTTAGGATAATGAGCTCACCTAACGGGCAGACCTTAGCACTCAATAATAGAAGAATCACATTTCTTTTTTCTCAGGTGTTATGCCTGTGTTATATCAATATTGTCATTTTCTGTAATGCAGCACGTTACTAAACCTGCTTTTGATCTGCATTTTTATATTCTGACAGATTTTAAAAAAACATCTCTTCCACCCCCATGGCTGATGTCATAGCTGGTTCTCCTTATGTTTCCTGCCTGATAACTGTGGCAACACGTTGCTTTTTTTTGTCTGGTGTTTTACTACAGTAGTAGTTTTAACGGCTTGCTAACATTTAACAACTGTGTAATGCACACATTAGCTACAGTAATGTGTGTATATACATCCATAATATATGTGTATGCATATAAAAGCTATGCGCTTCATTTCAAGTAAACAGTTTATTTAAATGTGTGCACATGCTTCTGGTTTCCTGAAACATGACATAGTTGTTTTTTCAGAATTATCTCAAATGTTTTTCTAAACCAGCTTTTCTAATTTTATGCAGCTTCTCAGCAAAAGCTATTTCAGATTTTCCCTCTTTAAATATTTGCTTTTAGCATCAGTGAATGAAAACCATGAAATGTACATGAAGGATTCTGTGTCTGCTGCAGAGGTTGGTACTGGCCAGTACGCCACAACAAAGGGCATCTCTCAGACCAACTTGATAACCACTGTGACTCCAGAGAAAAAGACAGAAGAGGACAAAGATGATGAAGAGGGCAAAAAGAAGAGAGCAGAGGAAGTCACCCCGATTTCAGCAATACGCCATGACACCAAGGTAGAATTTTCAGGGTTTTGTATTAAACAGGGCTGCCTGGAAAAGTGCTTGGAGAAACACAGAATTTTTAGAGAGGGGGGAGAAAGAGGAAATAAAACTAGTTCTGTGAAAGGAAATATACGGTGTGTATATATATGTCTTGAATCAGTGTTTTAGTAGTCCTTTCAGTTTTCATATGATGTTGTAAAATTTAGTTCCTGCCTTGGACTATTTGTTGAAATATGTTAACAGTCAGAATGATGTTTTTCTCACAGCGTTCAACAGCTCTTTAGGAAATGCCCAAAAGTGGCCTGGCGATGCATGTTTGCTTTTCTGAGCTTCGGTCATATTTTGACTTTAGTATGGCCATCCTGGTTTTTTATTTTGACAAGGCAACAAAATAGCTCTGTATTCCTGTATGTAGCTCTCTGCTTTAAACTATTCCTCTTACACTTCTCATAACACTGTTTCCTTGAATGAATTTCAGTGGGCATTTTTTCTCTGTTAACTTCTGGATATTAATCTGCTGTTATAAGCTTTTTTTTTTTTTTCTGGCTTACAAAAGCATTTGCTTCACTTGTTTGAAGTTTGTGTTGAAGAAAGCAGTTTTTATTGATGGTTCTCTTCTCAATTGTTAAATTTGAGTCACCCCTCATCATCTTCAATCCCACCACCACCACCACACACGCATGGACACATGGGTGTGCATACCATCTACTGAGATATTAATAAAGTGTAAACCACACAGGAGGATGGAGAAAATAGTGAATAGAGTTCAACAGTGAAGAGAAATATGGTAGAATAACATTCAGAAAGTGTACTGTGAAATGCACTTGCTAAACAAGTAAGGTAAACCCTCATCTTTTAGGGAAAAAACCTTGATATATGTATTTACATCCGCAGAACTGTCAAGTAAGCAAATGTTAGAACCTGAACTTTTAGCAGTATCATATGATGAACTGCATAGCAAAAGGATCAAGTCCTCAAAAAGAGTTGCAATTAAGGTACGGAAAACCAGAAGCAAATTGAGTTCTCATAACTGTGAATGAGAAACTATTTTCTTTTGAAAGTATGTACTGTAATTGTAGCATTTAAAAGATAATCTCTACAAAATTTAGCTGAGTTCTTGTTGAAATTCCATTAGTTTCTACATGGAGAAAAAATGATGAAAATCAAATATGTAGAAAACATCCAATAGAAGCTAGTTCTGTTCCAAGTGTTTGTTAATTTAAGTCAATGGAGGGATCAGTTGCATTTTGAAGATCATCTAGGTATTCCTTATATATGGCTAGAAATACTCAAAGATATTTTAGGAGACTAATTTGGTGACACTTAAATATGTACAAATGATTGATTTTTACCCCCATTCAAGAAATGAGTTCTGTTTAAATCATCATTAATAGAGTTTAAGTCCTGTAATCCTACAGAGTGATCAGTCCTGCTTCCACATGGACCTACTAACAGATTTTTATGTCATCATATAGAGAATGTCTCAAGAAACACAAGACAAGCTTGAAATAAAATCCCTTTTTAAGGGCATATAAATGTTTTAATTATGTTTTCATCTTTTTCACTTAGACATTTTGTCTTTGTTTTATCCATGTGCATTGAAGTACCAGAAGTTATTCTAAATACTAACACTGTAAAGATGTCAGTAAGTGAATTGTCTGTATTGGAAAAGAATACATTTACTTTGGATTTTTATCTTTACAATATAAAGAGAAGTTGTATTTGTGTGTGTATTTAGCTCACACAAAAACTTGTGAGTCCATCAGCATTAAATTTTGACTTGAGTTTACTGCATTAAACCATAAAGACATTTGTAAGTGGTTTGAAGCTAGGCTTGGTTCTGATTGCTTGGGGATACAGATTCCTTGAACTGATAGATTGTTAGAGAAGAGAGAAAGAGAAATATTAAAGAGGAAGGAGAGCAGTTCTTCCATGTAATTACTTGGCTTACGTCCCATTCCTACCATTGATATATATACCTGGTAAAGTTCGGGCTTAGTAGCAACCTGTGTCTAAAACTTGGATCTGCTTTTCGCCTCCAGTTCAACACCAGCTTAAACTGGAGGCAAATGCTGTTATGGCTTTAAAGTCATTTTGCTTTTTGGAACGTGGAATGAAATGGTTATTATAGCTCCCTGGGGAGATGCACTATGGATGGAGCAGCTCAGGCACTTAGGGTTTGGTTGTGGATCCAGTGGGCCACTTCAGCTACATGCACCTGGTGGATTTTGGCAAAAGCATCTCTGATCCATCAGCATTGTGGCAGATGCATTGTACTGGGGTGTGCATTTTGGCGATGACAGTGGGTTTTGTCCTTCTAAAGAGCAGTGGTGTCTGCTTGCAGGGAACATGTGGAATGACAGTCACCATTTCTGCTGAATCACCTCCCTCCTCCTACCAATTTGTTGTCCTCAAATGACCTGAAAGGCCAGTTGAATGCCCTACAACTGGCATATCAAAACAAATCCTGCTCGTTGGTAGCCAGTATTCTTGGCATTGCGGTAAAACATGTAGCAAAAGCATCGGGGGCATTTTTGCCTTTTCTTTATGACTAAAGGGTCACATTTTGATTATGAGGAGATGTGGATGTGTGGGGCAAGGACCTCTCTCTAGCCAGCCCCTCTTCAGATCCCTAGTGAGAGATGATGGGGTCTGCTGAGCCACAAGTCTCAGCTCCCCTCTTTCAGTGCACGGCCAAAGAAGTGACAGTGTGGAGGAGCTGGCAAGGGGCATGGCTGGCAGGGGCTGTGCCCCCAGCACTGCCTGCTTGGGCTCACAGAGCAGAGGTGAGGGCAGGGCCGTGGGGATGCCCAGCAGGGGTCAGTGGAGGGAGCTGTGCTGAGGAACTGGCTGCTGGGATATCTGGCAAGCTGGTTTTTTCCATCAGGAGCAGCTGATGGATGGATTTCTGCTCTCCTCACCAAACCACATGGTGTTTTAATTTAGTTTAGGGCCTACATTTTTTTTTTTTAATATTGCAATGGAGGAATTTAAAGTCCTTGGAGTTTTAATTGTTATTGCTGAGGTTGTGCAAGGCACAGATGAGAACCATCTGCCCCCCACCAAATCTCCTCCTGACAGCAAGAATGCTGTTACAAGTAGTGCTGGTACTAGAAATATGTTTCCTTCTTTGTTGCTCTCCATGTCATGTTTGAAAACTCTTTATGATTGGAAACCAATCTTGCAGTAAGTGGAAATTGGCAGCACCTGAAACTCTCCATGTGGCCATGGAGGGTTTTACATAAATCCTGTGCTGCAGAGGACTAGACAAATGTTGAATCAAGAAGTTGCCTTTTGTAAGCTGGAAGTGTTATTCACTAATACCTGTAGTGTGTGGCATGGGAACATGCACCGTTCAATTCAGTGGAAAGCTGGGGTGTTAAAATACTGTTTGTAATTTTATATATATAATATATATTATTTATCATCACAGAAGAAAATTAACTAATTACAGTTTTCTTTTTGTCCTTTTGCGCCTTGTTTGCTGCTCTTTCTCTGTCACCAGCCATCTTTGCTTGGCACTGACTCCCACCACTCTTTGCCATCCTCTCAGCCTCCCCCCCATGTATCTTCAGCAAAGCTTCGCAGGAGATGCAAGGAGAGCACTCGGACAAAGTCCTTAGGCTGTGAGGCCCCCAAAGAGAGCACTCCAAAACACAGCGAGTTGGAGCCAGACTCTGACAGAAAGGGGCGAGTTTGCTCCGCAGAGCAAGACTTGGCTTTTGGCTACAAGCAAAAAGCCGGCAAAGGCGGAACACTGTTTTCCTTCTCCTTGCAACTTCCAGAGTCATTTCCTTCTCTCCTGGATGATGATGGCTACCTGTCGCTCCCTAACCTCTCTGAAACCAACCTCCTGCCTGCCAGTGTGCAGCACTACCTCCCCATCCGCTCCCCCTCCCTCGTGCCTTGCTTCCTCTTCATTTTTTTCTTTCTGCTCTCTGCCTCTTTCTCAGTGCCATATGCCCTCACTCTCTCCTTTCCTCTGGCTATGTGCCTCTGCTACCTGGAGCCCAAGGCGGCCTCCTTGAGTGCCTCACTTGCCAATGACCTGAGTGACAGTTCAGAGGAAGAGGTGTGTACCTCGGCATCGAACACACTCTTTTTCGTGTTCAGTGCTTCAGTCCTAACCAGTGTTAGATTGCTGCAATAGTGGTCCTACTTTCAGAGCCTCATTTCTGTCTGTGCTGATATGTTAGAAGGGGGGTTTTTTTCTGTTTGGGGGTTGTTGTTTTTTGGTTTGGTTTTGATTTTTTTTTTCTTTTTTATTTTTTTCTCATGCTGGGAGTACAGCTTGGAGCCCACGGTTAGGCACAACACTGTGTGGAAGAGGCTTGGTTTGAACTGTGTCAGCTGGTGCAAAGTGACTTGCACTAGATTATAAGATCTTTTTCTTCCCTCTATCAGTTTATACTAGGGTTAGAATAGTTATCTAAATAGTGGGCATTAAGTGTAATTTTCTGCATAATTACTGAAGCATGCAAATATATGTACCTACATTTATTTATATGACTAGCCACTCAAAAATGATGAGCACCCTCACCAACTTCAGTATGTTCAAAGTCCAGATGGGCTCAGCTTTTTGCGAAAGGCTATCAGCTGCAGCTGAACCCCAGAAAAGGCTTTCTGGTCCAGCAAAGCCTGGATCTTGATTTTCAGCGTTGATCCCATCTCTGCTGCAGATTAAATTGTTTTCCCATGGTTAAATCCAGTGTATCAGTGAGGGGTCAGATTGGGACAGCTGTTCTGCAGCTGTTACGGGAACATGCCATGTGGGCTGTCTTGACATTTGCAGTGTTAGATTAGTGCTGCCAAAACTGATGCCTCAAGCCACAAGGGTCATCACGGGCAGATGAACCAGCTGCAGTGGTTCTGGGTACTGTGGATGTGATGGTATATCCAGAAGTAGGCAAGCAATCTGCTTAAGTGACAGAGTAACTGGCATCTCAGTTTTTGCTGGAGCCTGATTATTCTTTGTTGACAGAATAAAATAATGAGTTCAGGTTTTCCTTGATTTTCTATTTTCTTCGTCAACTTCAAATACAAAAGTACAGTTTTGTTTTGTATATAAAGAAAAAAACCCAGATCAGATAGTCACCGACCAGTTGGCCATGTAAAAAGCCACCGTGGCCACTTGTCAATAGTCCATTGCAGTAACTCTCCTCAATAAACCAGCTTGAACATTGTCATCTGCTGCTGTTGGTTTTGTAAGACTTGGTGCAGGATTTTGTTTCCTTTTTATGGAAAGCCAAAAGCCGCATCAATTCATCTTGTAAAAACACTGTTTTTAGATGCTTTTGGCTCTGTGATGCCCTACAACGAAAAAATAATGTGTAGTTTCTGATAAAAGGCGTCCAAAATGCTGCTGCCTCGTTTCTTGTCCTCATTTTGAGACAGCATTTAGGTCTCAATTTGCATTAGCTCTGCACTTGCATTAATCGAATAGCAATAACAGCATTAATACAGTTCCAGCTCTGGAGGCAATAATGAGGCAGTGTTTATGTAATACATTAGTCTGTTCCTCTTTCAAAAATGAGCACTTCTTTTTGTTAGTAAAGTTAGGAAGTATTGAGCATAAAACCATCAAAAATAGGCTTTTTAGTATCGCTCTTAATGAGGGTGATTACTCTGGCAGTGCTTCCTGGCAGACAACACAGACTTGTGCCTAATCCACGGGGTATTTCTTGTTCAAAATATTGCATGAAAGTGAATATGTTTAAAACTTGGGCATGTCTGCATTACATTGGCAAAACAAATCACAGCAATTATGATCACAAGGTAGGAGCAGTGCAGCTGCAGCATGTCAGGAGAAGCTGCCTTGTGTCCTGCTACAGCCCTCACCCGCCCGCTAGCCCCACCTCAGCTGTACCTCAGCCCGTCTTGGAGCTGAGCCTGGCCTTTCTTACTCTCCACTCCAAAGGAGACCTGCCTTGCTCAGCCTTAACTCACCATTCCCTGCTCTGTGATAACCCCAGATCTTTATTTGAAGTAACTCAGTAATGCTGACTTTGACTCCATGGCTGTTGGTTGGCTTATTAGCAGATGTATATTGCAATAAAGCAAGCTTTATGCTTTATTTAGGATTTCATTCTACTTATGGCAAAAGAAACAGGAACCTTTCCCACCCTGACAGTTCACAAAAGGTTGCACACAGAGATGTAGAAGACTACAGCCAGTATTCTGAACCAATTCATACATTGTTGAGCTTGTTCTCCCTTGAGATATGCATCTGGAGTCAGTCCATGCAGTCAAAGACAGAGTCTCACCCCTTGGAGTTCATTGGCTTCTGTGTTTGTACCTTAGCAACTAATTTTCTATTGACTTCAAGTTCTTAAATAAACCCTATATGCCAAACTTGTGTTACAGTGCCTTGACACAATTTTTAATTCTTTTTAAATGCCTATATTCATTAATTCCTCTTTGTTTCTTTTTTTTTTTTGTAAATACGACTGACAATGCATACTTTTTTCCTATTGCTATACCCTTACAATTGCCTATAATGTTATAAAGACATGAGATCCTTTGTTAATAAAAAAAACAATTTTCTAGCACTTTAGTGAAAGCAATTGGACTAGCCTAATAGACTACTTTGACATTACACTTCCATTTAAAAATAAATGTGGTCTGTCTCAATAAGGGTCATGGCTTGAAAATTTCATGTAACTTGCATTCATACACTTAGCAAGTAGTGCAAAATACTTGTTTATTCTTCTGTCTGTCTTACAAACAATACAAATTCTTCAAAGAATTAAAAAAAATGAAAAAATCAAAACGCTGTCTTACAAAACACTGGAGTTGTCAGAAAATTACAGAATATTGGAGGAAATTCAAAGCTAAGACTGATACTCCATCTTCCAGTAGGTTGTTCTTTTGTTCTTGCTCATATTGATGTTATTGGAGGATGAGATGTGTTGTCCTGGCCTTAAATTGCTTGCCTGGGTTACTTTAGATTTTCTAAGGACCACAGAAGATCACTAATGGAAACTAGAGCTTTCACTGCTATCAAAGCAACTTGGATGTGCCAGTCTGGGGCAGTAGGGTGCATTTTACTTACTAGTTATCCATATGCTTCCCTGACATCAGAGTAGTTTTTGAATTCTCTGCTCAGTCTGTAGTAGCCTCCACTCCACTCCACTCTACTCTCTATTAATCTTGACACTTCTGTGTTCTCCACTAAAATGTTTTTCATGCAAAGCAGGGATAGATCAGTCTGTGCAATGCTGTGCTTTGTTTCATTTTTATCAGTCATACCTAGTAAGTGTTTGGGGAGTGGGGGGAGTTACTTTTGTTTCTTCTGCTTTCATCCATATTCTTAAATGGAATGAGAAGTTGTTTTTTTTTTTTCTTCTTTTAATGGCACTTTTCTTTCTTTTTACTATCATTAACAATTATCAGCTGCTCTTTATTGGAACCGAGTGGGATCTGACTCTTACCATTACTCCACAGACAGACAGTAGATGGGCTGGGGGTACGGTTATTTGAACTCCTTGGTAATGCAGACAGCCTCATGGTGTATAAATGTGGAGACAAGAACAACCTCTGTACAAATGAGGGGCTGAAAGTCAGATGACTGTTAAAGTAGCTTTTTTGTTGTTGTTGTTGTTGTTTTAATTATCTTTTTCCCCTCCAGATAAAAAATTTAACCACCACTTTATATTGGCTAGAACAAAAATTAGTTCAATAATTTTTTGTAAAAGATCATTATGGAGGAAAAGTTTTAGAAAATATTAGTCACTCTTTTTTTAGAGCTACCTGGCTTTCTTAAGGAAAAAAATAACCTGCTATTCAAATAACTTTTTTCCAGTAATGTTTTGTTTGGCTTAGAAATTTGTTCCAGTAAAGCCATATACCGTGTACAGTACGCCTCGAGTCTTCCTCTGAGTCTGTTCTGTTTACTAATATAGCATTTTTATTTTGCTTCTTTGATGTGTGCGTTGTTTGAAAAGCAATGCTAAAGCAGTTCACAGGGATGTTGAGTTTAACAGTTCCCCGTGTGAGCCGCGTGTACTGATGAGCTGGGTTTATTCTTTATTCCTGCCTTCCTCTCGGGACCCGGGTACTTGTCTAACCCAATAGACTGACAGTGAGCAGACGGATACTGCGGCTGATGGTGAGACCACTGCCACCGAGGTTTGTACAGTCGCCGGCACTCAGCTGTGGCAGGGGAGAGCGTCTTGCCTCGTCTCTTCCCAACCCTGGGCCTTGGGGCTAAACCGCATGTCTGCTACGGCAGTTCAGGATCCCTCCCTGCGCGTGTGTGCATGTGCGTGCCTGCAAGCGGGAGAGCTTTGCTCGGAGAGCTCAGTTTCCGGTGCTCCCTGTGGGTTCCTCTTACCTTCTGAGTTTGATTTGGAAGCTGCAAGGCCTCTGCGCTGTGCGGGTAGTGGGGCAGTGGCAGTGTCACCCCTGCCAGTGCTGCCCACCCAGAGGGTAGTGCTGGCCAGATCCTGCCCTGGGTTTTTTTGTTTGCTTGTTTGCTCATGTACTCTGAAGTCTGAGTGGGAGAGTGGGAAAAATACAATAAACAGCAGTTTTCAAATCTACTGAATAGAGGTATTCTCATATTTTAAGTATCTAAGGTTTTCTTTAATGTTATTTCACATGGCATCTTCACATATTGCCATTACTGGTTCAGGTATTCTTTTCAGAGGAGAAATGTAAAATGTGTGTATTTTCCTTGCACTGAGAAACCTCATATCCACAACATGGTACATAGATTGTGCAGGCAAATTCAACCCTATGTGACTTCACTGAAGTGCATATAATGCTTTCATCATTAATATGGTTGCAGCTGCAAACGTGAGCTGAATTTCGTCTGACATCTGCTAGAAGACAGAGTCTTACCACAAACACTACTCTAGGTTTTCAGAAGGATCTCATTAATATTTGAGACTCTTAAAATCATGGTCAAGGAAAATTTTTCTGTGTGACACATCAGGACAATTTAGCCTTGGCTGTAAATAGAATGAATTTGAACTGAGTTGTAAAGTAATCAACAGATTTTCCCATGAGTCATTTGTCTAATTAGGACTATATGAAAAATTAACAATAAAATAGCAGCACGGGCATTAAAAGAATTCAAACAGTGCAACGACATAAAGTCTATTGAGATGAGTCAGAAGTACAAAATGCTTTCAAGTGCTTCTTCCACTCCATAGCTTCAGGCCTTGAGCCCTGCAGAAAGTAAATATAACCATAAAATTGTGACATTTTAAATGTTCGGTTTGTTACTCAAAATTGCATGTTAATATCCCTAGTTGCCATCTTTATTTAGAGGAGACGATATAGCACATCTCAGTTTTTCTTATGGATACCTGATTTTCAAAATGTGTGGTATATCTACCACCTGAAAATTGCACCCTTGCTGCTGGGGCAGTCCTTATGGCGTTGCTTTTGAAAATGTGCACTGAAGTGGATGGGATGTGTGTGCCATTCCAGATGATAGGTCCTGAATATATACAGGCTAAATATGAAATAAAATTACAGAAATACAGAAAGGGACTATGGTTAGGGAAATAGCATTTTAAGCAAATAAAATACGCTTCCTTTTGTGGAAAGTGTTACAGGTTGTTTGCCCATGGTGAGTTTATGCAAAGCTTTGCTTGTGGTCCAGATTTTATCTTCTGTGTAAACTCTGAGATTACAGAATTCCAAAGCATTTGCTTTTGCTGTCAGTCCTAGACTAGCCGTGACCTTGGTGAGAAGGTGCAACTGCTGCTCCATAAATAGAGATCTATGAATGTGGAGTGTAGCAATATTTATAAAAGGAAGATGTTTAATACCCCTTTGATAATAAAAAACAAATTTGAAAAGAGGGAATTTGCTCTGAGTTAGGAAAACTGTGCAAAGCTAGTGTATCTACTCCTTCTCTTTAAACCTTTAATGAAGAGAAAATGGGATTTTAACCTAGTGTGTACCTCTCACCAATGTTCATAAAGCCTTCATTCATACAAGTGGGTAAGGTGTTGTTTTCCAATCTTTCTCATGCTGGCAGTCGGATCAAGAGGAGGACGGAGATCTAAAGGCACAGGTACAGACAAAAAAGGTCTAGAAGTTACTCAGGTATCAATGTTGGAGGTGTTTGCCTCTTTCAGCATGTTACTGTCGGTTCTCTGTGAAGAAATGTGTAGAAACAGCATTTTGTATCCTTTCAATACTGTGTCCCTTACCTTTCCCTTTCTTTTTCACTTCTTTCAGAATAGTCTGATTAAGCGAATACAGGGTGAAAATGTGTATGTCAAACATAGTAATCTTATGTTAGAGGTTGGTATTGGTATATACCAGTGCATGTACATGTGTGTTAGTTTTAGTGGTAAACTGTGGATCTGCACTATGATGCATGAACTGTGTACTCCCACCTGCTAATAGATTATTTCTTCTCTCAGATGATGATGACTCCTCTAACTTGTACTATCAGTATCGATATATGCGTGTGCGTATATGTGTGTGCCTCCACGCGCATATGTATGTTTGTTTGGAGCCTTGTTATCAGGTGCAAATTACAGCTATATGGATAGGCTCTTAAAGAGTGTGTTTAGACTCACTGTATGAGATATGCTATGCTGTTCTCTTTCAAAATGCCACATTTTCACAGAGTGTTGTGTTAGTGCTGTGCTCCCCGGCTCCCTGAGCTGTTACTTCCCTCTATACTAACCAAGTCGTGTGTTTTGGCTCTAAAGTTTGGTTGGCTTAGGATGTATCACAAACTGCTCTATTCTTTTAAAACTGTCTAGGATCTAGACAAAACGCAGGAAGATCTGATGAAACATCAGACCAATATAAGCGAGTTGAAACGCACCTTCTTGGAAACCTCCACAGAAACGACTGTGTCTAATGAGTGGGAGAAGAGGCTTTCCACATCTCCCGTTCGACTTGCAGCAAGGCAGGAGGATGCTCCTATGATTGAACCACTAGTGCCTGAAGAGGTCAGCGTGAGCTGAAAGGCTTCATTATGTATTTGTCTATGCATTTTTACTTATAGCAGCTTTCACTAGATTAGAGGCTGTAGTTAGAGGCCAATCCCTGCTTGGAGGCACTCCCTTCTCTCAGAACACAGTCTCTTGCAGCAAAGATGGGAGGAAGAGCAGACACCATAAATATATAAATATATACATATGTAAATATATGTGTATAGAGAGAATTAAATTCACTGGAAGCCGTGTGGCAGAACTGGGTCTCTTTGAGGGTGCAAAATACAGGCAGGTTCGGTGAGCTTGAGGAAGTCCAGCCATGCGTGAAAGAAACCATGAAAGTGATGGAGAGAAAATTTAAACAATGGTGACTGGTTGGGAGCAGCGGTATAGTGAGACGGGTGGGGGATGTGTTGCCAAGTTTGAAAAGAAAATACAGAACAAAGGGCAGAACTCTCAGTCTCTGAAGACAGGGAAGAAATAGTGATGATAATTAAACCTTCTTGGCTAGTTCCATAAGGAACCTGGTGGTTGCTGCAGTCTGCTGGATACTGTAATTGAGGACCCAATGCAGATTGCTAAGTATCTGCATTTTCGTGCAGTGTGCATGTGTGAAAAATCTTGCTCACTGTGCAGTCTTGAAGGGCTTGTAAGAAACTTGCCAGTTTAAAACCTGGTGTTCACTTGATCTGTGGGTAGATAAGGACACGTAGGTGTAGCAAGGCAACGTTTGTGTTGCAGTAAAATACATAGTGCAGTGTCTTGGCTTAAGTCCAATGGAGTAAAAAGAAATAAGCTTGTGTGGTCTGCCTGGAAGTTAATTTTTTTAAAATTCTATTATGAATGGATATCTGGTTTCTGTCTCACAGGAATTGTCTTTATGGGTACCTCTTGGTTTTAGCAACAACCGACAAATGGTCATGAGATTTGTTTCTGTGCCCACGGCACTGATGCAATGTTGTAAGGAACTCAGTAAAAATTGTCCGGAAAGTGTAAATTGAAAGAGTTTTCTGCTTTCTTACCTCAGAGGTTGGTGTTGCAGACCCAAAACTCTGGGGAAAGGCATCCTTGGAGGCATGCGAGTAGCAAGTGTCAGCTTCTCCTCATAGGGAAAAGGATATTGCCGAGGAGAGGACTCTCACCTCCTCCTCCCCCACATTATACCCAGTGGCTGATGCGGGCACCAGACGTGCATTAGTGTGGCCTTCAGGTTGGATTGAAATACCTAAAAAAGAAGGCTCAGTGCACAAAGCTTCCCTTCTGAGGGAAGCACTGAATGCTGCTCCTACTGCCTTTAGTGTTGCTCCTACTGCCTTGTTCAGGAGTCATAACAGATCCTGCAAACAGGTTAGTTTGATTGTAGTTGAAAATAAGGGTTTATCCTTCTAAAAAGTAAAATTGTAAGTACAGTGAGCAGGATGCATTTATCATAATAAAGACATAAGGAACTGTTGGAAAGGGTGGCTAGCTGAGCCTGAATCAGAGGAATGCAGGGGAAGCAAACTTAGCACCAGCCTATTTGTTCAATATCTTTGTTACTTTAGGAATTTAATAAAAAGTTTTAATTAAAACACACAAGAGGTAGCAAATTAGGAAAAGGAAAAGAATTATCTGGTATCTCTTCTTTTGCTAGTAGAAGATGACTCGCCCAAAAGCAACGGCCAGTTACTTAGATGCATGTGTACCTTACATGCATCTAAGTAATCTACATCTGTTTCACAGAACCTCATCCAAATAAAGGTATTTCTGTGGAAAATTAAGAGCAGACTTGAGCTGTCAGAGCCTAACTCTGAGGTGACTTCTGCTATAGGTAACACCTTGCCATTCCTTTGCTCCCAGTAAGTGAGATGTTTTCAGTTCACATGTCCTGATGAGGGGATTTTTTCAGGAAAAAGCTGAAGCCATCCATAGGTCAAAATCAACACCTTGATGTCTACTAAGAAATGCAGAGGCGGTCCATACAATGTAGTGGCTTCTGCTAGTCAAAGAATTTACACATTTCGTTTAGCATATCCGCTTTAAAAATGTGTTCAGTGCTGTTACCCGTAGCTCCTTCTTATAATAGAACAAGAATAGAAAAGAAAGTATATCTTTTCAAGATGTGATCTTTGACCATGTGGCACCTGAGTGTTTGACCAGTGTGACTTTAAGCCTGTCTAGTCACCACTTGGCTTCTTAGATAGGAAAATACTTTGTTTTTCCTTAGGGATGAAAAATATAGTTTTAAATATCTTCCATGATGGTGGCCAGGTAGCTGTAGAACATGAAAGCCATTGTACTGACAAAGTCCTTGACAATGTGTAGTCTGATCTGGATTGGATGAAGCCAACACTTTAGGAATAAAGGAGTTGTGCATCTCATCACAGTCAGGAAGTTGAGCTATTTATCGCTTTCTAGTTTTGTATTTCTCTTTAAATGTCTGTCTTTCCTCTTGAGTATATGTACCCTTTTATCATGCCAGTCATAGGACTTGCACTGGTATATCTATTGAGTGTAGTAGTTACTGAAGTCACTAGAACGAGTTTGGCAGGAAACCCATTTTGCTCTGCAGGGGCTTACTTTCTCTGGGCAAAGGACAACAGTGGCCAGCCCAGAAGGTGGGCCCAAAAGCCTTGGAAAATTGAATCTTACCAACATTTAAAATTTTCCCAGTTGTCCAAGATAGAGAGATACTCTTACTAGTCTCGTACTGGGGAAGCACTGATGGAATAAAAGTGAGGAGATTTTGGTGTCACATTACAAACAGAAGAGCAGTGTAGCTCCCTCTGTGCTCCTAAGGAAAAGTGCTCCTAAGACTTCCAATACCAGCAAGGAAAAAGGGAGAGCTGAAATCTTAGTTGGGCACACCTTCTGTCTGCTTCAGCAGAGAGGGCTGTAAACTCAGGAGACAGCCTTGCCCGGAGTGGAGGTAGAGGAGCCTGTGCTGGGCTATTGGTAAAAGTTGTGTAAGCTGGCATCAGTCCCAGTTAAATGAATAACATGAAACGAAACAAACGGTGTACATCCATACCTGGGTGTTACTCAGTTTAGTGGGGTTTGTGCTACACTTGTGCATACCATTTGTATACTCATGTCTCCTTCACGTTCACCGTAGAGAGATACTGATCTCTTTTCTTATTCAAAACCTCTGTGCTGTAAAATTATTCTCTTTAGTTCTGTTTGCTAATTTTCCATGTGATTAATAATTTGTAGAGTAGAGAAATATGAGCTACTGTAAAGTATAGTGGACTTTATACCCTCCATTTACTAAAATCATTTATTCCCCTGACATTAGACCAAAGAAGAAACAGAAAAATCAGAAAAACTCATAGTTTTGCAGAAGGGAGGTACTACATTCCTTGAAATGCAGGTAAAAACAAACAATATTTCATTGAAATGCAGTCAGAAAGGATGGCACTGATTTCTTATTTTGTTATCTTTTTTCCTTTCCAAGCCCTCCCTTTTCTTTTTTTTTAAATTATTATTATTACTTCATAAATTTTAGACAGAGATATAATCTGGAGACCAAATTCTGCGGAATGGGTCCTCTCCAGAGCTTATGGCTTCTTAATGGAGACTGATTTCTCTGCTAGTTAGAAATTTGCTTGCACAGTGCTGTTCGGATGTTGTTTGCAGTTTGCATGCATTTCCAGCATAAACCTCACTGAGAACGTTACAGTGAATGGGGCACTTCTGTCACGAGAATGAGTTTCCGTTATATTGTCAAGTGAATTTAGATTATGTTGAGTGACGGTGAACTTTATATTTTTATTGGTTTTTCTACTAGCCAAGTGTGATAGAGAAGAAGCTGCAGGAAGGAGAATCTGCTGGCACTTTGGTTACTTCTCATCAAATCATTATCCAGAAAAGTATCCCATCATCCCTAGAGGTTATTTTTAATTCATTTGATTTTAAACTGCATCATTTGCTTAGTTAATGCAGAAGTTATGGTCTTAAAGTCAACTGGATGCTGATTACATAGTCAAAGCAAATCACATATCACATTTGCATGTGGAGGAAAAAAGGTGCTGCAATTAAGTTTCATTCAGAATTTTTAGTAGTATGCTTAGTTTATACAGTTTGCTGTATTGTGCTTCTCTATTTAAACAATCCTGAAGGGTGTTGATGTTTTTCATGTTCTTCTAACAAAACAAGAAACTTCAGGGCAGGCTACATACAAAAACATACTATTCTAAAACGGCATTAACAGCATGTTTGTAAAAACTGGGGTACAGTTGAATGGGCTTATTTGCCCTATTTTTGTAATTTGTTTTTGACTGTAGCTTTGTGAACCACTGCAGTATGTGATTTTTAACCCCAGCTTGATTCCAATCACCATTATAATTATGCGCTGACATGCTATTTTGCTTCAAACAAATACAGAAATAGTGTGGCAAAAGTAATACTTTTGGGTCTATGTTATATGGACCTCTGAAGAGAGAGAATATGCAAAGAAATCATATTTTGCCTAAGGTGATTCTGTTTATTTGCTTGATAACTGCTCTAAGAGGTACAATGCTAAAAGTTACTATGTGCTTTCAGAAGAAGCAACATGATTTCTTAGAAATCTTCATAATTTAGTGTTCCTGAAGTACAGATAAACCTGCAGATATTCTAATTTAGCTTTTATATCTCAAATATAGGGCACTGAGGATTGGGTTATTATAGACAAAATACCCTCTGAGGTAGTTGATGGTGAATCGGAAAAAAGTCTGGCATACAAAGTAGTGACTGTGAGCAGTAAATCTGCCTTTCCACCTCAGATATTAAAATCCAGTACCATTCTAATGCAGAGCTTTGAGGACTTGGAAAGTGAAATACAATCCAATGAGGAGAATAAGCAGAAAATATTCACCCTAGGAAAGTCCTATGATACCGTATCTGGGAAAATTGTAACCATGACAAGTAAAGCTAAAGAGGGCGAGAGAGCAGTACAGCCTTCAGTAGAAACTTTGCAAAAAGTGGAAAGGAAAGAGCAAGAATCTGTGAAAATCGTTCCAATAGTGTCCAAGTATGAAATCCTCAAGCCTGTCACTGATGAGAATGCCAGGCGGGGATCCGACATGCAGAGCACAAGAAGAAAGCTGTCTGACTCTCTGACACCCATAAAGGAAGCAGAATCTCAGTTGCAAAGCCCTGAAGAGGAGAGTTTGAAAAAGACACTAAGGATGGACCAGGATTTGAAGTTACTTGGTACACTGGAAAGCTTACAGCTTGGCAAAGCAGAAAAGCATCTGGGAGGAGAAGCTCTAAAAGCAGGGGCATTTGCCTGGACAGATAAAAGCCTGTCTGAGTGGAAATATTCCAGAGAACAGCCATTTACCATTGCTACTGCTCACTATGTTACTGAGTCGTCTGCATCAAAAGTAGTGGTAACAAGTGGCTTTGACTTCATGCCACGATTTAAAGATAAAAGCATGACTTCTTTTAGGCAATCCCTTCACACCACCCTGGCTTTTGGTTCTCTTGCTGCCTTGCTTTATGTTGACAGCAGCCAACCCAGCTTATTTTTTTTCTCTCATACTTTGAATCTGTCTCACAGTCTGAAGCAGACATTATATAAGGCTTTCAACCTTTCTGGTTTATGTACTGAAATTCAGTATTGCTGCTGTGGCTTGTTAAAAAAAGGAAAAAACAAATTAAAAGGTTTGCTTGAAACAGCAAAATGCCAATGCTAACAACTCTGCTTTGTAACTATTGCTTACTACAGCCATTATGAATTCGCTCTGATTTATTTTCCCATTCTTTTCCTGTTTCCAACCTCTCTGTGCCCCTGCAACCTTCTCTCCTTTTCCTCCGTCTCTGCCTCTGGTTTTGGCAATTAATAAGGCTGTGCATATGGGTCTGCCTTTGTTCTGTGTATGACTCTACATTTCTTTGTCTGTTTAGACTAAACAGTCCACCAGTGAAAAAACCTTGGATGGTTCAGATATCTTCACTTTAATAGAGTCCGCCAGAAAACCGACTGAGTTCATAGGAGGGGTTACTTCTACTTCCCATAGCTGGGCTCAGGTGGCTGCTTGATTCCCTCCATTGTTATCATAACCACACACCAATTACTTTTGCTTTTGTATTGTTTCATGGTTTTTTGCACAATATGAAACTGTATAACTAGTGCATGTATTCATGTGTGTTTTCCTTTGTTACAATGGACCACGAGAGAAACTTCACCAAAAAGGGAAAAAAAAA
>WBMY01018668.1:8132-41056 GCA_013397315.1 Donacobius atricapilla
GCCGCGGGCCCCCGGGCAGCAGGGGGGCGACCGCACCCCACGCCACCCGTGGAGGGCGAGTCGGGATGCGGGCGGCGCCCGGGCGCCTGTGGCAGCCCTGCACCGGGATGAGGACTGCGGGCCGCGGGCCTTCCGTGTGCTTGGCGTCAGGCCCAGAGCGGCGGCGGGAGCGTGTGGCAGGGCCCCCGAGCCGTCCGCGCTGCCCACGTGGGTGTAGAAGTAGCTGTGTGCCCTTGTGGCTGGCGGAGCGGGGACGTGGCCGCGGTGTCACCGCCCAGGGCCGGCCCCTAGGCTTTGCCGAGCCCCGCGCTGTGCTCGCTGCCGCCNGCGCGCGCGCAACAGCCCAAGATCTAGGTGCCGGTCCTCCCCCAGTCCCAGCAGTCTGCCGCCTCCCTCCTGACTATTCCGACAGAGCTCCTCAAGTACTCGGTCTCTGGCCAGCACCCCGAGGGTCTCCGCCGGCCCAGCGGCCGCCGCCACCCCCGACACGGTTTTGGGGTGGGCGGGCTGAGGGCGGNCGCTGCCCACGTGGGTGTAGAAGTAGCTGTGTGCCCTTGTGCCTGGCGGAGCGGGGACGTGGCCGCGGTGTCACCGCCCAGGGCCGGCCCCTAGGCTTTGCCGAGCCCCGCGCTGTGCTCGCTGCCGCCGCACGTGTTGGCACCTTCGCAACTGCTTCCCGACATCACGGCTGTCACTTGAACCAGAAACAGGGAACAGCAGTTACGATTTTCAATTTTCTCCATAAAATCGAAGAGTTTTGTTTCTCGGAATGTATCCTTACAGTCATTGCTGCAGGTTTTGGTGCTTTCAGCTGCTTTGGCGGAACGAGACATGCCCGTTTTCTCTCTTGCCTAATGCAAGCTTCCTGTGCAGTCGCAAATGACAGAAAGTCATTTGAACGTGATTCTTCTGACTATAATATAGCTGGGCTTGAGCAATAGTTTTCATTTCAAGTATTGCTCTTCTGATTAGGTGGGATTGCACACTTCTTTTTAGACTTAAGTTTCTTGTCGTTATTCTGGCAGCTTGGAATGGTGCATGAAATATTTGCCATTTCTCAGTTATCCAAATGTAGGGAAATAATTTTCCAGTTTAAATTGTTATTTTTCCTTGGTTTTGGTTTGACAGGGAGAAAACTCAAAATTTGTAATTCTAAACCAGGAGAGATTGATTTCTATAGTGCCTTTCCAAAACCCACTCTCTTTGCTTTTTGTGGATCTGTTGCCTTCTTTTTTTCTTTCAGAGATAAATTCTGAAGTTTTTGAGAGAGAATGAACCACTTTGCTTCCAGATACCTAACTTTTAGCTGTAGTGTTATTAGTCAAGCTGCTCAGAACCATGTAAGCCAGCTTGTTAAGTCTTCACAAAATGTGTCTTCCACTTTACAGTTTTTTTGCCTGAAGTTTTTGGCTAAAGTATTAAGTTTGAATGACCAGGTAACAGACCTTGATCAGAGCATAACCATCATTGGCAAAAGAAGTGTTATAAAAGCAACAGCAATTGCAAAGCTAACTGATTTGATGACACTGAAGAACGGAGTGTTAACAATATTTGCCTTCAAAGGAGAAGATACACCATTAGTACAGCAGAAAAGTCGCGTCCTTTTAGTAACCCTTAGTATTTTCTTGGAATCTTTAAGGAAGCAGGAGGTTAAAGAGGGCAGCAACTTGTTCAATTACAAAGTGGCAAAGCAATCTGATGATAGCATCTTAGTTAAAGAATGCCCAGAGGTTGCTAAAATTAGGTATTTTGTAAACCACGTAGGAAAAAAAGCTCTTGTGTAGGGGAAACTAAAATTTTAACTATTGAAGATAAAACTTGGGTTGTGTCACAGGATGCAGTCAATGTGAAAATGCAGAAGGAATGTCTTTATATGCTCCTGTGGGTTTGGAATTGACAAAATCTGCTGTTCTGGGTGTTTCAGATATTATTTCACTTTATTTCAAGAGAAAAAGCTTTTTTGCTGACAAGAGTTTGGTCTTCACAGGGCAGCTCCAGATAGAAGTCCTTGGTGATGGCTGTTGCTGAAGTCGCTGACAGTGCTTCCTGCCTGCCTGTCAGCTGGAGGTCTGATGTGCTTGCCACCGCTGGTGTTAGTCTAGGCACGCCTCAGCCCACCTCTGTCAGAACGTGGTGGGTTAAGATGGATCTAATATTTATTGAGTTTAAGCTGACCTGACTCTTCTTGTCTGCAGGAGGTTAGCAGATGGGGGTAGGCATAGGAATAAGATAAAAACTTCAACAGGCCAACAGTACTGTGCAGCTGGAGGCAGACAAGGGCATCATCATTTCCAATGCACAGCTCATGCTCCGACTGCTCTCTGCCTTAGTGAAATACCATTAATTATTGGAGTTTCCTCACCAATGCCTGGATTTTGTCTATCTTCTTGAGATTGCCTTTTCAGTGATTGCAGCCAATTATGACTGTATTTAAATCTGCAAGTTGACTTGACTTTATTGAATTGCCTTCTATGTACAAGTCAGCAAATGTTTGGAAGAGCGTCTCTTTATAATTACTCAGTGGGGATTTATCTTCTAGAATCTCTTCAGTTCACAACCTTGAAGACTCGGCACTGACTCTGGTGGTTTTGCCCATTCCAGGCTCTATAGAAAAAGTCCTGAATACAGCTCTATTGCTGGTACTTTGAATCTGACCCACCGTTCCTTTGAGGAACAATGTGCTGTCGTGGCTGAGGAGTTTTTTAGATTTACAGTAGATTACTGGACTTCTTTGAAGTAAAGCATATATACAAAGAATGAATAGATATATTTTGAATTTTTTTTCCACAAGCTTGCTGAAACAAACTGGTTAACAATGGACACGAAAACATCCTCTTAGGAAATTTAATGCTGCTCTGTGAATTTGTTTTGTGCTTTAGAAGGACATTTTTTTTCTCTTTACAAGTATTGTTGTATGTGTATCAACTTAGCCTGTAGATCAGTTTCACAGATTTGTACTGATTGGAATTCCCACAGTACAATTTAATGTGTTTAAATTTGTTATTTATCATGGTTATTTTTCAGCATTTTATGTGCTATGTGGACTTTGAGAACTTAATATTTAACTACTCACAGCATTCCTTACACTGTTCTTGTAATGTGAGTTTTATTGGAAGGTGAAAAGATGATGTTTGCTTTTGTATCATCCTTGTCTTTCTGCTCAGCTCATCATGAGTTACTTGTTAGTGCATTAGTTCTGGTGATGATTTTTGTTTCATGGCTGACTGCTTCTATGAATTCGACTGAGACCAAAAGTTATTTACTTCCAGCTACAGACTTTTTTAAGAAAAGTGCCCAGGATGCAGTCTCACAGCCTGTTCACACTGGATCCCTGTTACTGGAATGGGCAGCACTCCTCTCTGCTTCCTGCCCATCTCTCCAAGCCATGCGGAAGAGCAGCCACTGCATACTGAGCTGGGCAGAGAGGCTGCTACAAAACTAGAGGCACAATATGCTTCTCTCTCATTGCTTTAGCTTGCTTACTGACATTAATGCCATCATAAGTAGTAGTGATGGGACACAGGGCAGTGGTTTTAAACTGAAAGAAGGCAAGTTTAGATTGGATTCTAGGAAGAAGTTTTTTGCAGCAAGGGTGCCGAGACATGAGAGCAGGTTGTCCAGAGAGGCTGTGGGTGCCCCATCCTAGTAGGTGGAAGGCCAAGCAGGTGTTTTGGACAAACTGGTGTTGTGAAAAGATGGTGCTGGCCATGGCAGGTCATTGGACTAGATAAGCTAGAAGGTCTTGCAAAATGCAAATGCTGCTATGAGGTATAAGAACTTATGTAGAACTGGAGTGGAGAATCTGGAAGTAGGATGAGGTCTGAAAGTATATAGACTTCAGCAGATCATGGATCTGCATCCTGAGTCACTTTGTACTTGACTGTGGTGAAAGCTTCTCAACCTCTTTTATGAGCAATCTGTTCCATGAGTTAATTGGTAATGATACTGCTGGTGAGGCTGGTGGCCTGCTCTGTGGTCTAATCAAGGCTTCACTGCTTTTATTCCTGTTACACTCTCCTAAAGAGTATTGACCTCCATCTGGGTGGAACCTCGCTGTTACTGCAGTTTGTATTCTGTTGAGTGTGTATCCGAAGAGGAAAGATTACCCATGTAAGACTTTATCAGGCTAATTTTAGGTGTTTCTGCTACTGTAGTTTCTGTATTCTTCCAGATTCTGTTGGCCAGCAGAAATTAAGGAGACCAGTCTGTGCTAAGCTTGCTATATAGGTAGGCATTTAGAGGTATTGATTTTTAATACATAGGTGAAATAAGTATTGTTTTAGCAAAAACAGTATTAGCTGAATCAATATATTTGGTATGGTGGTTAATTCAAGAAACTCTTCTGTCAGTAAACAGTTATTCTGTGTCATGGTTTAACTCCAGTTGACTACTAAGTACCATACAGCCAGTTGGTCACTCCCTTCCCCTTTCCTTCTGCCCCAGTGGAAAGGGGAGTGAATGAAGAAAAAAATGTAAAACTTGTGCCTTGGGGTAAAAGCAGTATAATAATTGAAAGAAAATATAATGTAATACTACTAATTATAATAATTGTAATGAAGAGGAGAGGGAGAGGGAAATAAAACTCGAGACACAGAAAAGTCCTGGACTTGGGGTAAGCACTACTTAACAATAGCCAAACCACCCACCAACATTATTCTCATCCCAAAAACACAGCACTGTACCTCTCATCCTGAATCCAAAATACGGCTGCACTAACCCAGCCAAAACCAGGACACTCAGGCAGGCAAATGAAAGAATTTTCTTGCACGTCTAGAAAGAGAGATGATGATTAAAATAAGCATTAGCTGGACACATTGGCAATTGTACTGCAAGTTGGCCAGTTCTAGTGTTGACTGGAAGCAGGTCTGTACCTGAAGCACCAGTAATGTTTGTTGACACTTGTGCATTTAAAGTCAGGCCCATCATACTATATTTTTCCGGTTTCTGCTTTTTTTAGTGTTGATAGCTATCAGTTGGTAATAAGGAATTTTACTATAAATTTACAGTCAAAGTTTAGACTAATTTTTTTTTGAGGGGGGCGTGCTGAAAATATTTTTGATCATACTGAAAATATTCTTCATTACTCTGAAGTACCACTAAGCAACTCCAAGATGTAGGTAAAAGGTATGAAATTTAATAGGAAGATAGCTTTGGAAATTGTGAACTATTTCCCAAGATAGGTAGTGTGGATTTATCTATATTACAAGCCCTATAAAGTTGCCATTTTCCATTTGCGGTATATCTTTTAAGGCACTTAATTTGAATTCTATGGAAATTTCAGCAGCAATGTATGTATTCTGCTGACCCATAGAGCTTTCTTCACTTTATCAGCTTTCTGCAGTATCTAATAGTGAAAGCTCCTGGTGGGACATGGCAAAAACTGTTCCCTGGTTTCTCATCATCCCTTGACTGAGGTGTATTTTCTCTTAGGAATAGGCATGGTGGACTCCTCACTGTTCTGTTTTAGGTATATGAAGAGAGGTGATTTATTGTACTTCAGAGCTGTTTTATAGTTCTAAGTCTTGGTTTTTGGAGTAATAACTGCTTGAGAATATGGACAAAGAAATTCTGATTGATCATGTTGTCAGAGTGCCAGCTACTCTCCAGGTTGTCTACAATGCTGTGTTGAAGACCAAACCTAACAAAAGATGTGGTGCTTATAGCTTCTTTTGAAGTTCTGCAAGCCAGGCTTTATAAAGCCTTGAAATGCACATTTGAGTGGCTGTCATGTTTTAGCATACAATACATGTAAATCTCTAATCCTTGTTTAACTTAAGAAGATGGTAAACTGTGCCCTTGCTTTGCATCCTTCCTTTTTTTAGACACAATGTGTAGCAAATCTTGAAAACATCTTGCTTGTTTTTCCTAATAAATGGGCATCTCATTCCTCCGGCACAACGTGTGTTACAAACCCACCTCAAGAAGGCAAAGGTTAAGTGGGCTAGATTTGAATAAATACAGGCACCACAGTCAAAAGGAAAACTGAAAGTATTTCAAAGAAGAAATGGGTTAACAAGAAACCTTGGCAGTGAAAGAGCCATTATATAAAAGCATTATTAAAATTTGGTGAGAGAAAAATAGGTGTGCCCATGCACACAGTCTTGTATGTCTTGAATAATGATCATTGTACTGAAAGAGTATCTCCCCACTGAAGCATATGATTCAATCTTGTGAAATAAAATCTGAATGAAAAGAGAATTCTGTATCTGTATGTTGGTATTTCCTGTGCTGCAGGAGTGCATTAACATAACCTACCTGCAAACACTGGCAAGCCTAGGAGAAAGATCTCAGAACAAGCAAGCCATCAAAGTCAAAGCCACTATTAATGCAAACTTGCATTTTATGCTAATCGATAAGCCAAAAATTGGTGGAAGTTTCCTTATACTTTATTTTTGCATTTTGGAATAGCAGAGTTTGAATTTTGGAATCATAAACTCTTTCCTACCACAGCGATCACTTCTTGATTTCTTCTTTTGGTCTCTCAATATTTTCTTCTTGGCCGTGTTGGCAAATCAGGCTAAAAAGTTTTTAGCCAGTAGCTGTATCCCTGTTCTTTCACCTCAGTTGCACCAAGTAATGAACTAAATCTGAAAATTGATAAATTAAAAGTATACTCTAAAAAAAAAAAAAAAGGATGAGGGGGAGAGAAAAGAAAGAAAGGAAGGTAGTTTTAACTCAGATCAAGTCCCTGTTTTGGTTTCACTTAGATATGATTCCCTGAACTGGTCCTCTGTGCATTGCTACAAACAGTTCTGTCAGTTGAGGCTATAGCATGGGTAGGGGGTGGGACTGCTAAAGTCATTTTGCAAAGATCTGTTTGTGAATATGTCTTTTGATTCTAAGACCTGGGGGCAGGAAGGGTCTTTGTTCTGTATTTGCTCTCTGTGAAGCAGTGGGGTACTTGTTATCTGCCTGGATGAAGTTGAACATAGCATTCCCTTGACTTGGATTGAACATTTCTCAGTATAAGAAATTGTCCTCAATTTTTAGAAACTTTGAGTGTGTTCTGATAATAGCAGCATGAAGGCTCCAGGTTATTTCACTCTGTGTTATGTCCACTGCGATAATGAAACTCTTATTTCCATCAAGAAGAAATACGTGCTTAACCACCTTGCTGTGTGAGATTTTGTATCTGTAGCAAACCCCAGCTAGTATCCTGACTTGTACTTTCTTTATTAAGGCATGATTTTTTATTGTCAGTGACTCAGAAACAGACAGTGACATTTTTGGCACACAGTACCATTTGTTCTCTGTTGTTGCTCTTTCTAAATAGGTTATATCTCTTGAATTGTAGCATTACATTCATGTGAATCATCCTATTAACTTCACTAACATCAAATAGGTTGCATGTACATTCCTGCAGGAGAGCTCTAAGTTCTTGTTCATTATCTTTCCAGCATAATTCTCTGGGCAATTAAAGATTTTTTTTAAAAAATTATCTTTTCGTTCTTTGTTCTGTTAGTTCTATTATCCTTGTCTTTCTTTCTGGTGAGTATTTAAGTAGTCATAAAAATTAGGGTAACTCCCTAAGGAATGATTGTGAGAGGACTACACCAAAAAACCCAGAAGCTTGAATTTTTGCCTATTTGAGGTAGTTGGTTGAAGGAGGAATGAAGGAATAGAAATATACTGAGATGGAAAGTCTGTAAGGATGTCAACCCATACCTGCATTTTCTTGAGATGAGAGATAAAACTATTACCTGGTTTATTTCAGACACTGAATGTTTCAAAGTTAGTACTGTGTTCATTTTGAGAAGTTCTGATTTTGCCTTCCTAGTAATGTCGAGGCAATGTTTTAAAGAACATTGTTTAAAAAATTCCAGAGAATCATGGTCTTTAGAGATTGTTACTAACAGGGATACAAGAAAGCTTTATTTCTATAGGAATGTTAAACTATCTAGCTTTCTAAAAAAGGAGCATGGTGTAGCTAATGTAGTATTTTTTCTTTAGTTGGTTGGTCTTTCACAGTATAGGATAGCAGATGAGTAACTTTTTGATGTTTTACTTTATGGGAAATGGGGTAGATATACCTCCCTCCCCCCGCCCAAATATACTATGAGGGTAGTCAAACATGGGAGTGGAGTGCAGAGAAGTTGTGGAATCCCTGTTGTTGCACATCTTCAAAACTTAACAAGTGCCTAAGCAGCACATTCTGGTAACACCTTTCAGTTGACCTTCAAAGGTATATATAGATCTATACAAGGTATACCTTACCATGTACATGTTGCTGTGATTTGGTGTTTTGGATTAGAAGGAAGATACTTGGTACAGTCTACCTTTGTGTCAGGTATCAGCCTCACTATCTGTGTGTAAGAATCTCCAGCGATTCTCCCTCTACAAGACATGCTGTGCTCTCCTTGTTGTTTGGGCATGCCTATCAGCACCACAGAACAACTGGCTGCGCTTGTTCTGCCACAGGGCTCTCTCTGGTGAGGATGTCCACTGTCAGTGGACAACAGGGAGTGTGGTATGAGGAAAGCTGTCAGTTGGCTTTGTCATTTCCATACTCATTCTGTAATGGCAGGATGAATGAAATGGGACTGGAGCATTTGTGGAAAAGGGAGCTTGGGAACAAGGAGTTGAATTGGAAGTGTCTCTGTGAAAGCTTTTGAAATGAAAAGACAAATGAGAACCTGGGGAGGGAACAGAATGACACTAGAAGCTCTCAGATAGAATACAAGGCCAAATGGGACAATGAACTTATGAGAGAAATAGGAGAGTATGACTGAAAGACAATTAAGTGTGGGAGAGGAGGAATTTGGGTTGGGAAAAACATGAGGGTTGTACTTAAAACTTAGGAAGGTTAGACAAAATATTGAGTGGCTTCTTATTGAGTGTCTTCAGTGCATTGACGAAGGCAGAAGTGCAGTGGGAGAAAAAACAGGTAAGATTTTGCCTTCTGTATTGGGTTTGTGTGGCAAGGTTTTAGTAACAGGGGTCTGCATATGTGGCTTTTGTGAGAAGCTGCAAAGCTTCCCACATGTCCAGTAGACCCGTGCCAGCCAACCTGCTGCTGGTCAAGGCTGTACCCCTGCAACCCATGGAGGTTCACAGAGGGTCACGATGGTGCCCAAAGGAGCTTCCAAGACTGTATTGGACAGAAACCTAGATATGGATGACACTACCTTGGAGAAGTAGTTGAGAATAGAGATCACTTCTTTCCTCTTTATGTTTTCCACGTTGTTTTTTGTATGAAACTGGATTTACGGTGCACAGGTGCTGAACTTCTTTTGTGCAGGGTTCTTAATTTTGGTGTTTCCTGGTATCTCTAGATTTAACATTGTTTTGGCAATGTGTCTTTGGGTAAGGAAGGCACAAATTTTTCCTTTTTCATGCAGATTGACTCAGAATCAGAAAGGAATTCCTGAGAACAAAACTACGACCCCTGAGACAATTAGCTCTTAATTCTTGCTCAACCAGACACTGCTCATAATGATTCTCATATCTCTTGTGTGGTCATTGCTGCTGTGGGAAGTAACTAAATATATGTGTGCACGCATACAAATACACACTTTCTGTATATTCATTTGGTGTGCACTTTTGGTTTTTCTTACCTTCATGTAATGGTAGAGTTGTTGACATTGGCAGGGACCTCTGGAAATTGCGTAGTCCAATCCCAGTGCTCAGAGAAAGATTAGCTGAAGCAGATTACTTGTGGCGGTGTTTAATAAGTTTTGAGTATCTCTAAGCACAGAGATTCTGTAACCTGTTTTTAGGATCCACTTTAATCACAGAGGAGCAAAGTGAGTTCTCTGTGGATTATGGATAGAATCCTGAAGGTTTGAATATTCCCCAAAACAAGATTAAAATCAAATGAGGTTAAATGTTGATACCAAAAATTGATGTATTTGATTTAACAGTAAAAGAGGCAAGGAGAAAGAAAGAAATAGAAAAAGAGATGGAGTCTGGGAGAACAGGAAGAGTGACAGAGACATGTTAAATAGAAGCATATCACCCCTGTGTGGATCCTGATGATGTCTTATTGATCCTCTGGTATTCTAGGTGGTGAGGGTGTCCACTGACAAAGAATAGAATCCAATGGATTAATAAACATTTGGACCAGGTGGGATTGCCCAGGTACCACTCCTGAGGGGGCATATTTGACATGGTCCCTTGCAGGACTGTGGATTAATTGTATGATTTTGCATCATGTGCAGTGCTCTGGTGCAGAGTCTGGTATGGAACCATTCAGGGGGCCTTTAATGGCCCATGGCACCCCCTCAGCAGCCCCTGGCATAAATGTCCCATAGATGTGGCTTTTGGCTGAACCAGTTAGAGTAATAGAGGATTGGTGTTTGTTGCCTCTGACCAGAGGCTTCGCCATATGCACCTGAAACCTCCTCCTGTCCTCTTTGGTGGAGTGGGGGTTGTCTGTGCAAACCTGGTCTCAGTAGATAAGACAGCTGCTGGGCTTTGTCCTTCTGTGGAAGTATTCTCCCCCAGCCCACACCTAAATAGAGCGTCATTTTTATCTTAAATTAACTCATAGTCCAGGGCCCCAGCCCAGGGCGCCCATTCAGGGTGTGGTGGTCTTTGGTGCAGCTTTGTTGATGCAGCTCCATTACACAGTTTTAATGGGAAAAAATCCTTCATAAAAATGTTTAGGCCATAAATGATAATATTTTAGCCTCTGACACTTGTCTGGATGCTTGCTCCAGTGTATAAACTCTGTTAGGGTAAGGAAGTTTTTCCTTATGTTTAAATGTCCACTTTGTCTCTCCATTGTATATTGCTTACTCACTGGACAGCAATGGGAAAACTAGCTCAGTGGTCTTTTGTCCTCTCTGGCATTTAATAGATATAGTAGGGATTCCTTCAAACTGGTAGGAAATGCAGTACTTGCAACAAAATGGACAGAGAATTTTGCAGTGTTGGTTTAGAATGACTGGAATTTATTTAGACCATGTCTTTGAGTGGTAACTGTTACGACAGAGTATTTAGGCTTAAGGCTAAACCAGTCCCATGGATACATCTGTTAGCCTCATTGAAGTAGTTCATCAAACAAGTAGAATTTAATTTTTTCAAGGACTTTGCTAATAGAATGTCTTACTATAGTATGTCAGGTAAAAGCTTGAGTATGTGTGGCAAAGGGATTGAGAATAAAAAGAGAGCACTTTAGTTAGTTCTGCATTTTTTCCTTGTGGCTTCCAAATCAAAGGTGCAAATGAAATGGCCAGATTCATTGTCATAATTATCATCTGTATTTGTGGACATCAGTAATCCATCATGTATGAAGACTATGCCAGGAGGAATTGCATAATGCTGAACAAAGATGTGTAAAGTTGTGCAGTGACAATGGTATAATACCCAAACAGCAGGCAGACTGTAGTATGACTGGCCAGGATGTTGTGCTTAAAAGAAGCTGGGGGTGCTGGTGGATGGCAGGCTGAACAATGTGCCTTTGTGGCAATGAAGTTAGACTAATTCTCTGGTATTGGTAAGAGATGTGCTGTGGTGCTGTGTCTGGTTTGTCCCTGATTTCAAGAGAGAGATTGATGAAAAACTGGAGAATATCCAGCAGATGGCCACCAGGATGATTTTTGTGTTAGAAGGATGATTAGCATGTTAGAGAACTCAACATTTGGAGAAAAGTTTGAAGAAATTATTTAGGTTGGAAAAGACATCTTTGAGTTTAACTGTTAGCCCAGCTCTTCAAAGTTCTGCCAGAAATGATGTTCCTAAGTGCGTCATGCACATGTCTTTTAAATCTCTCCAGGGATGGTGATTCCACCATTACCCCAGGCAGCCAGTTCCAATGCTTGACCTTTCAGAGAATAATTTTTTCTAATACCTGATCTAAACCTCCCTTTATGCATCTTGAGGCCATTTTCTCTTATTATTTGTGAGTAAAACCAGCCCTCATGTTGTTGTAGAGGGCAAGAAGGTCTCCCTGAGCCTTCTTTTCTCCAGGCTAAACATGCCCAGCTCCCTCAGGGAATGCTCATAATACTTGCACTCCAGACCCTTCACCAGCTTCACTGCCTTCCTGTGTTCCAGGACCTCAGTGGAGAGACAGCTTGGAGAGGTTTCATCAGTCATCCAGTACCTAGAAGATAGTTGTGAAAGAGAAGCTGTTTCTGCTCAGAAGGATGAATAGTGAGAGCAGAAATTTCATCTCAGCATAGGGAAAAAGAAATCTATTAGAAATTACTAAATACTGGAGTAAGTTTCTGAAAAGCATGATGGAATCTCTCTCACTGGAAATATTTAAAGCTCATCTTAGCAGCACCCTAGCTTACTTGATCTAAGGCCCTGTTAAAACCTGGTGAAATAAAGTCCAGGAGAAGGTTGGAGACTAGATAATTTCCCAAGATCTTTTCCAGCCTGGACCACTCTGTGATGCTGTGGTTACAGCTTTTTTTCAGTCATGGCTCTGGGCAGACATAGCAGGATTGTAGATTAGGCAGTAGAAAACTGTGTGAAGAAGTGTGGTTACGACAGGCACTTGATGGAATATTTTTTTTACATAAATATTTGGTTTTCAGTTTTAAAACCTAAACCAGTAGAGAAAATGAAATTTAATTGCATTTTTTAAACTTTTTTAGTCTTCTTAATGTTTCATGAAAGAAAATATATACCTATGGGGGAAAAAAATTAAAAATGCAAGTTTGATGCCGTCAGAATAAAAACACCAAGTTTAATTAAATATTGAGCTAAAAGGAATAATGCATTTATACTATTCACATAATATACGATATATGTATATATGTATGTTGTAGTGCTACTTTATGACAATCCAGCAGAAGCAGATGTGAGGACTGCAAGTGTTTCACAGGGCTATTTGCTTTGCTTGCCAGGTAGTTGAAATTAAGCTTGCTACAGCTGTACTTGGTTCGACTGGCCATATAGCACATGCTACCTCTCAGGCAGGGGGCAGAGCAAAGACAGTTGAGATACTATATTAGTAAAGCTTGCAGAAATCATAAACACTGAAGAAGCAAGTGTTCTACAGGAAGAAATGCTGTGGGAAGAGCTGTAAGGCAGATCTCTTGAGGCAGACATTTCTGCAAGTAAGAGGCATGTACACTATGGGGATTTGGGCTCTTTAGTCTAATTCTGAAATAAGGTAACTTGATGAACTGATGTCTTCAGTAGCCCTTCATACTCATTTCAGTTGTGTATGATTTGATTCTGCATAGCATCCATCTGTTTTGTATATTTTGTGTCATCTGCAGTATTTGCATTAGATGCAGAGTAGTCAAGTGAGGTAATGATAGATATTTGTATATGCACATTCCAGAAGATGTTGGAGTAAACAGATGTGTTGTAGAAAACTAAATGCCCCTCTTACCTTTCTTTAGTCCCTTTTGTGCACCTCCCTGAAGGTGAGTCTGAAGCAGAGTCAGAAGTACGGCGCTGTTTATAAAGATCTGGGCTACAAACCCGGATTCACTGCATTTCCATCTGATTTGTATGTGTTCTTTTCAGGAGTCTTCAGTTCATGGCAGACAGTCCCTCGTAAAGTCATGCTGTTACTGAGGAGCAAAGGAGGAACGGGGAAAAAAGGGATTTTAAAGTACTAGACACACAGGCATATGTCTAGGGTTTTTTAGCAGCTTTTGATGGTGTCCTAAGCAGAAACCATTTCCCTAGAGTTTTCCAGTTTCTTTCTTCTGTGGCACTCTGGAAAATTACTTTGGTGTCTCTTGTAAGAGAAGACTCTTTTAATAGTCTTCGAGTGTTTCTCTGTTCAGAGGCATTTTTCTCTCCCAGCTGACTCATGGGATTGCTTGAGAAAAGATGATATTGAAAAAAAAATTCTGTCTTTGTCCTGCAACTGCTTAGTATGTGCAAAGATGAGGCTATTGAGAGTCAGTCTTCTCTAGTCCATATTTCAAGTCAAAATCCCATTAAAAGAAACAGTACAAAGTACAAGTAACCTAATCTCATCCAAACCCATTTTTTTAATGAACTATCACCGGGCAATTTCAGCAATGTTATGAAGTAATGTCCTACTAAGTCCTCATAACTCCTTGAAATGTACACTGCCTGGAAAACCTGATTCTGTAAATAAGGAGCATTTCACAGAACTGTTTTCCAAATAGTTTTATTGCCTCAATTTTTTTTTTGTCCTTACCAGCTGATACATAGACCCATGTAATAAAATCACCTACTAATTACAGCATTATTACATGTTACGTGGCCTTTTCCTGATGCTTCAATAGTGGGATGTTAGTTCTTCATAAACATTAATTCCTTGGATTTTCCCTCACATCTGCTGTTTGTGAAGGTTTCTCTCTGACCCTTAAGGAGAAGGTGATGGTGAGGGCATCTTGAAATGAATGTCTTACTCATGAGTGTACATTCATCTCAGGTGCTGAAATAGGGAAACCTAAAGAAGGTTCTTTGAAGTTCTTGTAGCAGGAATCCAGGCTGAATTTCCTGCTTGGAAAATGAGAAATATATAAAAAAAGATTGTCTGCAAATATTTTATCATTCAGGCGTTGGATAAGAGTCACCTGCGAATTCCTTCTCGGAACAGGATTCTCTGGGCAGCGTTCTCCTGCTTTCACTGCAAGGTGACTTTTTCTGTCCCAAGAGTTGATGGTGTGATTTAACTGTCTACCTCAACAGAAGTAAGGTCCTGTACACCTAATTATTGATAATTTCCATATTTAAGAAAGTACTGTATTGTGATGTTGTGGATTAGCCACAATAGGCGGCCAAGACCTTCCTCTGGCTATTCCTTCACTCTCCAAACAGTGGATGCGGCAAAGAACTTGAAGGGTAATAGTAAGAAAACTCATGGATTGAGTTTAAAGACAGTTTACAGGGAAAGTAAAAGGTGTGCAGACCAGCAAAGCAAAATAAAGAATTGCAAATATTCAGCCATCCTCAGGAAAGCGCAGCTTAATCTCGTGTAATGGTAACTTGGAAAGACAAACACCATCATTCCACACATTCCCTGTTTCTTCTTTTCCAAGTTTTCAATGCTGAGTGTGTAATCATGTGGTTAGTTGGTCTCAGCTCTCCTGGTTGTGTCCCCTCCCAGCTTCTTGCACACCCATGCCCATGTGCTGACAGGGCAGCGCATGAAAGCAGGAGAGCCCTTCATGCTGTGTGAACACTGCTCAGCAGTGTTAATGATGCTGTTTTCAGCACAAATCCAAACCCTACATACTATTATGAAGAAAACTGACTCTCTCTCCAAGAAAACCAGTACACGTACTCTGGTTGTTGCTGCAGACAATAGTTTAGTATACCATTATATTGTCAACATCCCAGAGGTTATGTTGAGGTTGTGCTGCCTCTTTTTCTGTTACTTTGAACATGATTTTTTGCTTGTGTGAATATGGATATGTTTATGAAGCTAATTTCCAGCATTGCAAGGAAGTTAAAACCATTAAAATCTCAGTGTGTGGAGTTGTGTTGACTCGGCATGGTATAAATAGTTGAGTTGCTGACACATATTGCTAATGCACGTGGCTCCTAATCATCTGTTGTTTGATAAATAAATATCTGGTATAAAAAAAACTGGAAGGTGGTTGCTGTGCAAATATATCTAACTTTAGTGCCGACTGCAGTCATGCACTTCATCAGCAAGTTCTACCACCATTTGGTAGAGTACAAATATCTACTGAGATTCAGGGACTTTAGGATCATTGCCAGTGTTTTTTGTATTCTAAGTGGTTTCATCTGTCCTTCTAGCATTTATTAATCCCCTTCATATGTATCTTTCCTCTGCCTTTTGCAGTAGTATGGAGCATGCTCTGGACAACTCGGTAAATTTTCTTGAAATTCTGATAAGTCTTAGTAAGTCTGTGTTAAGTGTGGGATAAAAACCATTTTAACTTCAACAGAACGGGACAGGCTTCAAGGGTAATTAATTGCAAGAGGAACACACTACTAGGCTGATCCTCTGATCCTAGATTTCTGATCTCTAACATGGAGATCCTGTCTTTAACCTGAAGATGCTGTAGCTGCTCATTAACCTCATCAGAACTGAGCACAAGATGCTGTCTCAGAACCTTCTTCTTATATGAGAGGTAGACATTTTCAAAACTATTTAGTCTAAAGCAGACTGGAAATAATATCTTTTCAGAGCTGAAGTTGAGTAAACCAATAAGCGCTTAAAAATATGGTCTTTTAAGTGAGGGAAAGTGAAGTACAACCTTAATTGATGGAGCTGTTGTTGATGCCATCTGTAGTGCCCTAAAAATGGGAAAAGATAAAACCTAATTAGACAGAAAATACTGCTAAGCTATTTTTTTTCTTTGTTGAATCAATACCAACAAGGAACTCAAGGCAAACTGTCACCCAGCCATCTCTTTGAAGAAAAATTGTGTCTTAATCAATCATCAGCCACATTATACAGATCTAACCCATACTTGTTCCTAGCTTGCTTGGGATGTCAGTTTACAAAGAGTAAGACTTGTGTTCTATTATATTCTAATAAAGGAGTGCAATACAAAGAAGCATGCTGATAACACCTCCTCATGTGGTGTCCAGATAAGCCTGAAGGACTTGGGTTGTTTGAAGATACTTGTGTGTTTTCTTATTTCTGTCTTGTTGTAACACTACAATGATTTATAGCCTTTATTTGGAATATTTGTAATACTGACTTGGCTTCAGGTATTGCTAATTTAGGGCAAAATCATATGCTGTGTGTTTTGTCACACTTCTGTCTGCATTTGCAGAATGAAGAGTATTTTAATATGTTGAAATCTGTGTATCCATATGTATGGATATGATAGGGTGTCTAGTTTGATTTAAAAAATACTACTGTTATGCCATCACAAGGTCTCTGGTCCAAACTTCCAATACCACTTTACAGGCAACAAAATGTATATGTTCTCTTACGTGTGCATTATAAAAAAAATAATTTATTGACCATTTGTTTCTGAGTCCACCAGTTTCTGTAATTACATAAGCATGGGTATAATGACAATGCAGCCTCACCATCTCATGTGAAACCATGAAACCAGAGTATTTCTGTGTCAAATTATTTTAAGTATTAGTGCGGATGGAGGTAAAGAGGCACAGAATATGTATAAGACACTTTGTGTCAGAATTCTTAAGTTTTCCTGCATAAGCAAGATACATACAAGTAAATATGTATAAACATTTGCTGTAACTATTTCTTTGGGTGAAACAGTAACTTTTGCTTTAGGAGGTATCCTTGTTCTATGTAGCTAATGCAAAAAAACCCCACAGAGGTGTTTTCAAAAGACTCAACTAAGTAATTGTATGAATAACACATTTAAGAATATTAACACAATAACGCATTTAAGGTTGGTAATTATTACAAGAAACTTGATGTCATTCAGGAATTATGTGAAGTGGTCAGTATATGCAGTTGAAGATCACTGGGGTTTGAAGTTAATACCTAGAATAAACTGCAGTTTGAAATTAATGTCTAGAATAAACTGCAGTTCCTGCTTTGCCTATATGGAACCACTCAGCTTCATAATTTCCCACTGTTCATTTCTGTACCATCAGTTGTGGATTTGGCACCTCTCTGTTTGCCAAAGAACAGAAGAAATCAACTCTCTTGAGTAATTTCTTTTCTTTGTTAATTAAACAAGTATCAGTGAGGGATTCCAGAAAATCCTGTGTTCACAGAAAAAATGCACAAACATGCTGTGTACTTGTTCTGTCCTTATTATGTTATCAAGTCCTCCCTCCAGTGGCTGCTGTAACAGTTTTTTACTTCTTCAAAAAGAACTGTAAATTCTCTCTCTAAGCTAAATTCGGATTTATTTCTTCTGATGCTTTTAGCTTTGTAGTTGAACTATGATCTACTCAGTGGCAGGGTCTTCATCTATTAAAGGAAGAAGAATGGTATCCATGGCAGAGACAAGAATCGCAAGGATTCCTGGTCTCTGCATTGATTTATCTGATCAGGGGATGGGGTCTTACTTTCCAAGGTAAACCTGTTCAGATTTTGTTTCTTCCCTTGGCTAACAACAAATCTTTGAGGACCTGTATGTATTTTGTTTACTGCATTAACTTATACCAAATTATGAATTTTCAAATGTTGTATGGGGAGAACCACTCAATTTCATATGACTAGAGTAATTTTAATTTGGGATGTTACAAAACACTATCATTGTAATTTTTTAGCACTTTGAATAATTTTAACTGAAATTACTTTCTTTTCTATATGCTTTACTAGAATATACTGCGATTTAGAAGAATAAATACTGTGTAGAATATAGTGGGTTTGTGCTGCAAATGTGCAAACAAGATGGACAAGATTTTGTATTTGATAGTCTTTCCAATGGACTGCTTGGAACCATCTGAGGAAAATATTTAATACCATCTGTGTGTGGGAATCAACATTTGAGTCACTTTAATATTTACATTGACAACATTGTAACAACAAAAAAATCTCGGTGGTTTTGCTGTTATTTTTGTGATTGCTTTTGTTATGAGTGGTGACTAAAGTGTTAGACAAAAGATGCACATTTTAAGTGAATCATGTCATAATTTACAAAGAACACAATATAAACAGAGCTTTCCCTGTGCAGTTATGTCTATGAAAGACTCTTGTAGTTTATTGCTGTTTCCCATCAGCTTTGTCTAAACAGCCTTTACAAAGGAAGGTGTCGAAGTCTGCCATAGTTCCAATTTGAAAAATGGATTATTGGACTTTTTAGACCCACAAGTTTAAAAAAACAAATCGCAACAATCCCTCAAAGCCTCTCCTTCGTTAATAACTAATGCCCCCTTAAATTGCTGTATTACTCCTTTAATATACAAGAAAATGTTTAATAGGTTTGCTCCACGTAGAATAGAAAAGTAGTCTTTGTTATGCTAAGTGTATTTTCTTTTCTGCTTTCTATACAATGAACTGCTGTCACTTAAACTATTTTGGGGTTCTTTCTTGCAGGTCCAAGTGTTAGGGAGCCAGTAGTACAGTTGGTGAATCCTATTACTGTTTTGACAAATTACAATAGATACAGAGTTCATGCAAGCTCATCAATGATAAAGTACATGAGGGAGAAGAATAAAACAAGTTGGTAATGACTGACAGATGAAACAAAGAACCAAAAAAAGATTAAGGGAATAAGAATTCAATGCACTGAAGGCTTTTTATTGAGAAGGAAGAAGGAATTGTGATTTGGTAGTTCACTCCCTTGGTGTCAGACTCAAGATGAAAGAGTCTGTGGATTTGAATGTCTGGGTTGCCTTCTGTGCAGTAGGAGAAATTTGGAAAAAGATTTTTTATGTATTGAATACACTGAGATGTGTTCTGTAGCTGGACAAATGTAGCTTTGTATTTCAATACATTTACAATAGAAATACATTTCAATACCAGTAATGTATTGTAGAAATTACAATGGCTTAAAATGGTGTGCTTCATGTAGCTTTACTAAAACAAAACTATATAATATAGTAATGACAACAAAGTGGAGTTAATTGATGAAGAAATTTTGTAAAGATTGTGGAAGTTCTGTTGATTGTATTTTGTTTATTCTTGTATCTTTCATTTTGGACTTGCAGGTGTTGTGCTTCTGAAGAAGGCTTATTGTTTACTGATGCTGCATTAGAATCATAAAACAAGTAGTTCTGATCAGGTAGAAGTCCTTTTAGGATTAGGGAGAGGTATTGTTCATTCTTGTGAACTTGAATCTTTAACCAAACTTGGTCAGACTTTGGGCTTATAGTACTCAGATTTCTTCTTTTTTTTTTTTTTTTGTGGTGTAAACAGTAGCAGACAAGAGCTGTTGAAGGAGAAGTCAGTAAATTTATTCATTTCTAACTTGTTCTTTTTCAGATTGTCCTTTGAATATTAATCTACATTTACCACAGTATTTCAGAGTTTGTTGATAGTTGGGTAAATGATGGCTCAGCTCCAGCAAGGAGGTCCAGATGAAAAAGAGAAGACCACTGCATTAAAGGGTATGAGTATTTTTACCTTTTTTTTTACATATGTTTACATTTCAGAAATTATCGTTAAGAAAAGGAAAATAATATGTTATAGTTATGAGTTAGAGCTTGGGAATTACAATACCAGAAGAGCCTTGTAGTGTACCTGTGCTAATGCCTAATGATATGTCCATTTATGAGTATTTTCATAAGATTGCATAAAACGTAATGGTATGTGGTAAAGAGTAACTGAATAAACTATTCATTGCTTTTTAAAATTTTCATAATTGTCCTTTTAGAAAGTTGACTGGTGCTTTTGTGTTCTTAGTTTTTGGAAGTTTTGCTTTTGTTTCATAGATATGCAACGATATTACAGCTTTTAAAAATCTCTTGGACTAAGATGCTAAAAGGGAAGAGGCTTTCAGGACATTGATTTCCATATTGGTTTCATAAAGCTCCCTTTGTATGTTTTAAAAAATAAATGGATCTAAATGACTTAAGGGGAAGAATAAATTACAGAAATGGCATCGTTTAGATAGTGGCTTTTAGCTTTGGAAGTACATGAAGTTGGTTAGACCTACAAGTAAGCTAACCAAACATTAATTTTAAGTGCTTGCATCACATGCTTGTATTCTAAATTGTCTTTCAAAGGAGAAAAAATAACATAGCTTGCCACTTCAGTGTACATCCTGGATTTCTATCAAAGCATTATTAGAAAGTAGTGTTCTGTTACATGTGATGATAGATGGTATTTCTTCAATTGCAACTGGGTTTTTGTGAAGTATTTGGTGAAAACCTTTGTAGTGCTTTTGTCAAACTTCATGCCAGTTTTGTCCAATTTGTATCTTTTGAGGAAGTTATAGTTCAAGTTTGGAAGTAAAACTCCCATTTTATATATGGCATTAATTTGATTATCATTAAGGATTGGTGTCATTGATGTGATTGAGTGATTTTTCGTTTAGCTACAGAGGTCTTCTGCAAATCACTGTTTTCAGCTCTGTTAAACTATCTCAAACTGAGTTGGAAAGTTCAAGACTTTAGGTGGGAATGGTAGATCAGATTTGGAAAGAATTGCAGAGTTGTAAGACATTTTAGGTAATTGTCATTTGGAAAGTTTCACAAGAAGGAAGTGGCCTTCTCAGTGGTTGCAGCTCAGAACAGGTGCAGTCTTCCTTAGTGACTGATGAGAGCTGTAAATCATGACAAGCTGTACATACTGCTAATAAGCATAATATGCTTCATCTACTATGGTCCTTGATACTCAGGAGATTGATATTTTGCTGTATAGTGACACTTCTGTGTAAATACATCTCCAAATAGATCACTGTAAGAAGGTATGGAAACCTGAGTGAAATTAAAAATGTTAAGAATGTAGTGTGACTGGAATAGTTTCACCAAGGATAGAAAGATGTGCTGAAGACTGTTTGCTACTTTGATTTTGTCGAAGTACAGAGGAAGAAAGGACACGCTTTTTACATCCCATTGTGGGAGAATTCTTTGACAAAATTCTTTCCTTTTTCCATATCATTAGGTTGAGAACCAAAGGAGCTTCTGCAGAACTTTCAAAGGACAGTGCACAAGAACAAACCCATGATTTCTTGTATGAATTGAATTTCATGGGACTTGCTATTAAACAGATATGGTGTAAAAGTGAGCTGTGGCTGAGAAAGCCAGATTTAGAATCATCCAGTCACTAGCTGGTGTTATATAGACATTTAGATACCACAAAGATACTCATAAACCATGATATTTGTTGGAAAGATGTTGAGTTTCAGCAGCTATACTAGATGGCTTTTGGTCCTCTAGCTTTGCCCAGTGGACTCACTCGGAAGAGTTGGTGACAGTCATGGATGCTGGAATAAATGTAAAGTGAACTTGAAGAGTTGTAGAAGAGCAGGCCAAGGAATTCTCAAGAATGTTGAAGATAATTTTCAGTACATTTTAAACAGTAGAAATTTCACACTGTTGAATGTGTCAATCCTAAGCTAGGTAATGTGGGTAGCCTACTGTCAACAAGACCAAGCAAAAATAGTGGTACGAAATATAAAAACAATTGTTTTAAGTAATACAAAGATGGAAACATAGTGACAAATGAAACTTAAAGAAAATGAGTCTTTTCAAACTGTTTTCTTTTCTTTGAGCTACAATGTTGGATAATAATAAAGGTAAAAATCAATATACTTTGAACACCTAATGTATTTCCTTGGTAACACATGGTATCTTGATTTATGAAATAAATAATAGTTCAAAGTCAGTTTAGCACTCCTGAACAGAACTTTTGTATGGTCTTCGAATTCATCTAATGAAGAAGTAGGAAAATATATTTTGGTAAAATCCTGCTGAATTGTTTCTTGTTTTATTCTTTTAACTAATAGTCAGAAAATATGTTAGAAGCATAGTGCTGCAAAGAGGAGAGGAGAGATCAGTGTACACTGTTACCTGTGTATGCAGTAATTGACTGGTAGTTACATGTAGATGTAAAGATGTCCCCATAAGTTTGCCTCTGGTTAAATGTAAATCCTTAAATCTAGGGTAAAGATTGTAGATCATGCCAATTTTAGTGTACTTGCATTGGTGCCTGCAGGCAGTACCAGGTCATAAAGTCCTGATCAGAAAAGGATGTTGTATACCATGGCTTGCTACAAAATCGATGAGAGTTTTCTCTACCTTGAGAGCTATTAAAGGAGGTGGTTGAGAGAAGTATTCAGGTCTAACAGTCTGGGTGTCAGAGGAGGGGCTGAGGGTCATGTGGTCACACAACTGGTAAATGCTGGTTAGATGATGTGCACCAGATAATCTGAACTTCTCAAGAAGGCAATCAAGACACTATCAATGATTTGAAAGTGAAGCTAGAGAACTTTATGTTAAAACCATAAGGCATACCCCAGGGACTTATTTTCATTGAGGTAATGAATCTTTGAAATGAATTGCTATGTCTTTGGTGATTTTCCTATCTCTGGACATTTTTAGATTAACATAGAGATAAATAGATGGTAAATAGATGGGTAAATAAATAATTAAAAAAAAATGAGTACATATATGGGCACTGAAGTCCAGCAATTTGAACCTTGACCAAGATTTCCCATAACAGTGTCCTGTGTTCAGTAATACTGGGATATTCTTCTGTCTTAAGATCTACAAATCTCAGCAAATGCGTTTTGTCAGTGTTACAAGGGAAATAAGAGACACAGCATGCATTATGTAATTTTTTCTTTTCCTTTTTTAGATTTATTGTCTAGAATAGACTTGGATGAACTAATGAAAAAAGATGAGCCACCACTTGAATTTCCTGATACTTTGGAAGGATTTGAGTACATTTTTAATGAAAGTAAGTCATATGTGCATTGTAAAGACCATACTTAGAATAATGTTGAGAGGTTATCAGAAGTTGAATTATACCTTATAAGTCCCTATTAAAATTTCATACTTTCCTGTTAGGAATAAAATTTTAAACTTCAGTGCTGATAGACTTGTAAATCTATGACCTGTTTTTTATTTCATACAGTTTTCACAAAAATCCCTCATTTCATACAATGTTGCGGAGTTGTACTGGGCCTACTTTATGACTTCCTGTTTTCTGTTACAGAGGTGTTGATACAAAAATTCTGAAAGTAATTTTTGTAGCATTTAAAAATCAGAATTAAAGATTGGTCACTCATTTGAGGAATGTTTTATTTCCTGATTCATTTTTACGGCTACAGAAGAAGTTGTTTTCCAGATAATAGTTTGTCCCAACTCCTCCATTAATAACAATAAGAAAATACCTATGTATGTTGATAGAAGAATAAGGAACGTGATAGACTGTCTCTTCTGGTGTGGAACATAATTTTGCATTGCAGCCAAGTGTGTAATGAGTGCAAGCAAGCTAGCTCAGTCTCTGTGTTAAATTACTTAGTATTTATGATTTCTGGTGCATGCATTTTAAAATCCAGGCAAGAAATGAATCTCTGAACTGAAGTAATACCAGACTGCAGGAAGTGCCTCTTTCAAGATTGTTTTAAACCTGTAGAACAAATGGGAATGTTTACAATTTTACTTCTTTGCAGTGCCTGCTCTGTGAACAGGAACTTTAGTTTCTAAATCTGCCTGTTTTACATCTTCCACTTTTAAAGAAAAAAAAAAAGAGCTTTTCTTTAAATGATAGTCATTTATGCAACACTTAGCTCTTTAATACCCTGATGGCTTTCACAGGAAGGTACTTAGAGACTAAAAGTGTCATGAAAGTGATGCTCTTTCTTTGATGGAAGGAGTTCAGCTCTGTCACTTTTCAGCTCCTTATTTTTAGATCTGCACAGTGTCTACTGTCTTCCTTACTAACTTCAGACTTAATGGTTCATATGTGGCTGATAAAAAGGGCTGAAATTTGAATTTTGGGGAATGAATTATGTTACTGAATATTCCATTACTAACCTCACAGCCTGAGTGATTTCCATAGAATGGAGGAAAACATATTACATATACTAAGGGTCAGCAAAGCAAAAAAGTCACCAATTTGCTTTTGTACATTTAATTCAAATATTCAGTCATGTATTATGTCCTAATCATGCTTCTTTTTATGGTGGAAAAGTACGGAAGTTTTTTGTCAGCTTTTTAAGATCTGAATAAGGCAGAGGTTCCAGAAGGTCAAAGGAAACATATAGCAGATATTTGTTACTTGTGGCGAGAACCAGTTAAAGTACTGTTGAATGGCATGTTTGAAGAGTATGTATCTGAGAAGGAGCAGCTGAAAGTAAAGTTATGATGAAAAATGTGAGAAGGAGGATGTTTGAACCCAGCACAGGGATAGCAAACTGTGGAGAAATACTTCCTTGGGGTCCAGTACATGAGGTAAGGCAGGTCTGGAAAAAAGTTAAATCAGCAGATAAGCATAACTATAATAGACATCAGATCTTAAATATTTTATTTAAAGCATCAGGAATCAAAGTGTAAATTCTGTAAATACATGAACCAAGCAATTTCCTTCTATTCAAGAGGAAACATTATGGAGAAACCTGTGTTTCATTATGCTGACATTTCAGCATTCGAAGTTTACATGAATATATCCCTGTTTTTAATGTTTCATTGATATACTGCAGTTTTGTAATGGTCTGAGGTGATAACTTGTGTTTTGTCTGATAGGCTGAAACATTGTTGATAAAATACTTGTTTTTGTAATTGGCTTTCTACTAGTTGCCATTTTATTATTATAGTTGTTTTAATGCAGTCCATGTCTTCACCAGTGGTTGGATGTGCAGTTAACTTTGACTGTAAACAAGGCAAACTACAGGAAGTTACAATGTATTGTAAGAGTAGCATGTGGTTTTGCTCTGCTTTAATCTACTGTTGTAATCTCAGCGTACCCTAAATCTAGGAGGTTTTACTTGATTTCGCTGGGCCTTGTAGTTAAGATATTTTCTGTAACTGTGGACATGGTTCTTTTCAGATTAGCTTAGAAAGTTGTTAGGCTTGAAGATAAATCTTGCCCTTACTTCCAGCTTCCAGCCCCTTTTGTATTTGCAGTTCGTTACAATGCAGTTAGTTCAAAAGTAGAGGATTTGTAGCTACAATTCGGTCCTCTGCAGACCAAATATTAACTGCTAATATTTACATTTCACTGTTAATTCATAACAGTTGAAACATAAATATGTTCTGTGAAACAGTTTTGCATTTGGTATCTGCATGCAGTTTCACTGTCATAATTTCTGTTTAGCTTAATCTAGCAGTATATATCATAAAATGGGAATGCATTTTTTATGCTACAGTAATATTCTGTTAAAAAGCCTATAAACAAAAATGAGGAGGCATTTGTAATAGCTTGATTTTTTGATGTAGATCTCTTTTAAAATTTTCAGCAATTGAATGTGTTTTATTTTTAATTAAGAGGTATATCAATGGTAATGATTCTGTTTCTTTTACAGAAGGACAATTAAGACACATTAAAACTGGGGAGCCATTTGTTTTTAATTATCGTGAAGATTTGCATAGATGGAACCAAAAGCGCTATGAAGCTCTTGGAGAGGTACATAATTTGCCTGTGTTCACGCATGTATATGTATCTATGCATGTATATGTGTATATATATAGGTATGTATGTGGATGTATATATATGTAAGTATATATGTGTGTGTGTTCATGTACTATGGGGTTTGTTTTGTTTCCCTGTAGAAGTGATACTTTTACATAAATAAAGTTTTAGTGAGGCTTCAGTCATTTAACAGAAGATATATCAGGATATACTGCGTATTAATGCTCTAACAGTAATTTCTATCATTTGCTGTATAGCTAAGGATGTGATTTAGATTACTGGTTGACTTATGTATATCTTCATAACAGAATATCATCTATCTATGCAAGTCAGAATATTATGCAGTGCTTTATTTTCTTTAACCTTAGTCACCTCATGGATTTCAAAGCTGTGGCATTTTACTTTTTGGCTGAAAATAAATGCATTGGCTGATTTTCACATGTTACCAGGAAATTCCAGGAACCACTAAATAAAATAGAAATCTGAAGATGAATTGATTAAATATCTGTTGGTGTATTACATGTTCGGATGCTACTGGTACTTCCTAGGCATTTCAGCCCCCCATAGCTACCTGCTCACTCACTGTGGGATAGGGAACGAATCAGAAGAGTAAAAGTGAAAAATTCACATGCTGAGTTACAGTTTAGTGGGTAAAGTAAAAGCTGGTTCACACAAGCTGTGAACACAATAAGAAATCAGGTCACTTCTTTACATCAGCAGGCAGATGTATAGCCATCTGCAGGAAAGCAAGGCTTGTGTGTGCATAATGGTGCCTTAGGAAGACAGGTGCCTTATCCATACAATCCTTGAATGTGTTTGGGTTGGAAGGGACCTTAAATGTCATCTAGTTCCAACCCCCTGCCATAAGCAGGGACACCTTCTACTACATGAGGTTACTTGGAGCCCTCACCTTGAAGGCTGACAGGGATCAGGCATCCCCAGCTTCTCTGGGCAAAGTCTTCCAGTGCCTCACCATCCTTGCACTCAAGAATTTCTTCCTAACATCTAATCTGAACCTACTCACTTTTGCTAGGTTTGAAGCTATTGCCCTTTGTCCTATCACTCCATGTTCTTGTCAATGATCCCTCTCCAGTTCTCTTGTAGCCCCTTTACTGGAAGGTGCTGTAATGTCTCCCTGGAGCCTTGTCGTCTCCGGGTTGAACAACCCAAACTAACTCAGCCTGTGTTTGTAGGAGAGGTGCTCCAGCCCTCTGCATGTGCTCTGTGCTTGCTTGCTCAGCCACTGTTTCATTTCATTCTGGACTCTCTGCTGAATGTGCTGGAGCTGCCCGGCTGTTTGTCCTGCCAGAGCTTTGTTACTAGGGATTGATGAAGCTTGCACTTTACCTTCTCCTTGTTCGTGCAAGAACTATGGCCCTGAACAGACAGTGGGTGGGGCTACTGCAGGGCTTCTCAAATCTTTCCACTTTGTATTCTCTTCCAAATAAAGGGATAGTGCCATGTGTAGAGTAGGAATGTCACTGTGTCTACATAGTCCAAGTAGTTGATGCACATTTCTTTTGAGAGGAATTACTGTTGCATGGCCTGTGTGTGTCTACATTGCTCAAATATTCCCATTTTCCAAATAAGTGAGTTGGACAAGCAGGACTCTAAAGATCAGTATGGGGTTCCTGTGCCACCACACTTTCCTGTGCATATTTGGAAATACATGGCAAATTTCACATTCTGTGTATCTGAAAAGAGTGTGAAATAGCCTCAGCCCACAGGAATATGAACAACTTCTTATGATTTTTGGTGTACTTGTTCTGGGAGTGGGGATCTTATGTCTGTGATCTGTGTTGCGCGTTTTGCCTAAGTTAAAGTCATTTTCTATGTTCAAGTTTGAATGTTCTTTGAAAATGCACTTAATTTATGTTGGTAGGTAAAAGGCAAAGAAAGGTTAAGGTCAGGTATCTGACAGAGAATTGTTCTAAGTTGTCTGGTTTATGTTTTTAGAGAAAAAACTCATCTGTGTTTCAGTCTGTTTCTACTAGGTGCTCAGTACCATGTAGTTATTCCAACAAGCCACGAATTTATAGATGTTCCATTGCCTGTTTTTGATGTAGTTATTTGGGAGCACAGGCGATGCTGATCCTTGGCATTTAGTCACATAACTAAAATCTTGTTTTGTGCCATAAATTAGTGCATCACTGATGCAAATGTTAAATAGTACTGGAGTGGTATATCACCCTCTGGTTAGCTCTTTTGTAGTCTAAGGTGAAGATGTGTTTAGCAAACTGTGATAGCTTAAGGAACAATCACTCTAATGAATTGAAAAGTGGTGGAGTAAAATCTGGCCTTAGGCCTTTGCTTTGAAATATCATCCTTTGGTTGTAGGAGTTCTTTATTGTGCATTTAGGGTTCAGTTATGTAGCTGGTCATCCAGTGAGATGATGAAGTAGCTATATGTGTATCATTGAACAAAATTGTTTTATGTATTTAGTATTTCATTGTTAGCTCAGTCATTGCGTGCTGGTTTTCTAATTTTTAATGGATATATACATCCTGCACAAGACAACTTTTTTTTCTACACACATATAGACATGTACACACACACACACACACAGAGATATATGTTTGTATGTATGTTGGGGGCTGTTTTTAATGTGTTCTATTGATTTTAAGAAGTAAGTGTACTCCCTGGCCTTATGGTACCAGCATAATTGTCTCTTTCCTGGAGAATTAATAAATTTCTGTTTGGTTATCAATGGGTTTCTTTTTTTTGCTGATAAAAGTAATGAATACACTATCTATTATGTTCTGCTGTTTTTCTGATTGTGTGGAAATTGATTCTTCAAAAACCAAAATTATTTGCCTATGTCTCCTCTCCTTACGTCTCTTTATTCTTTATTCACTGTCAGTTACTTCAGGCACACGATTTTTCTGCAGCCTTTTGATACGTGTTGTTAATAGATAATTTAGTGAACTGTTCATAATTTTGTGATTCTGGTTCAGTCATTGCTATTGTGGCATTGAATTTTGTAGAGAGCCTCTCCATTTGCTTTTTAAAAATTAAAATGGCAACAGAAGTGCATAAAACATAGTGTTGCAGCTGCTTCGAACTGACGATTAATCCATGTGACAAGTTTGAAGTAGGATTCAGAAAAATTTTCTGACAACAGTTTAGTTGTTGCAGACATACCATTCCAGTTCAAGCTCTCATTTTATTTTTTTTTTCTAGCTTTGAGTTTGGATTCAAGATTTGGATTCAAGATTAAACTCCAGATTAGACTCATGTGATATGTTTCTCCTTGCATTTTAGGTAGATGTGTGTGCTTAATATTTGTACTGTACTTGCAGTTGATGAGTACTGAAATTGTCAACAGTCAGCTGCAGCCCCTGCCTTATCATTACATTGAAATTAACTGGAATTACAAAGAAAGTAGTACTGATATCTGTTGCTGGGACTTTACCTTTGATGTTGCCAGTCACATAGGTTGTGTAGATAATGAGATTTTGCATGAAAAAGTGTATGTTGACTTTCTCCTTCCATACTCATGTAGCATCCAGAGTTGTCCCTAGCATCAGAAGGCAGATATTGTCTGTTGGCTTTGCATGTATCTTACAGCCTAAAGGCAGTTATAATTTGTTGATTACTTGGAGGCCATTGAACACTGGTATTAATATTTTTGGGAGTGCCGTCATTGATGAAGAGACTTTTGCCTCTACTGACAGTTTGCTTCTCTTCCAATGTCTTGCAAGATTCAAAGAGGATTTGTGAATATGTAGATTATAATGTAGACCATGACATAAATGTCTCTGCTGTGATCCTATTCAAGTTTATGCCATGTCTTGTAATTGCAGAAGTCTGGAGGCAGGTAGGAAAAGAATCGAGATTTTTTTTTGCAGTCACCACAGTCTAATGTTTTATATTTATAGAACAGATATGTAAAGCAAAGAAACAGAACACTCAAATCAGAAATTCCTGGTTTCATATATGTTAAGATACAGTTAATTTTATGTCATCAGAGAAGTCTCATGACACTGAATAAACCATTTTAAAGTATGTTCACAGTGTTAGGTCCAGCTCATCCACAAAGTAGATTGCCATCAAGGTTAATATTTAAGTAGTGTGAGTGGGGTAAGTATGTAGAATTATGACCTTGACAACACATAATTAAGATGGCTAAGTAGTAAAATTGGACTTTTTTTCCAGATCTCCTTTAAGTTAAAGAACAGCTTGGTCTCAACACGATTTAAAAAATAAGTGTTCACCTGCTATTAATTTCCTCCTTGGCTGCAAAGATCATTATTTGTTTTGATGACTGAGAGGCTATTTACATAGCACAAAGGAAAGCATAGAGCAGCAGAAGAGGACATGTAAGTTAATGAAGAAGGAAGCATTAAGTAGTCTGCATTTGAAAGGGTAGCTTCTTGCATGAATAACCCAAAATCTGATGATAGGCTGCACATGCACCTGATAGTACTTAAGGTCCAATCTTGCAGCCAAAGCTTATGTGAATAAACTCAATAGGTCTGATCTTGTGAATAAGGGCTGCAGGATCAAGTTTCAAATAAAATGTGCAAATGATTAGTAGAAATCTTTACACTCTTAGTTTCAGTTTCTTTGCAATTTATCATTGAACATTCCAGATTTTCTCTGGCTAGCAATGCTTTGATACAATATAATGTACATGCTGCGCACCATGGATCGAGCAAAATTGTGCACCCTGACTTCTTGTAATGTATTTGCTGTTGGTTATTTAATAATTGGAAAAATTCTTCTTACTGAGTCAATGAAGTAAATTTATAGTGATGTAATGTATCATTGGATTCATGAACAGTTGTCTTTATGGAATGCCTACTTGGCTTGGGCTATTGAAGTGGTTTTTCTGTTCAGAGATGAGATGCCACATAACAGGTAACAGGTGTTACAGGTGGAGCATGTTTGAATTGAATTTTTTCAGCATCTTGTATTACAGTCAAATAAGGGTGAACTTCCATGAAGGTAGCAAAAGGGCTCACTAAAACTCTTTCTAAGTGCTGTTTCAGAGGGAGAATGAAAGCATTTAATTCAAATATTTCCCTCGTCCTTATTTTTGAAGGTGATTACTTTCTGTTTTGTGTGAGCTCCTCTGATAGTGCTATTTCTCTGCAAGTTATGCCCTGTTTTGGTGGTTTAGGAGTGGTACTCTCCAGTTCAGTGCACCCGCTGAGGCACTCCAAACTGTGGGCTGCTTCATTCCTTTCCCTTCCCTCCTTCCCTCCCCCATGACAGGATGGAGAGGAGAATTGGGGGCAAAAATTAAAGATCATGGATTGAGATAATAACAATTTGTTGGAAACAGCAGTGAGATAAGAAAACTAACAGAAACAGCGAAAATAATAATAATAGCAAGAGTGTACAAGAGCAAGAGAGTGATTTCCATGCAAAAGGCTCACCATGGAGGTCTGACCCATGCAGCCAGGCTCCCTCACTCCAGAAGTGAGCCCTTCCCTCTTCGTGGAAAATAACAGGGAGCTACGGAATAACCTTTGGGTCCTAGCAATGCCCCCACTGTGGCTGCTGCAGAAATGAGCCCTGTCCTGGCTGGAATCAGGACACCTGTCTACCAAGGAACATTGCAAAAGGCTTTTCGCTTTAGCAAAATTTTCCAGTGGAATCAATGTCACAAAATATATTTAGAATTGCACCTCTTTTTGAGGTACACATCACATTTCCCCATCCATCTGTATTACCCATGACATGCGCTCAGGTCCTTAAACAAAAACAATCCCACTGGTGGGTTTGCCTTTGTTGGAGGCAGGACTAATTCAAACTATCATCTCTGACAGATTCTTCATGTGCACAATGGTAACTCTGTCCCTTCTGTGGTATGTGGGGGTTTTAATTGGGCAGGGCCAGCTAGGCTGGAGACTGCAGTGTTAACTAACCAGGTACTCTTCAAATAAATGTAGATTACAGTGTCTGAAGTTCCCACCACCCGTTGCTTTAAATGTGGTTTTAACAGTCCGTTGTTTCACTGAACTTTGCCAAAGGCTGGTGCATGACAAGGAATATGATACGCACTCAATACTATGCTCTCTGGCCTTGGTGTCTATGAGGCTATTTTTGAAATCAGTCCCATTACTGATGCCTTTTCCTGGTCTTAAAAATTGAGAGACAGATACGTTCAAGGGCTCTAGGGGGTTTTACTTCGGTATTTTAATAAGGATCCTTATGGTGCACCACTTCGCCAAGGTGCAATGTTCTGCAATGCACCCACACCATGGATCATCTATACAATTTATAGACCTTACAAATTAGCATATCTAACAAGGATGCCCCAATGGGAGGCCTGGATGAATTGCATAGTATTTCCCTATTTGAGGAATTCCCCCCTGGATGGGCCAAATCTCTGGTTTACAGGATATGTTCTAGAGAAGACCTTGGTTTCTCAAGATAGCGTAGGATTTTCCAGCCTCCTACTATGAGGCCTCTAGGATGTGTGATCTACAGGCCTCACAGAATCCAAGGGCTATGCTAAGTTATCATACTTAAGGAATTACAAGTATGCTGCTAACAATACTGAGGGTACATAAAAGTTATGTAAAAGGTATATGAAAGAAAGGCCAAAAAATCATCTTGACATCAGTACAACTCAGTTCTTTCTGGGTTGCCATGTTGTCATGGGACTTGCTTTTTGAGGTCCAGGATGGTGTTCAGGCAGTGGTGTGANGGTGTTCAGGCAGTGGTGTGAGGCGCGGGTACTTCTCCAGCCATACAGTGTTTTTTTTACACCACTGTCAGCACTCAGGGCCTGCCTTGGTTCCTTTGCAGGAGTGTGATGTAATGATGAACCTGCCAAATCATCCCATATTTCTATTTTAACCATCGTCCATCACACCACGGGGGCTTTACCTGCTTGGCCTGCTTGGTCACAGTGCATGTTTCAGTTATGGATCACTGGGGAAATAGTGTCCTTTGCTAAATTCACCCCATAGTTAAGGCACAAGCCCATCTGTATTGTTACCTCTCTTCCCTGATGGCCTGAGGCATTATGGGCCCACTGATCAGCACTAATTCACCCTTATGTTGCCAGTCCAGGTCCACCTGACACAGTTCAATCTTGGCAGCCCCACTCGCCTGTCCATTCTTAAAATGCTCTTCAGTAGCCCAGCTCCTGGG
>WBMY01018669.1:0-91704 GCA_013397315.1 Donacobius atricapilla
TCAGATGCAGATGATGCAAGTGACCACTCAGATGGTCCCTCTGCAAGCAGATGCTGCATAATTCTATGTTTCATTTTTTCATTTTTTTTTCCTTTTTTTTTTTAAACAGAAAAAGGGTGAGATATCGCCCTAATTTTTCAGCCTTCTCTTCTGTTTCACAGTTTTCATAGTTTAGGTTGTTTCTCATGCATGGGTGTTATAAACAGAAGCAATGTTTTTCGTNAGCAATGTTTTTCGTTATATCAAGGTAAGTGTACATTCCTGTTCTTAGAGATATGGACAGTTGATGGACAGTTGTCTTGACCCATGGGATGGGGAGAGGTGTCAACCTTCTCCCCCAATCCCTGGCCTTTATAGAAATACTATATAAAGTGGAGTCAGATTTTTTAATAAATAGTCCATGCCTTCTCACCAAAGTGTGTGTGTGTGTCTGTGTGTCGAACAGTGACAATGTATAGCTTGAGTGCCATTCAAATTAGACTTCAAGAGTCTACTATTGTACAATTGATAATAGTTCTCATTATTAAATGTTTTTAATCATAAAAATGAAATTTTTGAAAGAACTTAAAATTGAGGTATAATTTTCCATGCTATATTACATGTTTGACAATGTTCCTTATACATTGAAACTTATCTCAAATGACCCAAGAACACAGACTGAAGCATTTCGTCTTGGGTAGCCTGCTTGATTTTGTCCTGGTGATGTGGTAAACATACTGAAAAAAGGTGGTAGCTGCTCAAAGGAAGAGATGAAAAAAGAATGGATTTGAACTAGAGGCAGGGGGATAGACTAGTTTTGTTCCAGTCAGAAATAACATAATAAATATAATTGAAAAATGCTTCTTGAAGTTGGGTTCATCCCACTCAGCTTTGTCACATGGCAAAGTTTGAACTAGTTGGCTAGGACCCTTTTAACACAAAGAAATTAGTACTTGCAGTGTCTCTTTACAAAAATATATTAAGTAGGAAAGAATAGCCCTTTGGAAAGACTTGTTTGCCTTCACTGACTGAAACAAGAGACCAGACAAATGGATGCCTTTAGGAGACTGATTGCAAGTTTAGGTTAGGTAAACAAAAATAGACAAAAGAATTCTGAGAAATGCAGAAAAAAATAAAAGTGAAGATTAAGACTCTTGATTAAAAATAAAATTTTAAAAAAGAAAAGCATGTGTGTGAATCTAATGACAAGAAGTACTAGTTCTATGCATACTAGAAAGTGGGTGTCAATAAAATAAGAAAATTCTGAGAAATGAGAAAAGAGGTAGCAATGATAATGTCAGTATTTCACGCTCTGATGTTTTCATTCTCATTAAATGAGCTACTTTGCATAGCAGCACAGGTTCCCTCAAATGGAATAGGAATATGAATACAGGCCATGGGCTTTTCAAACAACTACTGCCAAGTGCTATACATTTAAACCACTATTTACATCAACATGACCATGATGATACTTCAAAACAATCTTCTGTTCTTCTTATCAAATCATTCTGTGAATTGATTATTAGAAAGGTTCATAACTGTTAATGAAGAGAAATGAGTTTGGTTTGGTGTTGTTGGTTTTGGTTTAGCTTTTTTTTGTTCTTAATTCTATTTAATTTATCAATACAAATTTATATTTGTATTGAGGAAGAAATCTTTCATGTAACACATTCACGATTAAAATTGGATTCAATTTTTCTCAAAGCAGTACGGTGTATAAGTAAACCTTCAATCCCTTTTTTTTGAGGTTATAGTTATTTATTTAAATGTGCCTAAAATCTTTTATTTAGTCCAAAGTCAGTGTCTCCAAGAACTCTGAATTCTCTGAGTGTGTGGACCAAGAAACTAGGGAATCTTCTCCAGTATGCGGTTAAACTATTAATCAGTAGCATTTCTGCACTTGCACTGGGACCTTATGATTTGGTTTGAACATTAATTACACAGACAGAAGAATAAAAGCTCTTCCAAGATTTTTCAGGAAGATTCAGTTAAAAACACCCTTTTGATCAGGTTAAATGAAAAAAAAAAAATCACAAATGCACACAGAATCACAAAAATGGAAAGAATTCATAAAAACCCCTGGTATTTTCAAGTAATCAGTGTTGTGTTCAATAATTCAATAGTTCAATTTTTTTTTCTATACTAGGGGCTGTGGGAACAGTGAAGACTGTCTGACCATCTCTTATCTAAAGTAACTCCTTGCCATTGCAGATTCTGCAAGTGCTTGTGGCACTTTGGTTTCCCCTTTTCCAAAGGCATGTAGCAGTTTAGCCTCTTGAGGACTCCAGTGGTTTGAATGCTTTATTGGCTTAGCATATAGAATCAGAAATAAATTATGGTCTACTTTCTTCATTTTGACCCTAAGACTGGCAGTGTCCAATGAAGGAATAGGGATGATCAGGCAACTGTGGAAAGGATTCAGTGATCAGAAGGTTCCCATCTCCACAGGATACTTTCCTAGGGGGGCATTCCAGAATGTACCTTGAAGGACAGTCCTTCTTTTAATTATCACTCTAAATGAAATTATATAACATCCATTTCATGTTATAATATAGTGAATAATATAATCATAACAATATTTAGTGACTAATGCTTCTTGAGATAAACTATATTTCCATATTAAATAAAAATGCCATATATTTTAATTTCATTAAGTACAAAGCTCCACTCATGTCTTTACCTTCTAGACAACAGATTTTAGTACCTAGAGAATTGGTTTCCTACATTTCTGATGTATACTCAAAATGTCATGTTCTACAAAGCCTTTTTGCAAAGGTACTGAATGAGAAGGAATTACTGTGTGAAGTGTGTTTCCCTGTATTTTAAAAACAGTATTACAGGTTGGTGCATCACTTCTGCTGATTTTGATTTTAAATACTTTGGGAGGTGATTATTCATAATTCTTCCCTACTTTTTTGTTTTGACATATTGGTGGTCTTTCTGCAGCTATTTTTGAAATCCAACTCATGTAAGGAAAAATGTAGCTTGTTATACAAAATGTTCAAGTTTCTAATTAGGAAAAAGGAATTACAGTTATAGTACATCCACAGATTGTATTAATATTTCATTTCTTAGCTTCCTACATCAAGGATTAATCAGAGTAGAACTTGTTCTGAATACTAATAAATCAAAATAGGAAGTCTTGCAAAGGTATTTCTAAATTACTTGTAATGGTCATATTGGCAGGCACCACCCCCCTTCCCCCGGAAAACTAGTGTATCATATCTGTTTGTAAAATAGATATTTCTAATTTTCATCTCTTTAAAATAGCCTTTGTATTGCAACATTTTAGGCTGTAGCTATGAAAAACTTAACAAATTTTCTGATGAATTCTTTATCCTCTGGTTGATATGGCCTACTGTATACAACAGAAATGTCCTCAGTTTTATTTCTTTATAATTATGCTGGCAAAAATCCTGAGATAGCAAAATTTCCCTCACTCTGGTTTCAACAAGGTAGACTTGGTTATAGGAATTTTCCAACTTACAGAATTCAAGTATTGCATTGAGAATATTTGTTTCTAATCAGTGGGCAATGCAATCCATGAACACATCTCTCAGGTATGTTTTTTCCCACTGTCACCTCACCTCTCTCTCTTAGCAGTCATCGTGGAAGTCTGGTTAGGCTGGGTTGAGCTTCTACTTTTAATAAATTTATAATGCAGCTTTTATGTTTCAGAGAAGCTTGGGTAACGTATTTCTTTGTTGCCCCAGAAATACAAAGAACAAGCTTCTACTTGTAATTAACTAGTTGAGAATTCACTCATTTAAAATTCATGTCAAGCTGACATTCTGTAATGAAGCTTCTCTCAATGTGAGGATTTGGGAGAGAAGTGTAGTCAAGGTGATATAATTTATAGGTGCTTAATTTAATTCTGTGGCAGCAAATCTGTCATCTCCCTATGGTATCTTTCAGCCTAAGACCTGAACTTTACAAAGAAGTTAAAAGATTTTGTTTCCTTTGGTTAGGTTAAATTATTTGTATCCTCTCCTTCAGTTTTCATTGTTGCAAGCTTCAAGGTGCTCACTATATAGACAGAAAATTTGAAGAAGAGACTTTAAAAAAAGCTTTGTCACTGCAGAAACAGAGAAATATCTTTATTTTTATCCTCATCTCTTTTAAGTTACCTGTACCAGAAAACTGCTGCCTGTCGGACATCCATTACTAAGTGTCCTAAATTTTAAGGCTTTTTATTTCACTGCTGCAATTTAAATTAAACAAAGGTTGTGTCCATTCACACATGGGTTAGAAAAGTCTAGGCATATATATCAGAACAGAGGAACTGAGGAGTAACACAATTTAGCAGATCAGCTTGATGAAACAGCAGTGGTGAAAATTGGTTTAACATACAGATTATTCAGTTTTCTGATAAGAAAAAAACCCCAATGCATAGAAGTGTAGATTTTATAAAAAACACCAAAAGTTAAATAATAACACTACAGTACTGACTTTATCAGCAAAAGAAAGGTAGACAGAATCGATTGATGAAGAATTTTTTTTATTAGATTGTTCCTATTACAAACTTAAATGCAATGAAATCTTTTTTATATCATTAGCATTAGGATTTTGATTCAGAAAAAAGCAAGAAGGAATGTAAAAGTCATACATAACACTTTAGAACCAAGGATTCTGCAAGGACAAGGATCTTATGGTGTCTATCGTGGATGACAATAACATTTCCTGCAATGTTTTAAACAAATACTCAAAACATAGTGAAATTATTTTTAACACAGGCAATCATCTCAATCTGAGAAGTAAAGGAATAATATTGCTGACTACTAAGATAAGCTACTGTCTAAAGGCGAAGATTAGTGACTTGTCCTCAAACCACTGTAAGGATATGTATTTTTATGTTGATGTGTTGAAAAATTATGAAAAATTACTGTTATCAGTGTTCTGTGCCCAACCATGCTACTGTAAAAGACCAGTGTGTTTGGAGGCGAGTGAGTTCTACAGGAATATCTCTGTTCAACTTAGCAATACATTATGCACAGCACACCACAGGACTTTCCTGCATTAGTTGTGACATTAGTTGTGATTAAAAAATATTTCAATGTTATTTGGATTGCTATTATCAATATGGCAGTTTTTGAGAGCAGAAAGTTACCATTAATTCACTAGTTCCATGTAAACTAATTTGTTTGTCTGGAAAAAATAAGCTTTATCTCAAGAAATTTCTGCAGATTTGAGAATCTGATAAGTACAATTAACTTTGGAGTTTTAGCAGCAGGTTCTGGGAGATTGTATTTATAAGGCTTCTTTTTGTTCTTTCATTAATAGAGCTTCAGATACTCAGGATTTTTCCTTCTATCAAGGCACAACTGTCAAACTACACTGAATGTAGCCTTCAGAAGGAGACATAACTATGCAAAAGACAGGGAAAGACAAGGCCCTGGAGCGTGTTCTCTCTGTTCTTGGAGAAGTTATTGCTTATAAATGGCTGAGTTGGACAGAAAAAATTACCACAATATGGTTTATTGGTTACCTCTTTACAGTTTCATATATTTTAAGACCCAAAGTTTCATTAGATCATCTAGTCTGACCTCCTATATCATGAGGAATTCTATCCATTTATTCCCACATTGAGCTCAATAACTTATTTCATTAAACCTGTATTTCAAAAGGGCATTTATCTAGATGTAAAGATGTGAACAGTTCAGTACTTTCCATATTAATCTTTCACAATTTTTACTATTAATGACTACTATTATTTCAACACTTATCAATATCCTTTTTAGTCCCTTTTTTAGTCAAAAGTAATCTTTTTTCATATTACTCCACTTTCTGTTATTTTCTTCATCATTAAAGCACTCATTTAATACTTCATAATTCTTTCTTTTAGGGTATTTATAAATTATTATCAATTTACCTCCAAACCTTCTTTTTCTGTTAATAACTTGACTGAGACTTTTTTTTGTAGTTCTAGCAACTTTTTTTCTCTGTCTCACCTAGTAGGGTGTCTCTTACTGATATATTAGAGAAATAGAGCACATTATAAACAAATAAATTGTCAATAATCAAATAAATATTACTCATTAAAAGAGTACTATTGCTTGGAAAATGAATGCTTGAAGATCTTGAAAACATAAAATAAACTGAAAGAAAAAAATGAAAACATTGCTTTTGGGTTTTCCAATGATTTTCATCTTCATTAAAATTAGGTAAGTTCTGCTGAGATAGTAGTAGTGTGCCAAGGAATTTTCTGGTATGTCAAGGGGAGTTTTGAGCAATTGCTCTAAGAAGTGAAGATACTTATATTACACTGTTATGATAAGATGTCAGAAAGCATGGAAAAATTTCTGGCAATTAGGGGAAGAGAAGTCCATGAAGCAAGCCCATGTATTTGTCTTTTTTTCCTTTTCACAAGTGTGGCTGAGGTTTTATAGACTTTTAAATAGTAAAAAAAAAATAAACTGCGTTCAAATACATGTATCAGACACTGAACTCTGCGAGGTATGACTCCCTTTAGACAAATTAACTATTTAGCTTCCAAATAACTCCATAAATAGAGCTTACTTATTCATTTTACTTGTCCTGTAGCAAAAGAACATTAGAAGGTTCAGAAGCTCACATTATTTAATTGAATAACCTAACATCAGCATTTAATCCCATGTCCTTATCTATAGGGATGGCCTCTGGTATCTTCTCTTTGTAAGCTCTCAGCCAAAGTCAAAATACTGAATAAAATGTTAAGAATATTACGGCCCATAAATCACTGCCTACTACAGTTTCACTATGTCCTGATTCATTACAGATGACTTCAGAGACTCCACCTTTATTTATTATATGTCTATTTATTTACTTATTTAACCTTCTGCAATTGGTTGTCTGACAACATGCTGAAAAGGAGGAATTATGCTTTGGCATCTCTTTGTGTAGAGTGCCTATACCCAGAAATTACTAATTTCATGTTTAGAATATTACTGGGGGTTTTCTTTAGTCTTGACCATACAGATCTATGTGCATTTTCAAGGCTGTATACTTGAGGTATGGACCAGAAAAAAAAATCTTTCACAGAACCTTTCAGATTTTCAAAGTCATACCTTGAACTGAAGATGTCTTACTGACAGATGTATGTGACAATATTTTAGCATAAGTGAATTTAGATTTCTCTCCCCAGTTTTCATCCTGGATGCATAAAATAACTTCTGGATTTTTAAAATTCTTGTAGCTACTCATTTAAACTACTATTGTGACAGTATGTACCTATGTTGAGATATCTCTCGTAGCCATTGCTTAGGTAGAAAAAGGTATTGTTTTGGGTAAAATAAATTAAACAAACAAAAAAATAAATAATGAAAGGCAGAGCGCTTCCTGTGACAGTCTTTAAATCTTTATAGCTATTCTGGGTATATATAAAGATTCAAAGTTCATCCTAATGTCAACTCTGCCTATTTTTACCTGTGGAGGATAAAAAAAAAAGTAATCTTCTTTTGTAGCTACCTAATTAGCCAGTTTTGTTTTGTTTTGTTTTGTTTTAAATATGGTTGACCCATTCACTATTACTTAGGAGTATTTCCTCTCTTTGGTATAATTTAATTTGACATCCAGGTAACTCAGTGTCAAACTATGAAAGTCAAGTTGAAAAAAAAAAATCTAACCTGACATATGGACAGTACATTAGTTGCAGCTAAAGGGTCTTGCTTGTCCATTACCATTTTGTACCTTGACTTTTAAATACACTATGTTGTCTTACCAAATTTGTTTCTCATGTTTCTGTCACATTGAATGTTCAAAGGTGATAAATTGGCAGAATTTTATAATAGTAATAACTCTAAAATGTTGTGCTGTTACTTTTTACTTTTTAATCTTGGACCTATAAAAATATAGAATCAATTAAAATTTATATTTTAAGGGCAGGATTTTCAAAACTTTTTGACAGATTTCAGGGAAATATCTTGCAAATTCAGTAATTATTTTCAGTTTAAGATACTACTACTCACAATTTTAACACAAGGTTTATGGAACGGCTTTGGGTTTTTTATTGTTGCAGCACTAGCAGTTACAACATTGACTTATTTTAAAAATAGACTGTGCCTGATTACGTGATTTATTTTTTCTTTGTCAGCTGATTGTTTTGTCTAGAAAACCTCTCTGAACTTCATTAAATATGTCTGAGGAGTGTCACAAAAGAAAGAAGTGGGTAAACTTGAGGAAAAAAATGCTTTGCATAAAGGTTATGCTGACATATATGGGTATGCTGACATATTCACAAAACTGTGAATAATTATTGTGCTAGGAATTTATCAGTGAAACTCTGCATGTATGGGTGCTGAGGCCATACTTAATATATTAACTAAGGGACTCGATAAAAAACATTATCTTGACATTTTCAGAGAACACAGGTTTTGATAAAGTATTGTTTGAGATAGAAAAAGATTCCGATGTCAATAGAAATAACTTTAAAATTGGAGAAATTGTATGCTAGGTCATAATATGGGCTTCAAGATTTTGTTCTGAGGGCCTCTAAGAAAGACCGTTTGTGGTCGGAAACAAAATAAATATTGACTGGTGTAGTTTTCAAAAGGTGAAAAGAATATAAAAACATAAAAATGAAAAAGCTTCTAAACAAGCCATATGGAACCACAAAAAGCTCTATAAGAGGATGTAAGAATAAAACCAAAAACAAATCTAAGAAAAAGTGGTCTGTAAAGAATAGTGATTCTCAATCCAGGAGGGGTAAGGTAGCAAAAAAGGGTACTGAAGTGACATCAAACAGGCCCCATAGTGCAGGCCTAAGATGGTGCTGTGACCAACTGGCTGGCACAACCAGCACAGGACAGTGAAGGACAGAGAAGTATTATAGCTTGAATGTTTCCTCTGTGTCTGTGAGTAAAGTGTTTCAGTATCTAAGTCCATTTGATTGCTGCACTGTCATTTTGGTTTGAAACTGTGATACATGGTTTCTTACAATAAAGGAATACTCTCTGAATAAGTTTCATTTGGTTTTATTTTCCAGCTGTTTTGTAAAGCTTCAAATCCTTGGCCTTAGAATAACAAAGCACAGTAAATAAGCATTTTTTGTTTGTTTTAGCATATATCCTTCACTTTGTCTAATAATACCTTCCTATACTTTTATATTATATTAATAAGAGACTGTAGGAAGTTTTTGGGCAAAGAAATGATCATTTAGTCTGATCAATGTTCCCATTGCGCTCTTTAGTATTGCAAAATATTTCTTTGAGTTGCTTAATCTAATTTTCTGGTTTGAAATATTAAAGTGTTAGAGCAATAAAGGAGTTTTATATATCTACAAAACAGTTTATAGTACTGCAATATGTTTATGTCCATATCTTGAGTCTTGACATTCTTACAGTTCTAGGGTCCCCTTCAAATTCTGTGCAGGAGTCTTTTAATTTGTTTCCATCATCCATAGAGGGAACAGTGACAAGACAGAAAATACATCTGTGTTTAAGACTGACAGTTTTCTAGACTTCTGTTTTGTGAACGCTAATAAAGTTTAATTTCGCATTGTTGGTATACAAGAATATAATAGTGAGACTTGAAATTTCCCAAATTGGTATTAACAGTTTGCAGAAACCCCACAAAATGCAATTTGGAATTGAAAAATAGAAACTAAAGCAATAACAGCATTCATAAGCAACTCGAACAATGTAAAGGACATTTGATAGGAGGTGAAGAACTGCTGTAATACATATACTGATAACATGAGAACCTTGAAAAACTGTTATATGTACACAAATTCTAATCTGATTAAAACCTATTTGGAAAGTCTTTATTTAGGTTTTTCTCAGCTTCATGCTTATTTGATAAGAAAGAATTATCTACAAAAGTTACAAGAGCATTTTTTAAAAGCTCATTGAAAGAAGATGTGGAGCATACTTTTGATTAGCTGAATGGAAAATAGGTTCTGGTCAAAGTGGAAAATCCTCTGGGACAGAAGGTCTAAAAGGGTGGAGTGATTGCTGACAATAGAAAGTAGAAAGCTTGGAAGGATGACAAATAGGTATATTTAATCTGCAAAGGTAAGAGCAGAGAAGAAAGGGAATTTCATTTCAGAGGCTTTTAAGAGCACAAAGAATGAGTGAGATGCAGGACAAATGATTATTGGTTTTGGTAGCAGTAATACGAAAAATGACATGAAAAATGAAGGCTGGGGACTGAAAAAATATATATAAAATAAATACAGACAGAAAAATCCCATTTGGAAGTACAGTAGGAGAGATTTGATTTTACTGGGTTCCAGGGCAAGAAGGTAGGACAGTGTTTTACACATCACTTCCCCGAGGTCTAACTCCCAGAGAGTGCAGGGCCTTAACATGTGTTTGCAGCGGACATTTTATGGATACAAGGACTTCTGTAAGTCAAAGATAATTGTGCTACTACAGGGTCCATGATTTGTTTATGTTTATGGAGCATAGGGATTTCTTTGTTACAGTAGGATTAAAATTAACTGTATTCCATCATTTTTATCAGAAATAGAGGCACCTTGACTAGAGTATTTTTATCAGAGTTAGTAGAAATTAGATATATATTTGGAAGAGGAAATAGTAGACTGAAATATTTTTCTTGTAAAATTCTTCTAAGGCTCTGAAAATGTGTGTGGAGTATTGGTTGTGTGTTTGTGTCTGACTCTGAGAAACCAACTGTTTCATTTTGTAATAATCAGTGATTTCCTCCCAGTGTAGAACAGGCTGAAGAGAGAAATTCATTTAGTTTAAAATTTCGGGGAACAATGAGAAGTAAGACTTATTTTATAGTTTGTCAAAGATTATTGAGATAAAGGATTAAAACTTTTTAGAATCAGATAAAGTTGGTTCTTTCCTCTTAAGAGTTTACTGTTCAGATTGTTTTAACCCTTGGGGATTATACAAGTACTTATAAACTGGAAAACCTAAATTCTGATTATTAAATTCACATTTTTCTGGCCCTTGTATAGAAAAGAGATTGTGGAGGAACTACTAACTTTAAAACCAGCATAGATAAATGAAAAGGGAAACACAGGGCAAACAGGCAAGTAAACATCATTAATCTTTAACTAATACTTCTTGTAAACCAAGGATTAAATTGAAATGAGAAGTCTAAAAAATATTATTTCCAGAAGATGGCACTCTTATACTTTGTATTTTTAGTGTATAACTCCAGTCACTATCCATAACTGTATATGCACTCTCCTATTTATCTGAGCTATTTAATTATTTATCTATACCCAAAAGGAAGGGTTACATGTAAAAAAGAGTAATCTTTATACAGCCTTTGTTTCAAGAAACAGTATTTATTTTGTGAGCAAGAAGCATTACTAAGTGAAAAAAATCATTGTCTTTAACTAAAAATTATATATGGTCCTAAATATGTCATTTTATTTTAAAAAGAAAAAGCAGCTCTTACACCCACTCCTAAACTGATAAGTTTATTACTTCTCTCTTGAAGGTAATACATAAAAGTAGAGAAAAAAATTGACAATTGTAATGATAAACAGTTGCAGTCTTTGAATAGTTAAAAATAAAGTAGCATAGAGGGAAGATTATTATAATTATGCAATAAATGACACTCCTGAGAGTGATGAACCATGAATACAAGTTTCACTCCTTCTTCAGTAATACAAATTTCATCACTCAGTTCAGGCTTACATCCCTAAACAACTATATTTATTTTCAGCCATGATGAATTTTCTATTTTACTTTCCAATATGATACATATTTTCAGAATTAGAAGAATTGTGTAATTTGGGATTTGGAAATAAATAAATAAATAAATGTAGGGTTTAATTTAGAACAATTTCATTGCAATGAAAAGCAGATATATGCCATTTTTGGTTATAATTATCTATAGTTATAGGACAATATAAACCATAAAATTATTACTCCCTTTAAGAAAATGTAGGGAAAAGAAAGTATAAAGATACTTAATCACCACCCATAGATTTACTAGGGGTGCCATTGATTGTTGCCACAGGTCAAAGCGGTGATCAAAGGATCTGTCAGGAGTGGGGGAAAAACCCTATCAAATTGAAAGCCTAGTGGGTTAATATACACTGAGGTTCAGGTGGAAATGTCCAAGGACTTCACCTGGAGGCGGGGGAGTTTTACACTGTCTTTTGATCACATGCAGGCCTCTGGTGAAAGGCCTCAGAAATGACTCTGGGGGCTTTTCAGGGGCCTTTGATGGTTTATGATACCTTCTAAGACATGACAGCTGCCTCTCACATCAGTAGAGGGGGAAGGAGGGTGGAGCTTGTGAGTAAGAGAGGGCAGTTTGGCATGATGAAGAGCACCATCCTGTCTCCGCCGGGTCTGCCTCTATTGGCCTCAAAGCCCGGTCTTCAGCCTCTGGCAGAGACAAGTTCACCCCCTCTTGTCCTCTGCAGATGATTGCCATCACACACCCAAAACCTCACCTCCTTCTCCTCAGGAAGTTGCAAACCTGGCCTCAGCAAAGCATCCTGGTGCTGCCACAAATGGACAATTTGTTTTGAGTCATAGTCCAGTGTCTCACATGATGTTTTAACTAAGGTGCTTAAATGATAAAAAGATAAAGGTCTTAGTGCTGTGCATAAGGAGTCAGATCTTGAGTACAGCAATTAATATAAAGTCAGTTAAAAGATGCAATTTTCTAAATAGATATTATTCACAGCAGAAAAAGCAAGACATTTAAAGACACATTATTCCATTTAATTAATGCATTTCTTTGTAAATTAGGAATATTTTTGCAAGGAATACTTAACAAAAATCTACAACCATGTAGAACTGTATGAATTGAAGTAGAACTGTTCAGCTAAGTAACATTCATCCATGCAGTAGGTTTTATATCCATTAGATAGTTTGTGATGTGGTATTGTTAAAGAACTCATTAATGCTATGTAAAGGTAGCTCTGACAGTTTTCTACAATTTTGAACATTGTAACCCACTTAGCTGTATAAATGTTTTTTCAGCTATTTACATAATAATTTTTTGTGCAGAATCCCTTCTGATGTTTTCTTGTCATTGCTGTTGAGCTCATGTTGGAAGGGTTGTTCGGGTAAATCTTTCTGGGCTGGAGATTTGTTTGTGGGATAGAGAACTCATCAGTATTTGTAAGATCATGATTTTTTTGGGTAGAATTAGAACAGATTCCTGCGGTACTTCTTCCTCATTTTTATTTTCTAAAGAGTCTAGGAGAAAAATCTTTTTAAAATCTAGTAAGTACATTAGCATGAAACTCGGCAAATTGTGTATTGTTGGTGGTAATGGTGTCCAATGAAGAGTGTAACACTTTGAGACCTTGGAAGCCCTCAGCCCTCATGTAGGAAACATGAATTCATCTTGCCATGTTTCGTATGGCAATAAACAATGAAAGCACATTGCAAATTCCCTCCTCCCACCCAAGAGGTGGATGTGGGCTGATTCAGGCTTGAAAACTATGTAGCCATATTATTTTTGTTGCATTAGTACAAATGTAATTATAAATGCTGTTGGAACCACATAGATAATTGCACAGGAGACTATACTATTTTACATGACTCACTGGTTTAGACAGCACTTATTCTGGGATGTGTGCATATTTCTGCTTGTTCAGTGAAAGTAGTTTTATGAGGCTTCACAATTCACGTCACTCCTCTGAATATCTTTTAAATCTCCCTATCTGAAGACCATAAATGCAGTAAGTTCAAGGTTAACAACATCACAGAGAATTTTAAGGCCTTCAGGGAAAAGAAAGGATCTAGTATCTTCTGTTGGAAGCAAAAAGAATAATCTTAACTTCTCTCTTGCCAGTATAGATTTAATTTAATTTTATCTATACAATTTGAATCTCATGATGAGTTTCATTCTGTTTTATGCTGATTTAAGCTTTGAAATATGACAAACATTTCCAAATTTCTGTTATGGTAGCAATGGATATTACTGTTTCTTCTTAAAATACATACTATTTCTTGACCTGTGGTGCATTATTTTTTACTTTGATCATTTCCACTATCAGTAAATTCTATGCTTCAGTTTTTGAAATGCCACAGATAAAATCTAGTTCACATCGGTTATATCTCAAATTTTAATCCTGGATAACCTGTGTTACAGGTAGTAAAGCTCTGGAAAAGAAAAAAAGGTAATTGTTCTCTCTGTTAACTTCTCTTTTTTGCAAGTACATTATAGTCAGGAAAATGGCTTCTTTCGAGACTGTGATTATTACAGATTGAAACTCTTTTAAGTGGAATGTGGTATGGCGTATCCTGTGTAAAACTCCTCTTTACTGATCCAGTCTCAGAAATCAGAAAGATATCCTAAATCAATTTTCTTTTTAATGAAAGGGATGGTCATGCTCCCCCTTTTACAGCAGCTCATTTAGTTCCCATCTTGATGAAAGGCATCCATCTGTGATCCTACATGGATCACAGTTCCCTTAGTAACACAGATGCAGAAGAAGCAAAGGGAAATGGAAGATGATATTAAATTTGTGTTGTTTAGCATTAATGAGCTCCTTGTTGATCACACAGACTATTGTAAGTCGTAATATAACTAACTTTCTTTTTGCACTGTTAGTTAGGCAATGCAGCAGTGAGCATCCTGAAAACTAGTGCTTCTGTCAGAGGATGGGAATTTCAAAATGAAATTATTATTTTCACTTCTGATTAAAACCAAAACAGAACCTAACATTTCTTTATTGCATATAGTTTATTTTCCCCTGAAAAACTAAGTGGCAGTGCTAGTTTCATATTGTTTCATAACTGCAGATCATTTACTATATACACAGTCAAAAGAGGATTATTAATTTGTTTTTGCAATCTTTCTTTTGCAAACCAGTATTGTCCATCTCATCTTCCAATTTAAATACTCCTCAGTTGTTCAGTTACTTCGTCGAATATTTGGGGTATTTCCAGAAGAATTTTGCTTGATGCAATTCCAAATTCTTCATCTTTGGAAATATCAAACCTTTAGAATAAATCAAACAACAGATTACATTAGTTGTACTAGCAGTGCAACATAGTGCTTTCTAAGGCACTCTTCAAAAGAGGAGTTGGAATACTTTTGGAATACCTTAAAGCTAAGAAATAAAACAATCATGTTCAGAAACCCATCTTATGTTCCCATTGTTAATTAGAAAATGAAAAATGTATAAGATAGAATATATATAAAACTCCGCACCTAAGTTTTAACTTGGCAATGAAAGGAAGGAGCCTGTTACATATCTGGGATCCATACATTTCATGCAGGTGAATATGAACATCTGACAAATGCACCTGAACCCTGACTGAACTGAAGGACCTCTGAAGGACTCCGAACATTGCCTGCCATGTTATACTTAGAAAGACGAGATATACATTTTGCACCGCCCCTCCTCTCCCCATCCACAAAAAAAAAAAAAAAAAAAAAAAAAAAAAAAAAAAAAAGATGTGGAGGAAAGGGGAAGACACAACAAACTACAAAATGTCAGAAATGTCAGGCAAGGTGCATAATGCCACATGTAATTTATTCCTCTATCAGTATGCCTGTAGGGATTCCTGTACTGCTCCCAGGGACATATCTTGAATACCATACTGTGCAAGATAATCCACATGAGAATATCCAACAACCTTCTTGGGCATGACTATGCATAAATCAATTCAGGAAACAGCCAGCTAACATATCTGATTATTATTACCTTACTCTTTTTTACTCCATTTGCTGCTTCATCTCCATGGTACATTTTTACTAATATCTGGGTTGGAAGCTATTTGGAACACTAGCTCGCTTTTTGGTTTGTCTTTACAGTGCCCAGTAAAACAGAGCTCTGATCTGTGATTGAGGTACAAATAAAAGAAAAATCAGAACTAGATAATTGTTCAATAAAATAAACCTCCTGAACTGGTATTCTCTAAAATTACCCGACTCCACTGAAATCAGTAGGCATAATTGTAGTTACTGTCCTAAGTGTAAATAGGGATACAGAGATCTTTCCTTAGCTTGGGAGTAGAGGTGCTAATTTTCAGAAAGTTTTAGTAAGCCTCACAGCTCAATGACATCTTTAGCCAAGATTTAGAACTGAATTGCCTATTCAGCACCAGAACTAGTTTCTTACAGCATTTTCTTCCGCAATGTGAATGAAATAGTGAATTGGACATTGTTTGCTGACATTTTTTTAGATTCCTGTCCCATTCCTATATTATACTGAGAAACCGCTACATGGCAACCCTGACCCTCAGCTAATAACTATCCACCCAAGTTTCAAAACCCATCATGAGTTTGTTGACAGTGCATTCTATCCTGTTGCATAGATTGCTGAACACATTAAACAAGATAAATATGAAGCCCAGATGAATACCTTTCATACCTACCTGCCTGCTAGGTTTCAAAGTGTTATATGTTACCTTTCACATTTGGCAGTCCAGCCAGTTCTATTGTATGTTCACAGTGTACACAGCTTGTGCATATCTCCCCAGTTTAAATACAAGGATGACATAGAAAATCAAAGCATAAACCTTCCTAAAATTTAGGCAAACAACATCTAATGTTATCCTCTTTTTACATCCAGTCATTTAATCTCGAATAGCAATCGGGATAGTCAGTGGCAATATGCACTTTCTAAAAGCTTGTGTTGACTCTTTCCAATCTATTTTCTATAATATGTATAGAAATAATTTCCATGAGGACTTCATAGTCTTTTAAAGGACTGAGGTTGAGATGATTGCACATTAGTTGTTTTGTTCTCCTTTCTACCCCTTCCATCTTTCACAACCAATGGAAATTGAAGGAAAAAACAAAAAGCTGTTCCTGTGTTGTATGTCTAGAAGTCTAGTGTTGAGCAGTATAGCAGTTGGCATGACTTAAGTCCTAGTTAGAACAGCTCTAGGTATAAGCCCATGAACTTTACTGGAACGTAAGTAGAAGATTAAAGGTAATCAACCATTTGTCTTAAATGACAAGTTCAAGGAAGAGGATAGCCAAGCGATAGAAACAACCTGCTGATAACCAAGAAGTGCAAAAGCATCAGAGATGGTGAGATGCGAGTTGTGAGTTTTGACTACAGAGACAAGAAATCTGGAAGTGATTTTTCTCTATATAAGGACACATAAGAATACTGGGATAGACAAGAATTTCTGAAAAAATCTCTGTGGAAAGAAAGCCCACAGTCCTGCACCAGAATCCATGGACATCTCTGTAAATCACTGAATACCAGGAACAGAAAACAGCCCTGCCCCGTGATTTTGGCGAGTGTGGCTGGTACTGCAACAGTGATGTGTCCAAACTTTCTCCAGGACTGTGCTATCTTTCCTGGAGGACAGGAAAAGACATAAGAAAATCTTGCATTAAAGTGCTTGACTCCTTTCCCTCCCTGCACCATCTGCTTCACTGAACAGAAAAATAATATTTGTAAAATTTATCTGTGATTTAACTGCTTTGATATCCAAGTCCATTTAGCTTCCATAATGTCATTTGGTCTCAAACCATGACAATGAGAAATAAACGCCTCCCATAGATCCCCTATATGCAAAAAACCAGATCAAGACAGCAGACTATAATAATAAAGTAACAATGTGGAATAGGCAGGAAAAGAAATCTAGCTATACCTGCTCCAGTGGGACTGGGGGTTTTTTACATAAAATCAGGCTAAAAAAAATCCATGTATCTTCCCTGTATGCTATTTCTGTATCATTTCTTTTGTATGTCCATTGCATTACTGGTCAAAATGAAAAGTTCTTTACCAGGTTACAAATGGTTGTAAAAAGCTTTATGAAAATTGTCTGATCCCTAAGTACCACCAAAGTACAACCACCTTCTAGTTCTAAAATGGATAGCACTAGCAATTAAGACAAATAAAACTGCTTTTGTCTTTTAACACCAAATGTTTATTTTTGGTTTTAGCTACCCTGTATGTAAATGAAATGGTAGGCAGCCTAATGTACCATACAAAAATTACATTTGAACATGCGGGAGGGAAATAAAACTGTGTGAAACTAAGATGTTTTCTGTGCATGCTCCATAATATTGACAAACCCCTTCTCACTAGAAGAAAAGATAATCCACACTGTACTAGCTAACAATTTGCCTTCCAAATTGCAGTTAATACCTTTTTATATGCAAAGCAACATGATCTAATACCACAGTTGTCATTTAAATAAAATCTTATTTCAACACTTGATCTTTTGGTGTATCATTTGTGAACATTTTAACATCGATCAAAGTCAAATGAAATAGAAGGTAGTTTGCAAGAGTGGGGGTTTGCATCTTATTTAACTTTCCAGATCTTCTTCTGGATATCTCACTTCTCATAGATGTATTAGAAATATAAACTGAACTTACAGCTTTTGGGGGCACTGATCTCAGATGTTCTTATTTATTATTTATTTTAATTAAATTTTCTGAAGCAAAATAACACCTTTAGAATTATGAGGGTTTTTTTTCAACTAGAAAGTTCACAAAAATAAGCTCACAGCAGATACTGGAACATGACTTTCATTTTTCTTACACCAATCAAATTCTCTGTATAAACATGTTCTTATTTTCTGGATCATGTTATCATTTCAGTTTTTAGTTTTTCTGGTTATTTAAAACCTAATTAAAACAAGAAGACACTGCAGTTAAGACATTTGCAGATTACAAAACAACCTTGGAGAAGTGTTATTGTCCCATCCATGACAATGACCTCTGGTCTTGATACCAAGAGGAAAACACACAAAAAAAAAGAAAAAAAAACCACCAAAAAAACCCAACCAAAAAACCAACCAAAAAAATCCACAAGCAAACAATCCCCCACACTCTGTAACTGCATCAAAGAACCTGAAAAAAGAAGTATAAAGAAGATACTGCAAGTGTCTGTTCTGGTGGTTAGTGTGCTAGCTCACTTTAGCATTGCACTTCGAAGGAGTTACATCTTTTCAGCAGAGAAGAATCAAGAACAACAGGATCTGTTTGTTGGTTTGGACCACCCAGGCAAACCAAAGTGAAGTAACCTATTTGTGATGTACCAACTTCTTTGACAAACATGAGTCTGCTCAGCTCATAAGTCATCAAAAAAAAGCCCATCAAGGACAAAAAAACCCGACAAACAAACAAACAAACAAACAAACAAAAAACCTCCTACAAAATCATAACTTGATGTTTAATACCTCAGGGGTGGAAAATATTTTAAAATTGAAGATTATTGCTTTCCTGAGCCTCCTGATACTTGAACAGCATGAATAAGTGAGATACAATATCAGAAAAGGTTGTGTAAGTATTGAATTTCCTTTGCAATGTTTACCTTGACACTGCATTTGATTTCTTTCCAAAGTTTTTAAAGATTTGCTTGGTGTGAGTGATTTAAGTGTTTATTTGTTTTCAAGACAGTGCAGAAAGTTATAAGAAAAAGGATTTTGATACTGAAAATCAGTTCTGTATGCACAAATATATATATATATATGTGTGTGTATATGTGTTTCAAAGCCACTTCAGCTAACACAAACTACCAGATCTTTAAATTTTACATAGTTCCTAGAAAAGAGAAAGAGCTGGTAACATTTATTATGTAAGTTTGGGGTTTTCTCATGAGTAAAATATTGTATTTTCAGAAATGTGTTTTTTCATAGTTCTTGGCAGGAAATTCAGATTGTAGAAGACAACCTATTTAATTTACTTAGTCATTTTACCCATAAGAAGTTAACACTTTAGAATAACTTTAACTATCTCCTTTATCAGGGCTTTGGTGAAGGACTTTAAAATTTAGCAACATTTTTAATCACCCAGCTTCATACACGTTATTGCTCAATTCTTATTTTTTGTATAATGTAGACACCCTCAAAGAAAGGAATAATAGGCTGCCTTCTTTGTTTGAAATTATGCTGAGAAAGAAAAAAATATTCTTGATTTGAACTTCAAATACCTTTTAAAGAGCTGCCAAAACACCAGTACTTTTAAAGAGTTTCTAATCTATTTTTAGGCTCACAGAATTTCACTATTTAAATGCTTGGTGAGCACACCAAACCATACTCATTGTTTTATCCTGTAGTCCCCTTGTTAACTCTCCTTTATCCAAGGAAATGATTTAATTTATTTTACTGTGTTAAAAAACAAAACAAAAAACCACTCAAAAACCAGTAAAACCACCTCTTTACAGTGAGAGTATAACATTCAAGGAGTTTAACAGCACCTTAAGTCAGCTCTGTACAAATAGATAAATGAAATCACAAACTATCCTTCACAAATACTTTTTCTCCAGGTGACTCAATGTATGCAATTGTCCTCCTGAGGTTCCTCTGTGGATGTCGGTTGTAATATAGGTAACTAAACTTTAAAATCCTTATTATGTGGGCCATTTTAAGACTTTCATAGCCTGGCCAACACATTCATACACATTTGATTGCAGTGTCTGTTTTCACACATGTGTTAGTATCATAATATTAGTCCTATTTCATCTGGGGTATTTAATGGGATAAAAGATAAAAGAAGCAGCAAAGCATTACAGCTAGATAAAAACAATAGTGCACTTTGCAGATGGGTTATAAAATGTTCTCAGAGGATCCTGACTCAAAGCCACCATCTGTTTTTACAGAAGCTTAATAAGAACATATTACATAGTCACTTCAGGAATAAATCACAAGACATTTTGCAAGTTTTCAGTGTTCAAAACAAAGTCACAGCACAGTTCATCTCTACTTACAATTCACCAAGGAAACCCAGAGTAGTTAATATCTGTAAACTTGCAAATCATGTAGAAGACAGCATTTCAAGGTAAATTTTTCAAATTATGTGGGAAACATATCCAGATAACTCTAGTTATAAATAATACAATCTGTTATGATAGATGATGAAGTCCAAGGTTTGATTTCATTATATAAAATACAGAAAGCACAAGCACCCTAATTTTTAACAAGGCTGTTATTCTCCCTCTGCATCAGCCTACCCTAGCTCAGTTCTACTGCCTGCTGTATGACATTGTTCATCAGGCAACATTTGCCAGCATTCAAGGGTGTTGCCTAGAGAGAGGGATTATTTTTGAAAAAAAAAAATCTACAATACTCCCATACTATATTACTACTCAAAAATACTCTACTACTATACAATACTTTCAACATAACACAAGGGTGGAAAGATCATTCTCAGATGTTTGTTTTTCTCTTCATTTTATTTTAAGGAAATACTTCTTTTCCCTTATATAATTCCCCTTTCTAGAAATCCATATAGCTTACAGGTAGTCCTACTAGCTACAGGGAGGTTGCACAAATTTTTTTATTCTGTTTTATTAAAAAAATATTTAAAAAGAATAAGAAACTCTTAAGCAACAAAGCGAAGGTGCACTTAAAGCATATTAACTCTTCTTGAAAACAATATTCTGCGAATTCACCTCAGGGAAAACCTAACACTTGTGTTACAATTTTAAGTTGTTATTCGGTTGCAAAACAGCAACAACATGAAGTTCCTTAGGTCAGAAAGGGGGAAAAGCTAAATAAAAGCCAGAAAGGGCTATGACATGCTAGCAGATCATAATCATAAAACTGCCTGTGTTGGAAGGGAATCTAAAGATCATCCAGTTCCAACTGCCCTGCTGTAAGCTGGGACACCTTTCACTAGACCAGGTTGCTCGGAGCTCCACCCCTCCTGGCCTTGAATACTTCCCGGGATGAGGCATCCACAGCTTATCTGAGCAGCTTGTTCCAGCGCTTCACCATGTAGGGGAGTGAAATAAGTACCCAGCATACTGAATATTGCCTGTGTCTCATAACTGGAGATTACTTCTTGTTATGTGTTGGTAAAAAGGAAAAGGGAGATCTCTTCATTCTGAGAGAAATAAAGGGCGCAGAACAAAGGAATGAAGTGGATTAATTATGACACGTACGAGAAGAGTAGAAGAGCAGGAAAGTGAGTCTGAAAGCAACCTTGAAAATTCATGTATTATTTTCTTTTTCTGAGACGATATTCCTGCATCAACTATCTATACTCCGTAAAGATATTTGTGAAGCTTTTCTAAAATATGTTCAGTGCTGGATATTTCACAACCTAGCCAGAAAATTTTCTCTCTGCATTATTACATTTAAAATTGGAAAATGTGTTCATTAATGTTAATTTTTTTAACATTGGGCTGTATTTTGAGAACATTACTTTCTGTTCTATTCAAAACATACATTAAATACAATTTATTCCCTGTCTCTGTAGTTCCCTTTAACTCAATAAAATATAATTGGCAGGTCATTGACATCATCCAAATCATTAAGGAAAATATGAAATAACCTAGGCAATTAGCAATAGTATGAAGATTATACTTAGTCTTAAAAAACATTAACGTTTTCAAAAAGATTGAAAATGTCAAGAAGTCTGAAATAATAACCAGTGCAAAGAAAAGATTCATAAATAAAGAAAAAGAAAGAAATTATCTGTGTAAAATGAGACTGGCAAGATGTATTTTATTGGTCTGAAGCAGGATTGTCGCACTGAGGCTGACATCAAGCTCAGAGAAAAGTAAGTGATATGGAGAGCAGGACCATAAAGAAAAGATGATTGAAACAAGAGCTGCAGGAAAGAAAGGAAAGAAGAAATTAGTATTCAATCAGTTCTGAACAAGTTAAATTTAAACTGATAGCATGAAACAAGAACAGATGACAGGGAGACGCTAAAGCAGAAAGAGAGTCCGAGAGTTGAAAAATCTGTGTGAGATATTACCATAAGAGTTGTAGTCAGAGACCTTGAAGAAGCATTAATCACTCTCAGAAAGCATCCAAAACAGCTAAACATGCCAAAGTACAGAACCTTTCACATTCTTTCATTATCTGGTTACTATTTTTGAATGTATATTTTTGCTGAACAAATGGAGGGGCCTCTAGTTTAATCAGTTTTATAATTTAGTATCTTTCTTTCTTAGTAAATCCATTGAAACAACAGGTAGCTCTCTTATGAAAGTAACCTTGTGACTATTCATGTAGCACTTATGATACGTAAAATTAAACATGTTTGTGTACTCCCAACATTCACACTTTTTGCTTCAATGAGATTTATGTCTAATTACTAGAACAGATGACTATTAATCTACAAAGATCTTCAACACAGACCACTTAATGTTTGTTCTTAGACCTGGTTGCCAGGATAAAAAAGGTGATTTTAAAATATAACTATATTTTTGCAAATAAAACCATATTCTGTTGAACAGCCTTTCAAATGGATAAAATAATGAGTCTTTAATCTCCTGCTGATTTTTTACCAAGCCTACCAATGACTTTAAAATAAAGTAGATTTGCTCCTTATCCTGTAAAAATTCTATCTATCATTTAAAAATGCATCTGGTTTCTCTTGTATTTTGGCAACAAGTAATGTACAGACTCTTCCTGCTTTTGATGACAACCTAACATTAACTGTTGGTGGTTGCTTACTTTTGCAGTCAGATCATGACGGGGGAATAGAGCCTGAGATAATATAGTAGGATTTTTTCATTAGCAAAGAAGTGAAAGTTAACTTTTAATTGCAGGAACAGGACCTCTCAATAAGAGATTTTTCTTTCCTCGTATCAGTTTACTGCTAGCATGAGAAATGATATAAATGTTGAGAGGGTTTTATCTGTCTGTCTATTAATTTATCTATCTATCATTTAACTACACTTTGTCACCTAATATTTTTAAGAGAATCTACTTTTGAAATATGGTGTCTACTCTTCCTCATGTTTATGTTATTCTAGTAAAGTGCATTGAACCCTTGCAGTTGTCCAATCATGAGAGAAAAAATTCCTGGAAGTTAGCTGGCCAAAAAGTGTAAAACAATACCTGTAACACAATCATTAATTCTTTTTCCTGACAGTGTAGTAATTTACCTAATAGCTATAATATATTTATAATATCTTATAAAACCTGTCAGTCAGCATTAGGCTGATGCAATATATGTGTTCTTCTATGTTCTTATCTCAAAAGCATTGTTAAAATGTGCATCTTAAGAATCTGACATCCCAAAATGATTGTTTCATTATCAAAATAAAATTTCGTTACAAAGCCCCAGGGGAAGACAAAAGCTCCTTCCCATGAGCTTAGCAAACACCTATATATACATGAATATTTATTTTATAACGTCCATACCCACACATGGATGGATGTCATCCATAAGAACAAATCCACACGAAGTAGAATTAAATCACAGGATGTAATGGTATCACTGTTAAAATAATCAACCTCAGAAATATACTTTTTCAGTATATTTTTCATCAGTTCATTTGAATAGTTTTATCTATTCCATCTTACACTCAGAATAATGGTGAGCTCACTGGTACTCTACAAGACAATCAAGACAATTATCCACTGCTGACGCGGGTGTACTAGGAAGCAGCTTCCCGTTTTTATTTCAACCTTGCCCATATAGACAACATCACCTGTATTTCAGGAAAATTCCCTTTCTCCCTGTCTTTCTACTATATGGCCATGCAATAGGGACGGTCGGTAGGAAGCAAATGAACATCAAGGAAATTTTTTTTAAAGCATGCGTTACTCATTTTGTGCTTCACTTTGATAAGGAAGATGGAGATATTACATAAATCTGTGGCTCCATGTTCCTTTCAGAAGTCAGGAGTTTATCCTGTTATTTTTCAGAATTCCTGGTAGTGAGCATGGTAAGTGTAGAATAAATTCTTTCTTTGAGTAGTGATGAGAAAAAAACCACTAACAAAAACAAACACAAACAAACAAACAAAAACCCCAAACCCAAACCAAACTAAACCAAAACCATACCCCCCCCAAACAAAAACAAAAACAAAAAACCAACAAAAAACCCCCAAACAAATAAACAAAACACAAACCCAGGAAATATTGTATTGTATGCTCAATATTTACTTTTTCTTGAAATTTGAAGTCTCCAAGGAGAACCTCATATTCTAACATCACTTCTGACACAGTATTTACTCCATCATCCTTACATTATTGAGGTTTCAGACTGAAAAAGGATACATTATCCAAAACATATATATTGGTATATATTTTCTTTCTCAACTCTGCTGCTAACATAGGTGAGAAGGATACTAACTATTGTCTTTCATAACTGCAACACCTTAATAATTTGTATTGGCTTTTTTTCCTGAACAGGCATATTTAGTAGAGCTTTTTGATCCACCTCTATGGGAATGTGTGAGCCTTAACTAGAAAAGGTACAATTCCGTCTTTAATTTTAGTGCTGTTAAAATGTGTTTCTGATGTGATGCATTTCCCTGATACATGTTTGGTCTACCAGAACCTTTCTGTTGGGCTGTCTGAGAGTCACACTGAGGAATACAGTATTTGTGTTTACTTCATCAGATACAATAATTCAGTAAAGCATAAGAGCACAAATAACTGGTATATTCAGAAGAATGCCATGTGTCCTTCAGTACAAACAATTGCTATAGACTTTGAAAATGCATATTACTGTCCAAAACAATCCACATATAACAGGTAGAACCACAATCTTTTTTTTTCTTTTCATAGAGTTAAAAACCTATCACTTACATAATATTCTGTCTGTGGGGAGGAACAAATTGAACGTTTTTGCAATTAAGTAAAAATATAAACATACTAAGAGACAATATTTTATTTTTTAATATAAAAAAATTTGGTCCCATAGAACACACTTTCATGGAAGATTGTGTGTCTTCCACACTCCATTTTTAATACCACTTTTCATTTCTTCATTCAGTTGGAAGAGAAAAAAAATAAACCAACACAAAAAGCCCATGCACCTCTTACTTTGAAGTGATGTCTACTTTAAGAGTTAAGTCTCTGTAACTTAAGTGAATGTCATTATTTAGATAGTCATTCAAGCTGAAACTGTCCTTGGCAGCACTGTACAGGGCAATCTTTCCATAAGAATAAACAATTCTCAAACAATTTCTTCAATCTATTAGGCAAAACATATTTTTTGTCAGCATGAGGCATACATGTTTCTCTTCCAATTATTTTTATTCCTTTCACAAATGTTTATAAATGTTTATCAAGGACAAATCTGAAGAATACAGAATTCTATATCTGTATGAGTGCTCTCCTCTTTCTCTTCTACACTTTTTCAGCATAGTAATTTGTTACCAGTATCTTTAACAACCTGAAGTCACATCTAGTTTCTCCCTGTGCCTCTAATGCCACACAAAAACTTTGAACAATTGAGGACTTTCAATACTGATATTTTTCTGCTCTCAATGACAAAATTTGATAGGTGTCTGCTGTAAGCAGAATTAGAGAACTATTTTTTACAAATGAAGAAACTGGGTAGCAATTATTCACTATGTTTTCCACTGGCAGAAACATAGATGAAACGTGTTAGGCAAGCTTACCCCACTGTAATGTGGTGTTTATTCCATGCATCTTGCATGAGACCAGTTGTTGATAAATGCTGTATACTGCAGCTCTCCAGCTCTCGGGCCAAATATTGAAATACGCATATAAGGTTTCCACTAAACAGAGAGTATGGCTTTTTTCTTATTACATTTAGCTTTTAGATTGGTTTTTTGTTGGTGGTGGTTTTTGTTTGTTTATTTAGTTGGGGTTTTTTTGTGCGTGTGTGTGTGTGTAATATGACTTGGTTCCTACCCCTATTGCTGCAAGGAACCTCGGTTCCTGTCTGGATTGGGATTCTTTCCCCTAAACAGCAACCAGGCTGTATAGGGCTGCTGTCCATCTTAGAGCTACCCTAGAAAAGGGAAAGAACAGGAAATAGATTGAATGTGTAGGTTATCTGGATGTGTTTTACTTATACATAAACAGAAAAGACAATCAACTGCTTACAAAGTCCACCAGAATGACGAATTCTGGATTAATTTAAGTGAAACTGATAAAGGAGGAGAGATTAAATCAAAAACCTTTCTAAGAATAGATAAATGTAGACAGATAAAACAATAAAGGGATAAAAAAAAATGAATAAACCTTGCTTCTAAATCCTTTTGAACACCCAGAGGTAAAGGCAACTATTTTTAAAAAGTGTTACCTATACAGAACTGAGGAACAAACATAATTAAAGAATATTTGCTAAAAAATGAGCAGATTTAGAAACATTTCTTCAGATTACTTTTATGAGACACAAGTTAACTCCTTATCCAACTTAAACTTTAGTGCATGAATCATCTCCATGTGGTTAAAGAGCCAAATCAAAATTACTGTTTGCTTTCTTTAGCCTTTGCTCTCCTCACTATGTAATCTCCAATATATTTCCAGTCTGTGAACAGCTGTTTTGGAAAATAAAAATTGCTTTTTACACATGGCAAAATCTGTGACACTACACTGAGCAAAAAAGGTCTAAGTCTTGCCCTTTCACGCATCTGTCAGATAGCAAGTTTTAAGAAGTGCTCATAGAATCATATATATTTTATTTGCACATGCACATGTATGCATGAACACATTGCAATAGAGAAGAAAAAAATGAGCAGAACATTTTTTCTTTTTCTTGCCTTATTCATAGCTGATTGTCTTAGTGATTAGAAACTATTAAAGTAGCTCAGAATACAAAATAAAAAGGTCGGAAGAAAAAAAAATTAAAACATAATATAAATTCTTAATTGTAGTAATCCTGGGAAGTTCAAATTTTATAACAAAGAAATGAGATATAGAGAGATTAAGATAAAATTTTTCTGCTTATTATGAGTGTCCAGTGTAAGATATAATTATTTTTAGGAGTCTTTAATATTTTTTATTAGTAAATAATAGAAAACTTAATTGATACCAATTGCATGAGGGCATTTTCATCTTTTCAGAAAAGCTGATCCCAAATCTGGCACCCATAAAGTGAACAAACATGTTAAAACCACGTCATAAATAATCATAATATCTTGACATCAAGCTACTCTGTAGAAGAAGAACAAAATGACCTTAAATGTTTCACCTTGATTCACACCAGAATGAATCCTAACCTAGTAAAGAGTCTGTGAAAATTTATTCAATGACCGTATATGAAAACTTACACAGCATGTCAATACTTCTGTGTTCATATTTCTGTGTCTTAAGTTTTTTTAGGAACACAAGGTTAAAAAAAAAAAAAGTAGAATTTGAATTTCATGGAATTAGACAGAAACTCAGACTCTTCTTAAGCAATTATTCTCCTGCAATTTTTTTAAACTGCTTTAACTTTTGTGTAAGCTTCTTTCAGAAGCTCCTATGGTAATGTACTCCACAGCTCTAGCAATGCAGGAGGAACAAACAACCTCTCTTAGGCTGTTTAGAAACAGTTTATTTCTTCCGCTACTTTATAAACAGTAGTTTTCATACATTTCAAAATAAGTGATTAGTTCCTAGTTAATTTTTTGGTGTTACATACATTTTTATAAACCCTTACCATTTCCCTTTTGTATTTTGTAGATTTAGGTGTCTCCATATGTCATTCTTTTTGCAAAATATTTTTTTCCATGGTCTTAGGTGTTTTTGTTACTTTTCCAAGAGCCTTATATAGTCCTTCCAAAAGTTCCTTGAGATATGGGGACAAAAAATGCACAATTGTTTATTACATAGCCATGGTAGGAATTTTTAAAATGGTATCATGGCGTTTTCCTCAGCGTTTTATATTATAATTGAATATTGTAAATTGTTTATCTCTTCAGTCACTTTCATCTTTATTGCTTTGAATGTTCTTGTATCTACAGAAAATTTTCTGTCTTGTCACAAGGAAAGAGCTGAGGGGAACATGTGGAACTTTATTTGGTTGACAAGCTACAGCCATCTCAGTGTTAAAGTGTTCTCTCTCCTCACAATGTCTCCTGTTTCTCTTCTTTTAATACCTAGTGTTCAAGGAATTATAAAGGTATAGAGTGAGCATGAATAGCATAAGGGATAGTGCTAATTCCCTGAAAATACTATATTTGTGGGGTTTTTTAATATCCTGAGTTTTTCTGCTAATTCTTATGGATATGTGCAAATACTTGTGAGTATTGATCTCATGGGGGCCTCTGTATAAGTACAATATCTAATCCCATACCTTATTTGTTTGTTTTACTGTAATATCTATCCAATACTAATTATTACATGTATTTTAAGAATAATGAGAAAGTGGAGAATAAGCCTGGGACTCCTTTTGGAAAAGCTTTGCTTCCTTCTGTGTCTGATGGCCAAGGCTCTCAGTTTTTCAAGCATGACTGAACTACACTTCTCTGAAGTATACTCAGTTGTTTTCCACATAAACCTCACAATTAAAAAAAAAAAAAAAAGGTATTTGTATTCTTTTCTAATGGTAGGATTTTTAAGCTAAAACACCATGAGGCTACTAAATTCCATCTGTGAGAAAGAATTTCCCCAACCTGCCACTGAAAATGTTAGACCACTATTTTTTTGAAAGAAGATAGAGATATTTATATATTATGGAAGAATAAAACCATTCAGAGGATCAATAATGAAAAGAAAGCATTTGTGATGTACCTGGCAAAAATCTGACAAGTATAGAAAATGCACCCAACCTCTCCCAAATAGTAGAAGAGTTTAACTCTCTTGGATCCATTTTTACTCTTAATTTTAAAGTTTTATTCCTTGTATTTTCCAATGTTCATAATTTTCATGATGAACTGAAGTTTCTTTTAAATTTATTTTCTTTTTTTTTTTTTAATGGCAAAATACAGATGAAGATTTTCATGTACTTTGAAACTGACAAACTAAAAGTTCTCTAAACCTCAAGAACAGATTGAAGAGCCTCTAGATTTTGTGCATAGCTCACAGCGTTGCACTGTTGAAAGTGACAGATTTCTAAAGAAGTTTCCAAATAATTTTAATTACTGGGGACCTGATCCTTCTTGTAAGGTAAATGGGGAATTAAGACAGACACTTCCACTGTATTCAAATTTGGAAGTCCTAGAGGAAAATTCTTCAACTTTTTTGATTTCCTGAGGGATGGAAGATGAGTAACATTTACCATCTCTGGATGATACTGACCTGGTCAAGAGAAAGATTTCCATTAAAGTGCCAATCAGGCAAGGAGAAATGATGTTTGCAGTTTTTCTGTTGGACAAGGACAGAAGCATCTGGCTCCTCTGCTTATGTGTGATTCAGCCTGGGCTGCACTCCATATTTCTTTCCTGAACTGCTGCTACTGATTACAAAGGCAGTCTGCTAGGTCCCAGTCTTCTTTGCAGGGAGAAAGTAGAGACTGATGATGATGAAAAAGTATTTTAAATGACAGACAGTGGGAAAAGGAATGGATTTTAAAGATGGCAAAAGACAAATGGATATGAATCCAAGAAAAAATATTTAGAGTAGGCCAGAACCTCAGAGATTCAGACAGCTAGATTTATATACCCACCATTATAAGAACCTATGTAACAGCTGAATGTTTAAACTCACCCTAGTTAAAAAATGTCCATTCAGCACAGTTAGTGATTTCCAGACATATTGATCACATCCTAGAACAGATATATGTTGCCCCGATTTTTTCAGCCTTCTCCTCTGTTTCACAGTTTCATGTTTTGGGTTCTTTCTCATGCTCTTGTCTGTAAACACAGCCAATGTTATTGTATAGTTTCAAGGTAGTTTACATTCCTGTTCTTAGAGATGTGGACAGCTGATGGACAGTTGTCCTGACTAATGGGATGGGGAGAGGTGTCAACTTTCTCCCCCAATCCCTGGCTTTTGTAGATATACTATATATGGAGTCAGACTTTCAAAATAAAGTAGAGTTTTAATTCATGCCTTCTGATCAAAGTGTGTGTGTGTATTTGTGTGTGTGTGACCAAGTGTGTCAGACATCTACATTTGGTGAGCTGAATTGCTCTCTAGAGTGAATGTATCAACTAGAAGAAAGCTTCAGTGGCCTAAATATTAGACATTGAATGTGGTTTTTAAACATCCTGGAATACCTCACCTCATTAGAAAATGCTGACACAGGCACGACACAAATGTTGCTCTGTAATGTTGTGTCAAGACTCGGCCTATTGCTACTTGCAATATTTCACACATCAAGAAGGGTCTAAAATTAGAATTTTAAGTTTATAACTGTGGTTTAGGTGTTTGAATCTCAGTCTGAATCCTATTTCTAGGTTTTAATTCAGTTGTACATGAGTAATTGTCTAGTGTCTTTTGAGTTGTTGTGACTATGCCACCTAAATTTCCTGTCACATGCCTCTATAATATGTTTCAGACGCATAAGGCTGAACATCCTTAACATCCTTGGACATCCTGGAATATTTCAAATGACGATATAACTTAAAGCAAGATGGAAGTCTGAGTGAACAAATCTGTGTAATTCCGCTGCCTATGTGAGCCAGTCAGGAGGCTGGGACTTTTAAAGGGACAGGATAGATTTATGTCACGAGGAAACAGCAGTAAAAGTCATTCTCTTTTTTTGGTCTTTTAATTTACTACAGCCATATTTATTAAGTATAGAATTTAAACTCTTTGTTACTTGTCACATTATAATGTGGCTATTTGTTGTGACAAGCTAAAGAAAAACAATTGGAAGTACAGAGCAAGGTACTCTTAAGACATTTTAAATGCATCAGAAGCTGATATAACCCTTTGAAGCACCAATTTTTTGTGATACCATTAAACTTTCACAATGTATCTAAGTAAAAGGTTTTTTAACATCATCTCTCTTGCTTCTTCATAATCAAGGAAACAATCAAAACACTAACATACAAATCTAAAGAAAAAATTAACCTTATTTTTTTTTAATGCCTCTCTTCAGCTGAAAGCTTTCATTTTCTCACCTTTCCAACACTTTGCAAATTTGAGGCATTCGCTTGTAGAAGTCAAATGAGTATATACTGAATTCAAGCTCTGGAGATGTGTACTTTTCATTTTAACAAAATATTTTTTCTTCAGGGTTTCTAGAATCTGTAAATTAATTCAGAGAACCAGAAGGGGAATTCTTTTTACATTTCTACACTTCCATCCAAGCCAAGGCTTTACTCAAAAGTAATTTAACATTTGTGAATACAAATAATAAAGGTTATATCTTGAATACACATTTTTATTATAGAGAAAATAATTCTTGGTTGACAGAGTGTTATCCAGTAGAGAATGTGCTATTTTGCAAGAATTCCTAAGGATTATTTGAAATACATTGAATAACATTAAAATAAAGACATGATTAAAGAAAAATAATAGTAAGTGTTATTTTTTTTTTTTTTGAGGCTTATCAAGGTTGTTCTGGAATAGGTATATGTCTATACTTGAAAAGTTATAATTTTTAGTGTTGAACACTAGTATTATAGAAAATGACCTTCATTTTCTCCAAAAGAAAATTTAAAAATGTGTTTTCTCATCCAGTGAGCCAGAAAGTTTTAGAGCAAGACATGTTTCTTTTCTTGTTTCTTACAATGACATCAAATATGTGACATAGAATTGAAAACAGAAAATTAGCTAACACATATATCAGGTATAACTATTGCTCCTACTGTGTTTTAGTTATCTAAACACTGCTTTCTTATTCTTGAGTGAAACACTGAAAATTTGAATGCTTAAGGGTTACTATTAGTTTATATATATATAAATATTTCATTCATCTGCCTTAACAAAAAGAAGGAAGAAACAATAAGGCTCATTTCATTTTAGTAATTCTTTTGTTAACATCATTTTTTTTTTCTACATTGTATCTTGAGTACATCCAAAAATTTAATTTAAAGTTTCATAAACAGCTTGAGTACTGCTAGGGCTGCCTGAAATCTGAAAGAAACGTATTACATAGCATAATTAACTTAAAACAAATGAAACACAATTGGATTCGCCTTATTGAGTTTACATAAAGTAGTTAAATTTACCTAAATCTTTGTAATTACAATATGGCACATTTTGAAGTACAGAAATTAAATCTGCTTCACAGATGCCATTTATTTTAGATTTTGAATATTTATCGTTAAATCTGTTTTTTTGAACTACTTTTTTTTTTAAAACAAAGTTGATTACATGCAGTTGAAATTAATAATGAATAATAACCATTTCAAACAGATTCGCATAGAGAAATCCTTCTGTAAATTGACCATTTGATACTGAAATTAAATAAAGTAATCAAATAGCCTGACTCAGCCAGGTAGTAGGATGATTGCATTTGAAAGACTAAGCAGATGCTCATAAAAACTAGCACTGATTATCAGCTTTCTAATTAAAATGTATTTGTTCACTGCATTGATGGATACATCTCAGACAGGATCATCTTGGTCCACTAATATGAATTTGATATTTCTGTTCCTTAGCTGTTGATTATAACCTTGTAAATGAACAAAAGGGATACTCATTAAATACTGAGCAAACAAAAGAACCAAGAATTCTTATTACTGTATAGATAGTATATTTTAAAGCATGCCATGTATGCCTGAGCAGCTGTGCTAAGCTGAACCTATGCAAGATTTAACCCTCATTCATCCCCCATGTTAAGCATTATATCTCAAAATTTATTCACATAACCTGAAATGTTTTATCTTCTGCTCTATATGCTGCTTCTTTCTGTCATTTTTTTTAATGTATATTTTGCTTTGTGACTTTTCCTGAAATTAAAAGTCCAATTTTCAGTGTCTTCTGAAAGCACGTCCTTCTATCCTCTAATTCTAGAGGATATTCCATACCGAGCCTGACTTGCTAATGTAAAAAAATAAAATAAAATTCACCCTTTTCTGTTTAAGAGCGTGGATTGTTTGTGAGACTGTAGCTGGAAATGATAATATTTTTGAGAGCTAAAATGTTTCCTGAACCTGCGGCATCACCTGAAAATTTATAGTAAGGAAATTACGTACACAGGACTCTACAAGACTATGCACAGACTTTCTAGGTGAAAAGGTTCACTTGGCTAAATCATATAATGAATCACTTGGGTTTTTATCTATTACTTATGCTTGGATTACATTCTTCTGATTGCCTACATTTGAGATCTAACCTTTACTATATTGCTTTTAGGCATTTAGTATTTATTCACCTGTAAATACTGAGAAAACTGATTTATTATAAATGAACACCTGTTCTTCTGTTATAGTTAAATATGTTTGGATTAGTGTTGGATCAGCCACTATTTTGCCAGAGGCTGGTTAATTATCTCATTTGAAGTCCAACTACAGGATCTCAAAACTTATTATTACTAATCAGCACGTTAACACAGAATTTAGTAGGAGATTATTTCATTGACTGGAATACTTCGCATGACTTGAGTTTTATGAAATATATTTATTGTTGGCTGTTGACATACAAGCAAAGCTTTTGGAAATTGAAAATAGAAGTAGTATAGACTGCAAGAAAACATCTGGTTTACTGAAATGTCTAGCACAAGGGCAAGAATATAGCTGATGAAGATAAGATTTAAGGATTGGTGTTAAGTGTTGGACCTTTATATCACACAGTGAGAATTTTGTACTTACATTGTACTCAAAATCTAAAATCTGACCCTCCTGAGCCAAAACATTGTATAAAATTAGTTTGATTTGTAAATTTATGTTTGCTTAGAAATGCACAACTTTTTTATTTCATTGTTGTTGCCAACAGCACCAGGATTTAAAATAATTTGTCTTGGAAATAGAGTACGACTGTGCAGTTAAAAGAAAGCAAAACTAGACCTTGCCAGAAAACCAGATTGGCAGAGATCCTCTAAAGCTTTATAACAGGTCAGTCTGAAAATTGAATAGAGATCATACTGTGGCACTTCAAAGGCATTCTTGAATTTTATTCAAGGAGATTTGTACACCTGCAAGAATTCTGATGGCCTTACCTTGACCTTGTTCTCCCCCTCTTTCTCATTTAAAGTAAGACTCCAGCACAAAATGTCCCATTAAGCTAGAATCACATTAGTCATTGCCAGGCATGCAGAAAAAACAGAGGGAGACAGTATCCTCCCTTTGTATCAAAAAGGGAAGGTTGCAAGGCCCTTGTAGTCAGAGACTATCAGTGCACTGTCATGGAGACACCATCACAGACAGGGTCAGGATGGAAATTGGAGACCAAAATTCTGCTTTCCCCTCTGTTCCATTGTCAGACAGGCTTGTTTGTATAAGGAGCACATCTGCCCAAAGCTCTTTGTCGATATTGCTGAAGCCCACACTGAAAACACAACACTAACTTCCTTTCTTTGGATTGAAGCTTAATTATAATAAAACAAGGCTAGTTGCATGAACTAAAAACCAATCAAAAATTACTTAATAAACTCCCCTGGCATAGTGTCTATGTTCATTTGTGTTATACAGTGCCTCATGATATTAAAAGCATGAAAAAAATAACACTTCAAAGTTTCGAACTAGTTGTATGTTAAAAAAATATTTTAACATTCATTACAGAAACACATTCGTATTTTCATTTACCCAGAGGAATGAGCTCTTATTTATTTTATTTTCTTATAATGTGTCAAACATCATGAAAAGTAGTTTATGTGTTATTAAAAAACTACAAAATCAGCGACTACAGGGCTACATATAAACATGTGAATTAAATAGAATTCTGAGATCCTTTTCATTGTTCTGATTATCACCAGCTCATTTGATGCGTCGTCCATATGCAAAAAGCTTTATGTCATCCTCTCCCTTCAAAAGCTTAAATATCCAGATTGCCTGTAAACTTGAAGTGTCTTGCAAATAATCTTTGAAATTTATTTACATTTAAAATCTTTGAGAATCTATTCAAGAGATAGGGACAGAAGCTAGAAATTTTAAGTGTATCCAGCAAAAAATGTTAGAAGTTTAACTGCACAATTAAGTGCAAACTCTTTCTACTGCACTTGTGTTCAGAGCTATGGGCCCATATCTCTTATTATTTCATTTAATTATGAATTCACAAAGGTTGTAACTTGGCTAGTGTGTCACAGTTCTGCTGCTTTAGAAATTATTCTCAAATTCTTTTTTTTTTTTCTTTTTTTAAAGAATTTGACTATCAAAGATATATGATGACATATTATGACAGGGAATGTAGACTAAAAAAGCATTTTGCAGGACAAGGGACATTTATTATAACTAATATTTAAATTATATCTGGAATTATTTTCACATAAGAATGTTCATTATATCTTAAAATGTTCAATACTGATAATACAGGAAGACCTAATGATTTTTATCTCTTTAGGTTTACAGGCTTAGGATAACATGAATTTCAAATAATCTTTGTCAAAGAAGTATGCTGTTAAACAATCTAACTGCCATCAGAATGAAAAAAGAAGTAAACATGTGGACATGCTGATACTGATTTCCCACAGCCTGGTTCTTTATGGATGAACTACTTTTATTCCAGTCTGATTACTCTGTCATTCACTAGAGCCTATCTTGTCTGCTGCCGTCACGCTTGGTCTTTGACATTAACAATAAGATTAGCACCAGCTCTGACTGTCACACCAGTCAGAGCCTAGAAAGATACTGGACAGCTTGCTTTGGTACAATTAAAGTTAAAAACAGACTTTTAAATCTGTTCCTCTAAGCAATGATTCTCAGCCTAGGTCTGGGGCAGAATATTGGATTCCATTTGCAAAGGGGAACATCAGGGCTGTTTTGAAAGCGCACAGCTTAATCTGAGATATGTATATAAATTGCATGATTGATCTTATTATGTGACTTCTATGATTTACATGTATGAAATGCCTGTTTTCTTTCAACCTAGTTGTTGTCTTCCAATTTACTAGGGTGTAGTTCTCCCTTCTTATGATTCATATAAACAAAAAGTTATGCAGCATGCTTTTGGAATTGCAAATTTTCATTTACTGTAGCAGTAAATTCCTTCAGCTTCTTCCAAAATCTACACAGATATGTCCTGCAGAAAAGCAAAGTGAAGAATATGAAAATTCAGTAAAGGTAGAGGTCAGTAATGGATGCATCCTTAGATGTCTTGAGAAAGTGACGTGGTCCTGAAAATGAAATAGCGAAAACAGTTGGCTTCAAACAAAGAGTACAAGCGGAAAACAAACCGTTAATCTGTACTGAATGTCATAGTCTGATAATTTGTTTAATTAAAACTCATATTTCAGATATTTCAAAATCTGATTTTCAAAATATTATGCATTGAAATTTGGCATATAAAGTATTTAGTCTTGATCCCATGAGAAAGAGACAAATTGAATGTTACTTTTTAATGGTTCTAACTTCGTTGTTGCTTAGATTAGAAACAGCTGAATTACTTACTTGTGGCTGTGGATGCATCTTAATGAATTTGAAATTCTAGACCTTTTATGACAAAATTCTTCTTTTGTCTTTTTGTAGAACCCTCAGTTCTACACAACTATGAAGAACAAGCACTATAATAGAAATGCTTAATACTAACAAATGAATGATCATGGAAAGACAAAAAAAAAATGGGAAGATTTATAGACAGATTATAGGCACACATCTTCTGAATTCTTAGGCCAGCAAGGGGAGCGCAGAGCAAGTTTCTACCCTGGCCTTCAGGAGAGCAGACTTCGGCCTCCTCAGGGATAAAACCCTGGAGAAAAGCGGGGCCCAAGAAAGCTGGTTAATATTCAAAGATCATCTTCTCCAAGCTCAGAAGTGATGCATCCCAACAAAGTGTAAATTATGAAAAAATGCCAAGATGTTGGCCAGGAAAAATAAGGTGCTACTGGACAAATTCAAACACAAAAAGGAAGCCTACAGAGGATGGAAGCAAGGACTGGTAGCCTGGAAGGAATGCAAAGTAATATTCTGAGGATCCAAGGGTAAGGTTAGGAAGGCCAAAATCCCAAATGAAATAAATCCTGCTAGGGTGGTCAAGGACCACAAGAAAATATGATGATGATAAAAGGAAGACTAGGGAAAATGTAGGCTGTCTCCAGAAGGAAATGGGAAACCTGAATGCTTGGGACACAAAGAAGAGATAGGTAGATATTCAGGAACTGTTTTCCTCAGTCTTCTTCAGCAAGTGATCTACTCACAAAACCCAAGTTGCAGATGGCAAAGACAAGGCCTCGGAAAATGAAAAGCCTGTAGAGGAACATGATATTTGAGACTATTTAAGGAATTTGAAGGTGCACAGGTTCATGGGATCTGTTGACATGCATCCATATCCTGGCCAGTGCCACAAGAGCCGTGACCAGCAGGTAAAGGGAGATCATCTACCCCTCTACTCTACCTTTGTGAGACCCTACCTGGAGTACTGCATCCAGCTCTGGAGGCCTCAGCACGAGAACGACATGGACATGGTGAAGCAAGTCCAGAGGAGACCACAAAGATGCTCAGAGGGCTGGAGCACCTCTCCTATGAGGGCAGGTGTTGGGTTTCTTCAGCCTGGACAAAAGAAGGCTCAGGGGACACCCTGTAGCAGTCTTTCAGTTCTTAAAGGGGATCTCGTTTCTCAAAGTGGAGTTTCTAATGATACCTGTGTGCCTTCTTTCAAGTTACTGTGGCTAGTAATCAATTATTTTTCAAACAGCATTTAGATACTTAAAATTATCTGACAGCTTACATTCTAAAGGGATGTACCTGAGTGATCCAAGTGGCCTCTCATGGCACAGAAAACTGAATTTTAAAAATACTTCACTTTGCCAAGTTTCCTTTCATATTGTTTCAAAAATGTCCAAAACTTACACATTTCTACCTTTTGTTTCTTCAGCTTCAAATGAAAATTTTCAAAGCTGAAAGCTTACAATTTCTATAACCTAAAGATCAAAGAAACCTTTTGCTTCTTTAGAAAAATATATCTTGTGCAGAAGGCTAAAAATATATCATCAATCTTCTAATTTTAAATATTGATAGACCGAGATTAGCTGGAATAAAGAAAATAAAATTTTAATATCATTTTTAAAACATTAAAAAGTTCAAGAAAATTTTAAAAAAAATTAATCTTCAAATAAATTGCCACCAGTGTCATTTCTGAATAAGTTTTTTTTCTTATTTAACTTCATTGGCACCTTTTTTTTCCCATTCAAACCTAAGGATTGTTATTTAGTGAGATAGTCAACATACTAATTTGCCGCTTTTATATCTTACTGCTGCATCTGTATCTACTTTTGCTATTTCTAGAATAAAAAATAAATGGAAATGATGCAGCTTGTCACACACACACAAATACACACACACACTTTGATCAGAAGGCATGAATTAAAACTCTACTTTATTTGAAAGACTGACCCCACATATAGTATATCTACAAAAGGCCAGGGATTGGGGGAGAAGGTTGACACCTCTCCCCATCCCGTTGGTCAAGACAACTGTCCATCAGCTGTCCATATCTCTAAGAATAGGAATGTAAACTACCTTGAAACTACAATAACATTGGCTGTGTTAATAGACCAGAGCGTGAGAAAGAACCCAAAACATGAAACTGTGAAACAGAGGAGAAGGCTGAAAAAATCAGGGCGACATGGAAATAAGAAGTTTTCTTTTTCAAAATATAATAAAAAAAACAAGAGCAGACAGTAACACAGAAGCTACACAAAGTGAGGTGTCTTCCTAGTGCTTTCAAGTAAAAGTTTAGAGGTTTCCAGAAAAACCTTTCCTTAACAGGTTAAAATGCTTTCCTCATTAATAGGAAAAATGACACCATTTGGCTGCAAAATGAACCCTCAAACTTGACTCAGTGCGATGTTCTAAGAATTTGGAATAATTATATTTCACTGAGAGATTTTTCTGAAAGCTATAGACTTGCAAATCCCAGAAGTGGTACTTCATTTATAATCTGATATCCCCTAATTATACTATAACTTGTCTAAAGAAACTTAAGAGAAGCAGAGAAACTAGGTTTTAAAAGAAAAAGGAATTTGGTCTTTCAGAATGAACAAAAAAAAAATCAATATTGCAGGTTTTTCAAAATAAATTAAAGAATTGAAATCAGTATTTCTTGATACCGAAATCAGTATTTATTGATATTATATATCAAAAAATGAGACTGATGGAGGGCTTTTAAGTGAAGAAACTTAGCTCCATTTGTCTTGTTCCCTACTTACCTCATTGTTTCTCATCTTATCAGCATGGTAAACACACGTGATGCCTGCATCATGTAATTATGCCTAGTTATCATGATGATTTGTTGTGAATAATTAGCTACTGTGGCTGAATCCTGATGCACCACTCTATTGTGACAGACTGCTTTATTTGTAATATGTAAATTCATAGAGGAGATCACAATCCAGGCTCTATGTCACAGGGTTTAACTGTCTAAAAAATTATTTCATTTTGCTCTAAGGGTAGATCATTTGTACAATATCTGAAAAGTTGAGTATGTTTCCCAGACAGCTTTGGGAAAGATATTTCTGCACTTTTCCTTGAGAGATTTTCTTATTAAAAAAAAAAAAAAGAAAAGTAATTATGATATTTTATTTCTTCCTCTTCATTCTTGAGAACTTGCTATTGCTGGCTGTGCTGTGCGGCAACTAGAACTGCTAAGCCTCCTAATTTCCCACCCAAGCCTCTTCTGCTCTGGAAGGCCCAGAGCAACTTCCTCTAGCAGTGAATATGGCAATATTTTGAGCAGAAGGTGTCATTAGATAAGACCAAGACTTCCCTTCCAGACTAAATTTATTGCTTATTTTGAGATCCAGTAAGTATAACAGCAATTGTTCTTTATATGTGTTGTGATTAATAGATTTTTTCTGCAGTGGTAAAATATTGGTAGCAGGAGAATGAAACCATTCTTCTCTGCTTCACAGATCCAAGTACTGCTAGCTAAGACACCATGGACATCCGTGTCTTGCTCTGTGATTAGTAAAGAGTGACAGGACATTAAATAGGATCTATCTACTTAATAAAGACATCACATATGATGATGGGGTCCCTATATCAAATTTTCTGTTTGGTGGTCTTCAAAATGGGGCTGTTGCAGAGAGGAATAGATTGAGACAAAAATAGTTTCTGTTGAGATCTATTTTTCAATCTCTACCATAACTGCGCTGAGGGGAAAAAAAAAGCCCAACTTATTAAGACCTTGAAGATATGAAGACACCAGCTGCAATGGAACATCATAGAGAAGAACTGAACTCATAGTGGTTTTACGTGAGGGAAATTTGGTCTTTGTGTACACTAAGGTCCTAAATATACTGTGTACACTCAGGGGATTCAGCAATGGAAGTTGAGTTTTCCTCCTAACTTTCTAATGGGGACCCACCCCTCTTGTCCCCATTTCTCCAGGTTCTTTCTATAGAGAATATTTACTGTTTAGTTCAAAGCAACTAAATACAACTATGAGAATGCTCAGCAGGATATTTGCCAAAAAAATGTCCAGTTTCTTTTCCGGCGGAATTATATATTTAGCAGATGGAAGACATTCAGCAAATGTTTGCATATGCACATATGATCTTTTTTGAAGATTTTTAATCTTGCTTCTTGCAGTATGCTTTGAAAGCCAGTAGTCTGGAATACCCTGAATTAATGAAGGAAGTGGCTGGTACTCCAATCTGAGAATGTCTTCAAAAGCCAGGTCTTATTTTGTTGTCAAGACTTACTTCTTTCTTAATGTGTATCATAATATACCTAGTTGCTTTGTGAAGAAGGAAGAGCAAATTTTGAGGCATAGATCAAACAAACAATTACTGAATAAATGCAGTTGATTAGCTTGACAGAAAGTCACCAAGCATTTGTCAGTGCAGCATCTGAAAATCATATTTGACGGTCGCCTAAATTGAGCACTGCGTCATATCTCATACAGCCTATGCAGTAATGAATGGGACAATGTAAAGGAAAAGATGCAGAAATTGAATGGATATGTGCATTATTTTACTTAGCTAAAAGAAGGGAAGACTAAGGGGAAAAGGAAAAATGTCAAATTGAAAATTATCACACCTTTAGAAGAAATAGCTTCTGAATAATTTCTCAAGTTTAGCATTCCAAACATTACATGGTGCTAGCAAATTGTGTGCATCAGTGGAATTATTAAATATGTCTACAACACATGAATGCATACAAATCAGAAATCATTCACTCCAGTGGAATTTATATGCTGTGAACATTACTGTAATTACTTTGAAATTGACCATTTGTAGTCTATATTTTTTATTCTTTAAAATGCAATATATGTGTCAATCTACACTTCTAATGTACCATAAATAATAGCATACTTTAGTTAACAAAGTACCGCGGCCACGCAATGTTAAATGTCTAATCAAAATTTTCTCATTTATTTTCATGTGCTGTGTAGTATATTTTGAAAAATTAAAACTTTTAGGTAGGGTCGTATTCAACAATTACTTAAATGAATAGGATTCAATGTAATGAATGGTTGAACAGGAAATCAAAGAGAGAAACAAAATTTTGTGCAAGATATTTGGAATTTTTTCTTAAATTAATAAAAAATAACTTTACCTCTGGGGGAAAAAAATAATCAGTCCAGTGACAGAATTTGATCCTAAGAGACAAGTTTTCAAACATAGCTTTCAGTGTGTGGTTGCATGAAATTGTAAATGCATCTGAATAAATAAGCAAGTTTAAATTCGAAGAGACACAACTGGTATTGTGTTCATGGATATAAAAGATTGAATGACATTTACATGTCTTTTATTAAATCTGAGAATTATTAGATTGAATATCCACATTTGCCTATGCTTTCATCCTTTCAAAGCCAGATGTTTGGCAATGCCAGAGTAGAATTTACATAGTAGTAGTGATGAAGACTTTAAGTAATATGTTTATACAGAAAGACTCTCTAGTCTTGGTTATTCTTTATTTTACCTCAAAAGTTTACTTATACTAGACCTTTCCAATAGAGTAGAATTATGGTAATATAATTGCACTTTACAAAGGAGCAATCTCTGTTATGCAGAGCTACATCAAGCTAAGTACATATGTTTCTCCACTCTCTATGTTGCAAGTCTTTAAAGAATTCGAGGAGACATAAGTCACCTTTCATTACTAGTTTCTCCCTAATGTATTAGGTTTGTTTAGGTGGTTTATGACTCCTCCATTAATGGATTTTTTTTTGTTTTGTTTTGTGTGAGAACATTTTTTCCCAACACCAGAAAAAAAGCGTGTCAGGCAGTAATTTCTTGGATCATCTTTAGCACCTCTTTAAAAAGAACTACAATGTTGTCAGCCCTCTTGCTCTCTGGTTTAATAGCTATTTAATGATGAGAGGTCTAATCCTGATTCCTTTGTCACTGGTTGAAGACTCATTAAATTTAGTGGGAGCAGAATACAATTTTAATTGCATAATTTTCCTATCAGCAATGTTCATCTTTCCTTCGATTTCACTGGGATCCTTGGACAAATTCCATAGGTGATTGACAAATGCCATTGGCTTATTTTAACTTAATCTCTCACACTGGAACATTTCCTTTGCTTACCTCTTTGCATTTAGCTGCAGATAAAGTCTCATATTTTCAACTGTGCATGAGATCAATTATGTGGGCTCAATCTCTACAAGCTTTAGTTACAGAATGAATGATACTTATTGCTTGAAAAGGAAGCAAAATTTACCCCAAATCTTGAATTAACAGAGTTCAGCAAATTCAGTTCTTAAAGAATATTAGCATATTTCAAACGTTGGAAATTTCCACCTTGTGTGTTACGGAATATTTTTAAAGCTAAAATTAATCTTATCACATGACATGTCTCACTGAGTCAAGTGTGAGTTACTAGGTGTTATAATCCAATTATAAGAGATGTCTGTGCCCAAATTAAGGTGCAAACAAGACCGTATGCCAAAGTCAATACTATGGATTTTATTTAACAGTAAATGTAACAGAGAGAGATTAAAAGATATGGGAAGAGAGAGGGGGAAAGGAAGAGAAAGAAAGTAAGAGTGAGATTATGTAAAAGATGTCACCATCATGTGGATTCATGTGGCATCCCTCTGGTTTTTCTTCACCCCAGTCTTGGTGCTGGGGTCATTCTTCTGGAGATTCCACTTCTGTACAATCCAAATCCTATATCCATAGGACATAGATGCTATTCCCATAACTTCATGTGGCATGTTATGAGCACTTGTTTCCTCTCCCTCAGTTTGCCATGGTGATAGTTCTTTTGTCTGGATCTGATTCACCAGTCCTGGAATTATCATCTTCCTGTTGTCGTCATCTACATTTACAAGTTCTGTGGTAGTGGCTTATTTTATTGGAATTTCCTTCTTTGTCACTGTTTTGAGACATGCAACTGTGTTCTTTATGTCCTCATATCAAGTGCTGGTTACACTGATACTGGTGAATATGCAAACTTCAGACAATAATTGGTTGTTTCAAACTTGAACAGAAAAGTCTTTTCTATGTGCCTATTGCACAGTACTTGATCTAAATCTATAGGCTTTGTGTCATACTTTTTTTATTCTTAAGTTGTAGTTGCCATTCTGCTCTTATGTGTGTGCTTTTGCAATTTTTTGTTTTAGTTTTCATCTTTAAAAGTAATCTGAAGGTTGTGCTGTAGCCCACATTATTGACACATCTTTACCACAATATTATTTATGCTACTTTTGTGACATAGGAAAATGTAAGGAACTCGTCTCAGTGGCCTGTTAGATGTGAAGTGTCACCTGAATGAGTCTAGGCTTTGTTTGGAAGTCAATGAGATGGTGGATCTCAAAAGAAAACTTCTAATTGAATCAGAATTCATTCAATGTTGTCAATTAAAAATGTATCTCATAGTGAGGTGAAAACATGCTTCTTGACAGAGTTGACACAACTTTTTTCAAGGAGTTGCATAATGTTTACATCAGCAGATTTTAAGTTTGGTTTGATTGAAAATGTGCTCGATACAGTCCTCCAAAACTAGAAGTACAGTAATTTTGTTTTTAAGGGAACCTGTCAAGTAATATATGCCCCATCCCTGGAAGTGTTCAAGGCAGTGGAAGGTGTTCCTGCCCACGGTAGGGGGTGGGAAATAGATGATTTTAAGGTCCTTTCAAATCCAAACAATTCTAAGATTCTATGGTTTGAGAGGATCAGTTGCTGAAAACAAATCCAGGTAGCAATGGTCAGAGTTCTGTCACTGGCAGGGAACAAAGATAACATTTTGCTTGGCACTGGATCATGAAATCATGCTGAAAGCCTTGTAAATACAGTCACCTTAAAACCTTCCAGAATATATCCAGCTTCACCATCAAGAAATTGTCTATTAAGATTTCACAATCATCTACTCACAAATTATTGAGATAATCACATAAACATAATAACAGCAACAACAATAATTATCACCAAGCAGCATGATTAGCGTCTGGCCAAATCCAGTACCAACATTTTAGAGGACCCAGTGAAAATATTTAGGAACTAGAGAAATAAAACAAAACAAAATGAAGAGTCACTAAAACCAGAATCTATCAAGATTTTTATATATATAGGCATACTTAAGATTAATGTGGACATTCACTCTTACTGATACGTAGATAGACAGCTAATTCCATGTGATGTTTTTGTATTAAAACTATGGAATCTGTGATGACTTTGAAGAAGTTACTTTAGTTTTTTTAGAATTAAACAACCTGAATAGGTAGAGGTGTAGGTACTTTTCCAAGCCTGTCTCAGATTTCGTTTACAACTCTGAGCAGCATACAGAGGATAATACTACAAAGTCCTTGCTGATGAACTTAAAAACAAACTCCTTAGAAGGCTTAAATAGTGCTTCTCAGGCAAGTGGCTACTCCTGGGAGTTCATACCTTTATCTCACTTAGTCTCATCTTTCCCTCTTTCCTTTGAAAAATGGAAGCAGTAATACTACTGTGAACAATAAAATCCTCAAAAAAAAAAAAAAAAAAAAAAGGAAAATATTTTGAGAGTTTCCAGACAGTATTTTAAGTTAGCACTTACATCAAAGATAGATGGTTATTTTGTTTGGTTTTATGCGTATTAAAAAAAAAAGATTGACTTTATCTTGATCTCTTAAAATTTAAAAGTAGATAGAACTGGTGCATACACCTTACTGAAGAAATTACAAATTGTCTAATAAGCAGAGGGCAGTGTACTGTCGCTGCAGAGCCTTTCATCTGTGCAGCTGTGAATACATGTGCAAGATTTTTTAGCCATCTTCTAGTTAATATTAAGGAAAAATATAAAGGAAGCTGAGGAAAAAAATGTGTAGTGGCCTGTTTGTTTCTAAAGGAAGACAAAGAAGTGACATAGAAAGTGTGAAGGCATGAAATCAAAGTTAAAAGCTGTGCAATTGTAGCAATATCAGCAGTTGTCAACAGCTTAATAATGTATGTAAGTGAAAAGGTAGAAAATATGAGCAGAATAAGGAACGATAATCTCATAACTAGCTATTTCTGACAAAATTATTTTAAAAAATAATGTCTAGTCTGAAACTGCATGCTTTGTGCTACTTCCCAAATAAATATTAAAAATTCACCTTGGATTGTCAGCAGATTGATGTATTTTTTTTGATTTAACAACTTTTCACCAGTAATTTCTGAGGGAGGATGAGAACTGAATGAAAAGCTCAAATTAACTCAGTAACACAGTTTCTTCTGTTTTCATGGCTACTGGGCAAATATTTATCCACTAACAAACAATAAAATAAAATAGGCTTCTTTAGCCATTCTCTGCCAGACATCTTTAATTTCAACTTAATCTAATTTGCATACATTATTTTTATTTTTTTATACACAGTGCCAAGCAACAGCACTGTGGAAGTCAATCTAAAAGCCTGTTATTACATTAGCTTAATTTCTTATTTACTACACTTTCTAAATTATATTTTTGAACAAAACTGGCAGCTACTCTCTCAATTGACCAGAATGTTGTATTTTTTTAGTGATTGAAGCTGGGAACAGCTAGAAGCTATTGTTTTAAACATAACATTAATTCTGTTTGCATGATAAGTAAATGGCTATGCTGACTGTTAACTGAACAAGATTGAAGATGGTAGGTAATAAGAAGATACTGACATGAATTCCCTGAAGACACATAGTCAGAGAAGACAAGTTAAAGTCCTTTTATCCTAAGACATTGCTTCAAGAAAATGTAGATCAAAAATTTTTTTGTGAATTACTCTCTGCTGACAGTTGAGATGTCATGGAATAGTCAAGCTTATTCCAGTTTGCAGGAGCCAGAAATTAAAAATAATCATTGCAGGGTGATATGGTAACAGAGTACCTCAGTATGTTTATCATATATGCACAGTGCAGAGAAGTACATCCTTTCCTTGTTATCTGTTATTATTCTGGTATCATTTGATTGTTTTATTCTGGACTACTGAAGAAACAGAGTTTCTAGTGACAATCTCCATATAGTTTATGAAGCGTAAAATTAGGAATACTGAAAAAAAACCCAAACCCAGAAACCGACTTTAATCTGGCTGTGTTAATTTCTCAGTGACTGGCATATGGTAGATAGGTTCAAGGGCGCATTTTGATCCTTTGTAAAAATCACATTCCACAATCAAAAAAAACCCAATCTGACTTGCTGTCACTATGTTTAACTGCAAATATAACTGATGCCTTGAGAGGCTGACCTAGAACAGAGACTAGACAGAGTTAAAGAATAAAGTAGATATTTATTAAAAGGCCTTAAAGGATACACTTTGGGCAGTACAAGAGCCTGACCAGGGCTACACCTAAGAGGGACCTAAAATGGTCAAATTGGACTTTATTTTGGAAAAACTTTTATGAAACTTAGAAATTACAGAAATTAAAGACATGATTAAAGGATAAGTACCTATTTTTTGAATTGCTGAATTCTCTCCTGTCATTTATTATTTAAATTCATGTTTATTTAGTCCATGACTCCAGCTCTAGTGCTCTCCTAGAACCAGATTTTGTCAATGAGAAGCCTTATGACAATTCCCAGTGCTTCAATTTATCCTCATTTTTTATCTTTGTGTATTGCATAACATCAAAGAGAGACACAGATACTTGAGATGTCATTATAGAAAAACAGTTCGCAGATGCAAAATAAGATGTTATTGAAATTTTGATCAGCTATTTTAAATAAGTACTTCAAATTAGATAAGTCTCTACAAAGTTCTGAGCTGGTATTTGTGGGAGCTGGTATGGAAGGGAGATTGTTAATTGTACTGAATTTAGTCTGTCAAAATCTTCAGGTTTTACAACCATCTAAAATGAATATTCTTTTAACAACATTAACTCTTATCATGAATAACACATTTAGCATGTATTACCATTGATTTTTCCTTTCTTTGAATATTTTCACCATTGAATCAGTAGTAACTCTTCATTCATTCATATTTTTAATATTAAAGGAGAAATTATGTAATTTTTAGATTGACTTGACTGGCACAAAACAAAAAAAATCATGCAGCAGAAGTCTATTTTGGATGCAATACAGGATACTTAGAATTTCTGAAAAGGATGAAAAAAATACTGCAAAAGCATACAGTGGCTATATATGAAAATCTGATCTATATGCAGATGTAGGGATAACATTGCAGGAAATATCTATAGAAATTATCTTTAGTGTTTGAAGCAGTAAAAAGTCTCAGGTTTGTTCAAAGTCTAGATTTCCTGTGACAACTCTGACATTATCCTGACACCTCTCAATATGTGAGAGGTACAAATTAAGGCAGGTGTTAAAATCTCAGGAGTGGTTTTATGGTAAATTCCTTAGATTTTAAATATAGATTTTAAATATGTTTGTCCCAGGCTAGAGATGATTTGATGGTTGAGTAACTGTACTACTAGGGTCATGGATGTAAAAAGATGTAAAAGGTTGTAATTCTCAGAGACTAAAATATCAAAAATAAGATATATGTTCATGTAACTCGGGTTGACCACAATAACTCAGAAGTAATCTCAGTATATGGTTAAAAAAAGGGGAGTTAAATGAATCAACAGTCTTTTCTGTGAAAATATATGTCTACAAAACTTTAACAAATCTGATTTGGTCACAGTTTGACTAGCTCATTATATTTGCTTCACTACTGACTTTTGATTTACATAAATGTTCACTACAGTTTTAATTGCGTTTTCCTTCATGTTACATTTTACTGCTACAATCTATGGCTGTAATTGAAAAGGACTTAATTTTTAATCAGGGCTGTTTTATGTAGAAAATTATGTATCACTTTAATGTGACTGAAATGTGCTCTGTTGGATAGAACTCCAGAAATGTAAATGTAAAGATTGCATCAATAAAGTATTGGACTGCCAACCAGTATAGCTATAGGCAAATGTACAGACAGTCCTCTTTGGTTGGTTAAGAAATGTTTGATAAAATTATTTTAGCCACAAATTCTAAACTACTCGGCAATCAAAATTAGAAATACTGTAATGTTTTTTGTAAGTCTGCATAGTTTTTCTAAATGGTGCCCTATGGGGCAATCCCCGAACTCACGTTGGACAATGGAATTGCAGTGATTTCCTATATCATAAATATTTGCAGGAGAGTAACCTAAAATTAGAACTGTTTGTAGGTTGACACTGAATACATTTTTTTTTTTTTTTCCAGAAACAGCTGCCAGGGATTCAGCTATCCGTGCCTTCCTCCTCCATTCTGGACAGCCTCAGTTCCCCTACATGAAAACATACATGAATTTCTGACAGAGCTCTGAATTACCTTTATCTGTGTAGAATTTTGCATTCAGTATTTTTCATATTTGCTGTCTAGAGTATACTTTCAAAGATAAATCTTTGGAGATTTATTGATAAACTTAATACTTTACATCTTCACTCAACGTACTTTATTATTAATATTCTGCTTGAAATCACTGAGATTAAATAATGTGCAGTCTTATTCAAGATTGGGTCAACAGAACTTCCTTTTGATACCCTTGCTCTTTGTGGAATAAAAACATTTATTTTATAGCTTTGAAATAGTTTATCCTTTGGATCAAAAGGAGCCATTTTTAATCTAAACCCTTCATAACACTTTAAAAGGAGCAGCCATAAACTGCAGCAGAACAACCCAATACAGAATTTAGCTTTCTTCCTGGTTAAAATTCTAATGTACTGCATGTGACCATTGAAACAGGGAAAGAAATAATTTGCCATTCTCTGAAACTACTGCTTAAGAGTTTATAGAGCATCTTCAGTGAAATACAACTGCGCAAAATACAGTTTCATTTTTGCCTACTAATGAAATGCATTCTTTACTCTTTCGGCCTTGTGGGGGGTATTCTACTTACTAGCCTGATGTGTGAAACATGCCAACAGGAATGGAAACTATGTATGCCCTTAAACAGACCTAATAGGTCAGACACTATAGACTGTCTAATAATTCAGCTCTTAGGTGAAAAGCAAAGACTCTGGAGAATCTACTAGCATGCAAGTGAAGTCCTTTCACTATTCACAGTTCCCTGAAATAGATCCAACTCTTCATGTTTTAAATCTTAGAAGAGAAATTTCATTATAAAGATTAAAGCAGGCATATGTGTTATATTAATCATATAGAATGAGAAAACAAGGGGCAGAAAGGTCGGGCAGTGACTGACCTCAGCAAACTGAACCAACTTGATTGCATGTTGTGACCCTTCTCTACTTAAGCTGAGGATAACAATGAGAAAACACTCTTATGGGTAGAGTTTTTCCGTATAAACAGCCTCATAGTACTTCCCTTTAAGTTGGAAGTAGCCAACATTAGTCGCTGGTATAAGGCAGTTATCTTTCAGATATTGAAATTTCAGATGGTATCATAGCTCATGTAAGTAATAGGTATATTGAACTGCTTCAACACCCTTGAGCAGCAAGGGGAGCTGAAGATTTTACTGAACACACCTGAGAACAGAAATTACATCCAGCTCCAGATGAATTTAAGTCATAGATGTACCAACCCCTTGTTGATTTTTTGTTCACATCTGGTATGAATGAAAAAGTTATTCTGTGTGAAGTTAGCATTATATTTACTTTGACATATATGTAGAGTATATATTTATTTACCTCCATTTCAGGTGCAGAAAACGGGTGATGAGTTTGCACATTATTACAAAACCACAAAAGTTATGGAATATCTTTATGTTCCAGTCAAAGAAGGTCAGTAAGATGTGAAAGTTTTGAAGTACATGAATATTCATGTCACAGGAAATTTTCCAATGTAAAGATAATCATCCTTTGTCCCAAAAAATCAAAACATATAAACCAAACAACTCAAGAAACAAAGGCAAATGTACCTCTCCTGGTCACATTAAGAGGAAACAAACAAACAAACCAAAAAAACCCCATAATAACCCACATCTAATTTTTATTTCAATATGCAATCACTCTCTATCTTCTTGTAAACACATATGTGTCTTTGGTATGATTATATGAACATTTAATATGTAACCAATAATTACTTTCCACTATATTTTTACAGTCTTGAAGATTATAATTACTAAACTAACTGAAAGAAACCTAAATACCTCAAAACAGAGTCATCAGTGATCCACAAATGAAATAGGACAATTCAGCAGATCATGATTACACCAGTGAGAAAGAAAAACTTGGTAACAGAACAGTAAATCAAAGTTTCATGTTGAATTCACTGAAAGTATTGCTAAGCTATTATTATTTGGTGATAAAAATTTTAAAAAAAGAGCTAGATATGCACTCTCCATATATAACCATCACTTTCCATGAGCTGAATGCTGTGTGCTTCTGTGCACACAGGCAGTGGTAGCACCCCACACTTTGTGCCTGAAGAGGTTCTTTCCAAGCTTTATGCAAATCCTCTGACCCTCCAACCACTGCACATTCTTCACACAGACACCTACCTTCAAAAGTGGCAGCAAACAATAATGTAACAGATGATCCTGCAGTCTGCACATGTGCAACATACTTTACCTAGAATATTTGGATGTGACTGAATTAAACTGACCTCTGTGACAAGGACACCTTAATCAAAAGAGTTGGAATCAAAGGGTAAGTGAAGAGAGGGAGCACAGCCCTGGTGGGTCCTGTGTTCTGCCTTAGCTGCCTGTTGGGTTAGGGCATTGAATCATTCTGTCAAGATTTACTGTGTATCTCTTTATGCTGGTACTCACCCTTTCTTGACTGAAAGAATGCTAAAATATTTTCCATTATGTATAAAGGAGAGGCAAAAAACTACTTGGAGAATAGTCTGCTATGATTAGCCTTGAGGTAGGCTGTACAAAGATTTAATGAATATTAATATTGGAATTAAAAAAGCTGTGCTTGGGTTTTACTTTCACATACCACAACGTTCAGCCTGGCTTAGGTTGTTGTGAGATGATATTTTCTTTCTTTTAAAATGAGAAGACAAATTTTGCACTTCTAATGTGTTTTTTACTAATGAAGAAAGTTGTTGAGAAAAAGAATAACCGAACCTTTTACACAGGTCTGGCCATTGTAGGTCATGTAGAAATTCATGATTTGCAACTTGCTTTTATATGAACATAGTCACCACCCTGTGAAAGCTTTATGGTTTCTTAATAGCAACAATAAAATTTTAGAAAGCACTACAGGGTACTCTTTCTATTTGTCTTGACAGACTTTTGGCAACACATATTTAAATTAAAGGGCGAAAAAAAGGTACTTGCATAAGTATAAAAAAATCACCAAGTGATGGAAACACACTTCTTGCAATCAGACATTCAAGAGTTGGCCTTGATGACTGAGTTCCTAAGAAATAGCTTAATTTTGCATTTTCAGTGATGTTCTGAAGTGATAGAGTAATTCAGTTAGCACACCTTTGACACTTTGTTTGTTGTGAGTGTTCATGATAAACTTTTAAAATAAACATGCAAGGTAAAAGGTATAGAAAATATGCAGCTGGACTAGTTTTGAGATTATGGCCCAGAGTCAGCAAGGGAAGTAAGGCTATCAGAGTTGTGCTCCAGATTGACTGCTAGGTTGCTCTGAGACTTTATGGAGTCCCTGTGGGTTTGCATCAGTCAAAGCCCTACTGACAAGGCATATAGCAGCCAAAGACTGTCTATCTCCTTTGCTGGAGCAAAAGTAACATTGATAAGTAAGTACTATGGTACTTGAGCTTTCCATCACATAAGTAGTCTGCAGTTGAACATTCTTAGTTTAAATAATTCAAAACTGTTCCAAGGCACTATTGGATCTGAATTAACACTTTTATTTATTCCCCCCTCTTACTTCCTATTCTTTTCCTATCATATGTCATCTTAAAAAAATTACATAAAATGTATGTTTCCTCTTAGTCTTATTCACCTATTAAGTGGATGAATCACAGTTGTTAAAGTGATCTACATGCTCACAAAAATGTTGTAGAAATGTATTCCATCTTACAGACAGGCATGTGATAGTAAATCTCAAGCATTCAAAATCATTATATTTCCTCAACAAAAAGAAAAGATTTTCTTCAAATTATTTTTTTTCTTTTTGATTTTTAGTTACCAAGTTATCACTATTCAGCTAGGTCCTAATATCTTGCTGTGCTTTGCAATGGTGCAAGCCAAATATTTTTATGAAAAGACAAATTTGCCACATTTTCTGTTGAGCCTGGATGTATGTAGTCCGAAAAGAGAACCATCAATTTTTAAAACTTAAAATAGTGCTATGATCATTCTTAATAGATAAAGATTATGATGCAGACATTCTATAAATGCCAAATATTATAAATAGTAAATGCAAAAAACCCCAGGTCTGCATGTAGATAACTTGTTGAATAAACAAATTTGTTTGATTATTTGTCTTTTAGATAGGCCATAACAGTTTCTAACAGTTCAAATAAAAGTTTTAGATTTAATTTATGTTTTCTATAGTTAATTATGATGGCAATTTTGTGTATGGAAACAAATCCTAAAGAAGAATAGCAAAAAACTTATAAATAAAAAAAACTTATTGAGAGATTCTGCTGATGGATAAGATTGCGCCCACTATCGCAGCCGTGACATCCAAGCTACCTTGAAAGTTTTTCTCTTGCAAGATTCTTCTGGGGAAGGAAAAATAAAATCAACAACAGAAGCATTAAGGAAAGCAATTTCATTTGAGGAGTGTTTCTAAAACTCTTGTTTAGATTCAGTTCAATTTAGTGTTTCACATTAGCAGCTGCTAAATGCCTCCCATGTGTCAAAGTATTTGGATTTAATTTAATTTGAATGTCTATCTCCCTGCAATAATTAAATGAATGGCAAGTCAACTTAAAGGAACACTGTGTAGTAGACAAAAATCACAAAAGAAGTTGGATTACATTAAATAAATTGTAATATTGATCAACATAAACCAGTATTGAGTTTAATATTGGACTCCATGACTCATTTGTTTTACTTTCTTTATTAGGTCTTTAAATAGATTGTAAAAGATTGGAGAAATTAAAATTCCATTGAAGAATTTTGATTTGTGAGAATAGTTTGTTTCTTGTTTATTTTAGTACTGTAAACTTTACTTCAGCATTATGTCATCAGCTCTTGGAATTATCTTCCTCTGGAAACTATGTACTAATATTCTAGTGTGTGCACGGAAATATGTTTTAATAAAAGTCACAAATTACTTCTAGAAGTGGAATAGAAGTCCACGAGTGAAGTGGACTTGCTGAGATTACTGGTTTTGTTTGTTATAAGGATCATCTCATGGTACTGATGATCAGATGATGATGATAACTTCATCATCAGATCATCATATGAATTGCAGAGATTACAGGGTTGTGATCAGTGCAGTAGAATCCATTTGGAGGCCTGTAGACAGTGACATTCCCCAGGGATCGATACTGGCTCTGGCCTTATTCAATTTGTCAACAACCTGGATGAGGAGATAGAGTCTACCTAAGCAAGTTTGCTGATGATATGAGACTGGGGGGAGTGGCTGACACGCCCGAAGGCTGAGGTGCCATTCAGTGGGACCTTGATAATGGAGATAACTTGGATAACAGGGTGAAGAGAAACCTATTGAAGTCCAAGAAAGATAAGCGTAGGGTCCTGCATAAGTACCAGTACAAGCTGGAGGCTGACCTAATGGAGACCAGCTCTGCTGAGAAGGACCCGGAAGTACTGTATTAATGGATGAAAAGATGTCCATGAGCCAGCAAGTGCCCTTGCAGCCAGGAGAGCCAAGGGCACCCTGGGGTGTATTGGGAAGAGTGTGGCCAGCAGGTCAAGGGTGGTATGAGGCCGCATCTGGAGTATAGTCTGCAACTGTGGTCTCCACAGTTCAAAAAAGACAAGGAGCTACCAGAGTGTAACCTGCATTATGTGACCCTGCCTTGAAAGTGGAATGGACTAGGAGGTCTCCAGAAGTCCCTTTCAACCCCAAGAGTTCTGTAATTCTGTGATAAACACTGCGACTTGCTTACTTGACATTTGGTGTTCCACTAATGCACCTCAGGTAGTCTTTATCTTACTGGTACAGACAACTCGTTCTGTACATTAGACGGTGTTCATTGTCTCAGTTTTATAATTTACTCAGCTACTGTTGGTTTAAAAGTCCAATCTCTGACATTATTACCTCAATTAACATCACCACCTTAATGTAAACTGAAAAAAACAATCAAAAACAAACCCCCAGAACTCCAAGCTGCCGACAAATTCTAGAGACAAACAGTTTAAGTTAGCATAGGTTATGTATATGTAGATGTAAATGGACATATATGAGTGCGTGTGCCTGTGTGTGAAAACAGAGGAATACAGTCTGCGAATTCTTCCTAAAATATTATATTCATTTCTGATATGTGGAACAACAGAAAAACCTTAAAAAAAATATCAGATAAGGATCTGTCAAGCATGACTTGTTTAAACACATTAGTGTTTAAAAGGCATTTGGACAATGGGAAGGCTGATGATCAGCAAAAAATACCTTCAAATGTGCAAGCAAAGAAAAAAATTGATAAAAATAAAAGAGCTACCTCTTTAACCTTCTGCAAATTGACTGAGAACTGATAGGGTTAGAATGCACTGAAAGAAATTTATCCAAAAGATATTTTAGGGACCAGGATAGTTGAACACCATTTCAGAAAATGAATTGTATTCATTATACGAAACTGTGCTCATTATACTTTCTAACAGAAATTTAGAAAAGTATTTTTCAGACATGGTTGGATAGAGCTGATCCTATCTTTGGATAGGGGGCAGAGTAGGTCTTTACCCTGAATTCCTTTCCAGCTCCACTTTCCACAAATCTATAAACCAATAAGTAAAAAGGCCCTGAATAATCTGCTTTTGTGTGGATCTGACTAGTTCTTTCATACTACATTTCTTAAAAAAAACCCAAAACCCTAAAAAGCAAAAAAGCAGCAATCCCATCCCCCAAAACCTGACGGAAAAAAATATTTAATATAAATCTAAAACCAACCTACTAAAAAATAGGCAGGCAGTTTTGTTGAACACATGCATTAAAAATTTCAAGACACTTTTAAACAGAGAAAGCTTGATGAGAATAGACCATAAAAAATGTAATTGAATAACTTATAGCTTTCTTTTCCTATTGCATCCTTGCGACGTGGGTCATACTTTAAGGCTTTAGCATATTCTGCAGTTTCTAGATTGAGAAAAAGTCTGCTAAGAGAAAACTCTGATCCTTCATTACCTTCTTCTTCAATCCTCATAATAGCTGGACTGTCTTTTCCCCGTTACTCTTTTTCAGCCCCTCTGCTCTGCAAATACTCCAAATCTCTGGTGTTACTGAGCCCTTTTCACACTTCCTATCGTGTTTTGTATAGTTTTCACCCTACAGGCTTTGGAGCTTCTCTCCTGGGGCATACCTACTTGTTCAGCAAAGAAGATGCAGTTTCTCTAGAGGTTATCTTCTGCTGCAGCCACTATCTTTCAAAGGAAAATTACACAAACCAAAAACAATTCTAAAGGTTGATTGTTCATAAAAGAACCCAAAATATACATTGCATTTTTCTGAACTGAATTATAAGTCATAAAGGGAGAACTTTTGAGAATGAGAAGGTAGACAAATATAGGTGATTATATTATTGAGATGTTCCTAGCAATCCTGATTTCCTGGATAAATTTGCCCTGTATGCTAAGGGTCTAAACTCTACCCACCATTACACTTTGATGTTTATCTAAGTGAAAGAAAGGGAGGCAGGCATAATCTTGAGTGGCTGGATCAATTATTTTAAAGCATCTAAATGCTTTTTTAGAATCAATAAAAGGAGAAGGTGCTAATTTAGATGCGTTAGTACTTATTCTGTAGGTTTACAAAAATGATTACCTATATTTTAAAAAGTCCACACAAAACATCACAGAAACAGTATGGTTTTAAGCAGAGTAAGTTTCTCTTTCTGGCTAATACAAAGCTAAGCAACTGAAATGTTTGTACTGATCTAAATAAGGTGAGTTTCATTCGGTTCTTTTGCTGACTATTTGAGCAAAGATAAATTGTCTTCAGGTGGGATTTTTAAGTGGGATATCAAGGCATGTAGCCACGGTAAAATAACGACTTTAAACTATGCCCGAAGAATTTAAAAAAGGACCATTTCTGTTGGCTCTGAGAGACCTTGTGGAAGTTTTCACTTCAAAAAGTCTTATATCCAACCTGTCAAAAGATCTGCATCTAACTGAAGTATTAGTGGAATAGATTATATAACAAATGCACAAAGTGTAAGGTAAAAAGCTGACAATTAATTTTTAAATGAATCTGCATATCAGCTATAAAGCAGGTGTTTAAAATTTTTGTAGCTAACATGTCAATGTTGAAATAATAAAAAAAAAATCTTCTAGGAGGTTAAGCCTAGTATTTAAATTGAGTGATTATTAAAAATATGCTACAGTTTATATATGTGATTATTTTACGAATCCTTGGAAATAAGTTGGCTACAGCCTACTATTTTTGACCAGTTTAGCTAGTATAAATAGAAATTATGTGTCATCCCCAAAAAAGATTTTTTTTCGGTAATAGCAGCAATATGGACAGGGTAAACGAACTGCCTTTGAAACTGCTCAGTATTACTAATAATGGCAGAAATGAGAAGAAAATGAAAAAAACATTTGATCATGAAGAGAATAAAGAAAAGAAATTCTTTTCCTTTTAGCATCAGATTTATCCATTTTCTGGAGAAAAGATATTTGCTAGTTAAAAAGAAGTAAAAAAAAAATTCCTCCATTTAGAATTGCAGTTACATTAATCCATTTTTAGTAGTTTGCTATTTCAAAGAAATATTTCAGCAAACCAGTAGCCTCTTGTTAAAACATATGTTTTACACAAATGACTTGTGTGCAACAAGCTACTGAAAATATTAGAAGAAGCAGCATCACAAAAAAAAAAAGAAGTGGTACATATGAAGCAGTATTTGTACTGGTTTTTAAATTTACTTTTTTAATTAAGCCAAACATAAGAAATAGAATTTGAGCTATTATTTTTTATCTCATGAATTTAAATGAAAATTAAAAATTCACTGCAATGAAGTGCTAGGATAATAGGTTAACTTTGATGCTGACTGAGAACTGAATGTCATCCCACTTCTTTTTAACTCGAGCCTTTAATGTAAACCCTAAGTTAACAGTGAAACTGGGACAAATGTGTGTGGGTATTTTTTACAGTGCAGTACATGTGAGACAGTTTATCCACCATAGTGTGCTCTTCCTATTGTCTCTGCTGCTGGAAGATATTTTACTTTCACTAGGAAATATTGTATCAGAAATAGACATGATTGAGGTGGCTGATTCATGGTCCAAACATCATCTTGGCAGAAATTTTGTCAATTATATGGTGAGATGTTGCAGTTTAATCTACTTTCTTACGTAGTGATGACCAATCTATAGCCTACGGTGACTAAGGTGATTTATGACAAGAAAAAAATATATTTACTGCTATGAAACTGTTGGGAGACATGGTTAAAATTTAGAAAAAATATTTCTAAACTAGATGTAGATTCCTACACTTAAAGCTTGATTACTTTTTAATCTGTAGATATATTCTTTTGTACCTCTAGATTTGATATAAGTATATTAAAATTCAGTGGGGTTTTTTGGGTTTTGCTTGGTGGTTTTGTTTGGTTTTTTTTTTGTTTGTTTGTTTGTTTTTAATAGGGCATGCCTGCAATTAATCTAGAACTAGATCATAAATTTGAGCAAATTAAATTCTATGTTGATTAATGTGAACACTATATTTTTAATAAATGCACTCCAAAGTTTCTAATATTAAATGGAGCATTAAAAATCCCCACGAAGCAAAAATACATGTTTATGAAATTTGTCATTAAGTGTCTGTTACTAAACTGTTATTGTGAAACATCAGAAATTTGAACACTTGTTAAATAACGCTGGAATTAACAAAATTTTTTTTTTGACATAACTGAAAGGACATATGCAAAGGCAAGTGCATTTTGCTGATGGATTGCTGAAGAGAATTCATTTCCAGCCTAATGCGTGTTGCATTGTCATGCAGTTAATTTTGGATAAGAGGAGACTGAAACACAGTTATGCAAAATTCCTGGCGTAAATTGGCCTTTAGGAATATCAGATAATGTAACTGAAATATGTTTGCTTGGAATTTGCTTCTAGAAGGTTATGCTGCCCTGTTAAAAGCAAGATTGAATATTTCCTTAACTAACAATAAAGGGAGCAAAGCTAAACTGCATTATCAGACTTAAAAATATTAGCTTTTGTGTTTTTCAGATAAATAAAATTTAATAAATTGCTCACTATCTGGAATATCCCTGCACACTAATCCATGAAACAGTTAAACTCATGCATAGCATTTAAATGATACATTTTTTTCTTGAAAATTCTGAGTGCATTTCATCCACAAGAGCTCAATCCTGTGGCAGTGTTTCTAGTTTCCACAGAACCAATTGGATGAAGACAGATAGGAGCAGCCTCATATTTACAGGCCCTGGTTCTCAAGGGGCACTTCCAGCACCCTGATATTTTCTAGAGAGGCAAGACAGGAGGATGTAAGCAGTACAGGAGGTTTTCAGAGTGCATTCATGACTCTTTTCTGTGTGGTAGAGGAGCTAATGAGGTGTTTTGCGGAATCTCATGCTCATCAAGCAGTGTCAGAACAAGAGGTTATCCTTCCTCTTTACTCAAAACTGATGAACACACACCTGGAATACTGTGTCCAATTCAGAACTCATCAGTACAAGAGAGACACGAGCACACTGCAGAGAGTTCCTCAAAGGACTACAAATATGATTAAAGAAACAGATTGTTCCTCACGTGGAAAAGCTGAGAAAGCCAGGACTGTTCAGTGTAAAGAAGGCTCAAGGAGAAAATTATCAGTCAGTGTGTAAAAATACCTGAAGGAAGCGTGCAAAGCGATGGAGACAAGCTCTTTGCAGTGGAGCCCAGTAACAGGTTCTGGGGGCAGGTGACACAGGAGGTTTTCTCTGAAATTCAAGGAGCACTTTTTCACCATGAGCAGGACTGAATGCTGGAACAGGATGCCCAGAGAGGTTAATGAGTCTACACAAGCTATCTGGACACAGTCTTGAGTAACGTACAATGGATTGCCCCCCTTGAGTGGAGGTTGTTGAACCATATGACCTCCAGAGGTCGCTTCCAACCTCAGCCAATCTGTGATTCTGTGATTTGCAACACCACTTTAAAAATTTCTGATGCCTTACTCATTTTCTTGTAGATCTTTTCTTTTACTCCGTGTGTGTCTTGGTGCATTCTTTTAGCTGAACGTAGTAGTGACAGATGTTTGTTGAATTTCATAGTTTCAGGGTTTTTTCCTTTTCTGTTGGCTTTTTTTTGCGTGCATTAAGGATCCACATTTGTTACTGCTTTACAAGTATATAAAATATTCTGCAAAACAGAGACATAGCCTTTGAAAATATGAAGTTCAGTGTTCATAATAAAGTAAGGCAGTTTGGGACTTTTGAGAATAACAACTGTTTCCTTTCGCTTCAGGCTGCATCTATCCTTTAGAACTTTTTCAACATATTTGCATCAGGTCATAAAATTACAGTATGTGATAACTGATCATCATAATTTTGGCAGAAACAGGCAAATGACAAATCTTTATTTTTTGTCACATTTTTATCATTGTTTTCCTAAGAATAAATGCCATAAGTAAAAATACAACCAGAAATTTCAGTACTGGATTATTGTTTAAAATTCTTTACAATAAGATAGGTTTAAAAAACCTCCAAGAGTACATCCAACTTAATTATGTACAATTCCTGCTATTGAGTAGGAAAACAGATGGATAAAAGACCAAGTACAAATGAAAAAAAAAATCAATCCAAATGAAAATTTTATCTTTTTTTTTTTGTGCTAATTATATGTGCAATTGAAAGTCCTTACTCAAAAGGGATCAGCTTTACCTCATTTTTGCAGATCTTACTCTTGCTCTTTCTGTATGCAACATAAAGGGATGAAGTGACCTTTATGGAAAGGAGATATTCACAAGGAAAATAGGAAAATATATATATATCAATAGTTACTTTATATGGATCATGCTCAGGACTGATCACTGACAACAGTACTAGAATTTATCTTTTCATAGTCAATACATATGAATAGGAACCTTTAAGAGGGGAAATTCATCTGACTGACAAAAGAAGAGTAAGCTGGGTAAATTTGGGTTATGCACATCTAAGTGTAGGTATCTAAAACTAGGGCAGAGAAATTTCAGCTCAAATATCCATGACTATCTTATGCTAAAAAAAAAAAAAAAAAAAACGTGTGTACCAAAACACTCAAATTTCTGAAACAAACAAACAAACAAACAAACAAAACCCACTGGAAAACTGCGTAATTTGTTTCTTTACTGACAGACACCTCTTTCTTTCTCTCTCTGTGAGCTTCACAGTTTTTGATCTATGGATAGACGAGGCCATTGAGAGGGACTAGCAGACAGTTATATGACAACTAAACCAAGTTTGGCACTTCATCATCAATGTCTTTAAGAAACGTAAGGTTAAATGTGTCAGTGCTCTGCAGGTCATTCCCCTATGAGAAGAAATTATAATTTTAGTCAAGCTATCAAAGATAATCAGCATGACTCAATAGAAACAGCAGTCAATATGCAAAAAAAACCCCAAAAAATCCCAAAATTAAAACCCCCAAACCTTCAGTTGCATGTTGCAGAACACAAGCCAAACCAGATGACACTTAAGCATTAAAATGGTGCTGTACATACCACCTGCACATACTGAGGTCATAATCCAACAAGCACAAGATCAACTATTTAATTTTGATGTTCATCATTTGTCACAGGAAGTTGCATGTACAGTCCTATTTGCTCTCTAGGGTTTCAGAGAAAAATTAACATATTTATGCTATTGGGGCATTTCCTCTAATGTGGCAAATTTCCCCCTAATTTCGTGTCAGAGGGAACTATTATCAACCGCTTCTTTTTGTTCAGTCTGGAGATTCTAGCTCAACATAAAGCATGGCTTCCAATAGCAGATGCTTAATGACAGGATATACCAACTCTCTTAACAATTCCTTGCTTAAGGTTATATTGCATAATTTATTCAGTCAGTTAGTACAGTTTAAATTGGACTAAATGGTGTGACAGGAATGTTAGATGAGTGTCCAGTGAGATATGCAGGCATGAGGGCAAAGCTAGCAACTGGAACATACAGTGACCTGAATTTTGACCTTTTGTTATGTTTTTAATTCTTTGGCTTGCACAAACATTTGTTCCATGATGATGTTGGTATATAACTGAGAGGTTTATGTTTAAAAAAATACTCAACACTCTTTTTACTTTTTCTTTTTTTTTCCAATTACATCTTCTTGTTTTACATACACCTTCCCTTCCTCATTTACCTGACTGACACTTCTGCTTTACCAATAAATCTCAGGAAATTATTTGAAGACTTGAGAATGAATCTTGATCTGAAATTCCTTAAATTTCTCTATATCGCTGGGAAGAAACAAGCACAAGGCCCCTGTGTTCACTAAGTCATTTTTATATATTTTTAACTCGCCCAAAAACTGATGCACTGCATCCATTTATATAAACCACCATCCACTTAGAAACAGGCCAGAACAAATCCACCAATTTTGTCAGAAGACTGTAAAAATATTCCATCAGAATGGGCGTATCACTTGGAATCCAGAAAGAGTGCCGTTAATTTCATGATTAACATGTACTTCATGAACAAGAACCCTCTGTGCCTCTAGATAAAATATCCTGCTTCTCATCAGGGTCAATTAAACTTGTGTTGATTGCTGTGCTAACATATATATGCTTCTCTTGGCACCCTGACTAGCCTATTGAGATGCACCTAAGGTATCTGTAACAGGCAAGCAGACATTGGTGCACTTAACACTCATTGAGACAAAAAGCATTTAGTGACGAACCACCTTCCTCTCCAGAGCCTGGTTACACACAGCTCATTGAAGCTGATGCTAAAACTAGTATTGATTTAAAAGGAATGAGGAAAAGACTTAACCGTTTTCCAGAAATGGGTATGAAGCTGCAGAGGACGAATAAAGTCAGGGCACAAGCACTGCAATGGCGGAGAATGAAAACAGTCAAATACTGAATATATTCTTTTTATCTTCTACACAAAAGAAAGATGGCCTTAATATTGCTATTAGACTAGCAAATGGGAAACGCCAGCTTCCTCAAGCACTTATTGTTGTCACTAGGCATTTTAATGACTCCATTTAGCACTGCAGCATTTCTTTTGCTCAACACTGACTAATAACATGCTGAGATAGTTACACACTTTACAAGTGGAGTTATATTGAAGAATGGAAAGGTGAACGCCTGGGGATTTTGCTCTTAAAACTGTGGAGGACGCATTTTGGATACAATGGTTAAAGAGGAAAAGAAAATTAAACAGGAAAGGTTAGCAAGGGAGATTAAGGGTGAAGGAGAGAAACAAGGGGAGAGCTAATGAAGGAAATGAAATGGATTGAGAATTGCTTTGAAGAGCCACTAGCAGCAGATAATAAATCATGGTGCTGTAAGCACACAAAAGCTGAACAGTAAAAATAGTGATGTAGTAGAAATGGCACAATGCACTTTTCGAAAATGCAAAGTGTTATCTGCAGTATGTTAAATGCTGTGAAGTTTCCACCATTTTAAAGTAAATTGCCCAACTGTGCCTTTCTTTCTGTTCTCTTTATTCTATCATGTAAAACATGTTTCAGTGACATTACCGCAGCTGTACAGTTCTGCCTGCAGCTCCTGCAAATTCAGGTCCTCAGCAGATATACTTCTGTCTAAGCTGTCAGACGCTGACTAGATGCTTCCCTAAGAATCTAGGACTTGCAATAGCATTGCACTAACACCCCCCATATGTTACTAATATGTAAGGGTACCATTATTACAGACTTAAACCATCTACACAGGAGGATTTATTCACCTTTTTAATATCAATGCCCTAGAAAGGGAACATGGTACAGACAATCTAAATAAAAAAATGGATTTTTCCACAAATTTGCCTTTTTTTGGAAGACTTATATAATTAATATTTTAATATTTTCAGTATTAGTCACAGAATAGGTTGTGTGTTTTTATTTTTTTATCTTTTTTGCTTCTTTGACAAGATATTTGAGATTAAAAGCTTAACTATTAAAAAACCACCCTTTTTAAAAGGGCTCTTTTTAAAAAATTACAAAAGTATAATATGTCTTTATATTTTAGCAAAATCAGATCTTTTTTCCCTGATCATGAATGCATGTATGTGCAAGTAGTTTTGTGCTCTGTTGCACCTTTGGAATTGGTCATCTTACTGGCTGTTAATGTTCACACTAAGTAGAACAAGCACGCAAAGAGTTTTTCAAATATACTGGATATTGCTAATAATATTCTTCTCCTGGATTTTTCTTCTGGAATTTCTGCTTTTAAAAATCTCTTTTTTTGTATAAGAACATATCTTTATTTAATGGATATACATTTTTTATGTACATGTGTGTGCTCTATGCTCTACATATGTACAAAATGCTTCTGTAACTGAAGAAGTCCCTTTGTTTTTGAAGTACATGGAACTATTCACAGGCAAATATAATCTGGTTATGTCCATATTCAAAACCACTATAACCTGCTGAGGGGTTTCAATATTATTTATTGATCACTTGTTTTGCTGACTGGATGTGGAGAAAAACTAAGGCCCTCAGACAATCAATTTATCCTTCTTTAGGAACAATCTCAGCAATGAAGTAAGTGAGGGGAAGAATTCAGCCATAACCAGCAGCAGCAGAACAATTAACATTACGATGTCTGTGAGTGCAGTAACATTTTTCCTTTTTATTTTTTATTCATTTTTTCTCCCCTTTCAGTCACCTGAAAGTCATCCAGATGCAGTGATAACTGCTATAAATGATGCAGCTGCAGATGATGAAAGCAGCACACCTGAACCATGTATTCAGCATATTGCTCAAAGCAAGCAGTTTATTTAGGACCCATGGGATTAGGACCCCAAAATATTTTGCCACTTAAATTTATATATTTTATGGATTAAGTTCCAAAATTTTTAAGTAAAAAAGGTGACAGCACTTTTTTATTACAAGAGTTGAGAATATATATATAAGCCTACTCAATTTCATCCTAGATTTGTCTCTGTATTTTTTGACATTATCTGAAATTTTCCTACATAAAATGAAATTTCCCCCTGATAAATTGAATCTCCAAAGGTAAAGAGAAAGAATGTTTTACTTTTAAGAACTTTCCTAACTCAAAGGCATTAAATTATTGTTCCAACCTTCCTGTGACAGCGTCACAGAAAAAATGCACCATGACTGAAAGCATAAAGCAACATGATTTAGTCAATTAAAATGTATATTATAGAATTAATGAGTATGAAAAGCCTGTGTATTAGACTGAATGTAATAACTGATACCCACAGATATTTGAAACAGGCAATCTGTTAACATTATTGGATAATCTTGCATCTTATTTACAAGTGAATTTTTATTTTATTTCTGTGAGAAAAATTTGTATTGAAAAATTTGATTGAATCCTCTGAGCTGAAAAAAAGAGATATATGTCAGAAATGGAAATCCTTTTATGGTGCAAATATCTTAAATAAAAGCACATGCAATGTGCATATAGAAAATTTCTGGTGCTGTGAGCCAGAGTCAGTTATCAAGCCTTTTAAAACACAAAGTAGACACATCTTTTCAGAAGCTGACACTAAAGGGCAGTGAATTAAAGCAAATCAATTTTATAGATTTCAATTAATGCGTGTCAGATTATTTTCTGAAAAGAGAGCAAAGAACTTTGAGAATGAGAATTTTCTAGAGATCTTACTTGGATAAACTGTAATAAAAACTAAAATAACCTCTCCGATTTCAACATCTTGCACTGGCAGTAAGATACTTTCTGCTGTAACTTCTGGTTGCATTTTAACTTTGTTTTGAAAAGAGGAACGTTTGGAGAAGACTTAATTTTAAGTTTAGCATAATTGTTTTAAAGAAATTTGCAAAATTCTTCACAACTTATTTATTTTCATGAGTGTGTTATCCCCAAATCAGAAATCTATATTTTTATTTGCTTTAAGAAAATTATTTTCTTTTATCCCAGAACAATAGAAAGCTAAAATATATTCAAATTCCAAGAAAAAATAGCAAAAATGAAATTGCACTAGCACCCAAAGTCCTGGGAATTTGGATGGAGTTTTTGAGAAAAATGTTTTTTGGTCTTTATCAGAACAGACATGAGCTATACAGAGAATGATATCTGTTTTATTACTGCCATAATAATAAGAATATTTTGTTGTCTGCATCTTTTTTGCTTTGGTGCCTAATAAATGTCATTATCAGTTTAATGAGGTAGAATTCTTTTACCTATGGATTGATTTTAAAATCATCTGTGCTCAGAAAACTGCAGGTGTATCCAAGGAAGTATTCGGTTAATATGTAATATTAAGGATTTGGATTCAGCTTTCGAAAATTGCATAATCTTTTTTAATAAAGAAATTTTTCAAAATTTCATGTAGTTTATTCATGCTGTTATATAGGTGCAAAAATACTAGTAAGACAGATTCCTGGAATGTATCTTTTAGCTCTCAGCAGTAATCCTGCTATTATATAGGTTTAAAAAACTCAAAAAACAAGACAAACAAACAAAAAAACCCTCACACACAGCAAGAACAAAACCAAAACAATCCCAAGCCTAAAACTAACCAATCAACCAAGCAAACAAAAAATAAATGATTCCCCCTCCCAAATTCTTATTACCAGTTTTTTTTTCCCCACAAAATACTGTTCTCTTTAACTTCCTTTTTATGAAAGTAATTTTCAATAACATTATAAGAAAAAACCCAAAGACATATATTCTCACAATGTCTTAAATTTTATGTTTTTATGGTCATGTAGCTAATCATACTTTTATAATTTTCCCTAAAAAATTCCCATTACGAGGCTTGAGCAGCAATGTCTCAGGTAATTAAGTCAATGAACACATAATGATCCTCAGAAATAAGAATAGTTTGGAAAACTTCTCATGTTTTTGTGATATCTGCTTAGGTTTGGGTTTGGGACTGTTATCTAAACTTTGTTTCACTTGTGTCATTTTTTTGTCTACAAATAAATTGATTTCAATGTGTAACTCTAGTTGAAATTTGGCATGGGAATATATCTTCTACTTTGGTCAGTAGCACTTAAAAACAAGTGATTATCAGAAAATCTGAATCTCCCAAAAAGTCTGATTTCCATCTTGCCAGCCATACATTGAACTGAAAATGGAGACAAAAGCCATTTCTCATTTTTATTTGCAGATATACACGAACCAACCACTGCAGTCACATACAGCTTCCAGCAAAGCCATTGTTAAATGTCTTGGAGAAACTACAGAGGAACTATAGTGACTGCACAAATAGTGTTTTTCAGAACAGAAACAATTTTAATTTCTTTTTTTCATTCACTTAATGCTGTTAATAACCATCCGTCTATGAATTAATATTGCTATAGATGGTCATAATCACCCATAATACACTCATTTATTATGTGTTCCATCTGAGAAATGTTCTATACTCTTGATAGTCAAGTGCAAAAATCTTCCCCTCCCAGTCTGCTCCCTTAAGGACAGAGTGCAAAAGGATGGAAATGAATAAATGGTGTAGTATAGAGTACATTATTTTAATTCCACAATTTCTTAGCTCATAAAAATTTTGAGAGGGTTTGATTAGTGATTTTTCTAGACGTATTGGTAAGAAAGCTACTGCATTATTAATAACATTTGGAGCTCTTACATTGTGTTTTCACTACACTACTATTTAAATTTATGGACTTGATATTTATGATACAACACACCAAGCATTACTATAAAAATATTATTTTTTTAATTTTTCTTGGCTTAGTGTACTAATATAAGTATTTTTGCAATCATGAATAGTTAAGTGAATAAGGGTTACTTATACTTTGTAAAGATGGATTACTCTCTCATCTGATTAAAAAAAAAAAAAAAAAAAGATGCTCATCCATCAGTTATTTCAGGTATTCATTATGAGTGAGTGACCTGGTGGGGCTTCAGACGGCATGTATCAAGTCCCTGAGGGTACTAGCAGAACTTAATGACTGACCTTCTTAACCTGGGACACACACACATATAAATGAACCCAGGAACTTGATCTTGTGTGCATATATGTGCAATTCACTATTTTAGACTGGACTACCCAGCAAGTGGGAGGAGACCTTTACACTAGGTAAATGGATGCAGGATCTGGGTGTTGATATTAGATGTGCTTAGGACCGATGCAGATGTCCAAGAGCCTTACCAAAGTATGAGTGTGCTTGTGGAAAGTGTATTTGCACTTGTGAACTTAGGTCCTGACCAGCCAGAGGTTAGGAGCAGGACTTGGCTGTTTTTACTTACCCTTTATGAGCTCTGGCAGCACTGTCAGTGTGTGCTGCTGAATTCAGTGCCCTGTTGGCAGCAGTCTGGGTGGCTGTTGGCACCAGTGTCCTGTGTGCTTAGGGGTCAGCCTTGAAACTTGATGATATTGCAAAGGAGAAAGCATCAGTCTTATCTAGTAGCCTGGGGCTGAGATGTCTCCATCTCAGGGTGTGCCAGGCTGGGCTCCAGATGTCAGGAAGGACTCCCTGGGCTCTAAAGGCTGCTGGTTTATGTAGCTTTCCTAACATCTTTAACGCTTGCCCTGGATGGAAATAATTTTATCTTATCTTTTTGCAGTCATAAAGAATGTCTAGTAGCAGGTAACTGCTCCCTGAATTTATTTCAGCTTTAATTTAACTTTGAGTAATCATGTGCTGTAATTCCCACTGTTAGTAGATAGTAATTACAGGTAGCTAGCTATCTGTGTGACATTGCTGATTATTGCTGCAGAATAAAATATCATAGCCTTGTTTGATTGTACCAAGCTTAGGTAGAAGAATTTTCTGTAGGAACACTAGCAGAATAGAAGAAATTCAGAATGAGAATGGAGACAAAATTTATGGTAAATATATCTTTCCTACCTTCCAAGAACATTGTGTTTGAAGACAACCCCTGTGACTTCCTCAGCTCCCTCTATGAAACAATCGGCTTATTCATAGCTAATTAAACAGTATGATCTGATGGAAAAGCAGTATGGAGCAGTCTGTCTAACTTATTCTCTAAAGTGTTTTCTTAGTTGTCTGAAGCAAGCCATCACAGTAAAAGAAGTTAAAAGTAGGTTCTCAAATATCTGAGTAACTGTGGTTTTTCTTCACTGAGAGCATTCCTCCTTTCATTCTGGTCTTGGTTATGTATATTATAGGGATTTTTCAAAATTCTTTTTTCTTTTACCCTCGACATTTACAGACTCCTTTCTGCTTGAGGTAAAGAAGATTTGGGCATACATGATTTCTCCAGGGCTGAAGTGGGGTCATCTTAGTTCTACACACTCAAAAATCATGAAGTGTCTGTAGGACAGCATTACAGAAAGAGGTCTCATACCCTTTCCATGAAATTAATAGGACTGAGGTGTTTCTCTGAAGTACCTGTATGCTAAAGCACACACGATGGGGAACAAAAGAAGGGAGGTAGACATCTGTGTGCAGACCAGGGGTTGCAATTTCATTGATTTTAAAGAGATGTGGAGAGACAGCTGACATGGTTGGAGTGCTGCTGTGGATGGGTCACTCTTTCATCAGGAAGAACAGACCAGGCGAGGCGGGGAATTGCCTTTTATGTGAACAGAGGAGACAGAGGGAGTACGAGGACCTTTGAACATAAAACTTTCTTTTCTTTTTCTTTATTTCTCCTGCCTTTTTTACGTTTCCTTCTGTCTGTATCTCCTGTGAGGCTGATTAGTTTGCTAAGAGAGGTTGCAGAATGTTATGTTAGGAGACTAAATAGTCATTAAAGAGAATGTCTATTTCAGAAGATTAGAAACATGATTTCATGACATTCTGGACACCTTGTTCTATATAAACATACCTGAAGCAGAAATACTGGTTTAGACAACTTCCACAGGTCAGCTTTCTCCTTATACATTTTGTGAGCTCTCTGATTACAGCAATCCCAGTCTGAGTTTGTTTAAAGACACAAATATCTTCAGCTAATGAAACATTTACTAAATCTTAAATAATTTTCCCTTCCTTTTTGTTTCTTTGTTTCATTTACCCACTTCACACTTAAAACTTGAAATTGATATGTTCTCTTGCAACAAATTCTATGGAGTAGACCAGGAAAGCACCGTTAATTCGAAGGATTTGAAAATTTGTTCTCTCAACTGATTCGCCAGGTCTATGAGTCTTGCTTGCAGATCTTCCTTTAAAGGAAGGCTTTTGCTACAATGTTAGGAGTGTTTATAAATGTACACACACACACATACACAAACACATACATGTACACACATACACATACACATATACATACGTGTACACTCTGGGAATAATAATTTAAAACTGGAACTAATGGATTCTTCCAGATTGTGGCAAAGACTGTAAGCAATTCAAATCCTTCAACAAAAAATATGTGATAGAAGAGAAGGTGAAGAGAATGATTAGGCTGTAGCATAATTTCTGTGCTTCAGGAACAACTAGACTATAATCAAAATTTCAGTGTTGGAGATAGATGAAGTCTATCAAATTGTGAGTGTTGTGGAAAGAATAAAAATGCAATGACAATTTTTGCATTTCCAAGGTAAGAGCTAGCTGAAGCTGTACCTAACAGTTGTTGCTTCAAAACTTTACCAAAATAACATTCAGCATTAGTCAAAGTCTTTCAAAATGAAGAAGTTTGTCCACGTAAATGCCTCACTGAGGTCCCTGATGTAATGAACAAACGAGTTTCATCATGGCCAAAGCTCTATGCCAGGTGTGGTGGTTAGTGGACAGAGAGGACTGTGAATGGAAGTGAGATTGACTGAAAGATCAGCTTCAAAATACCTTTAGAAATAAAAAGTTTACTATGGTTTAGGGAAGAGCCACCTAAGCTTCTAGGCACTAACAGTACCAAAACAGCAAAACGAGGAGGGAAAAAAATATATATGAAGAACAAACATCATGCATTCTTTGGAAGGAAAAGCACAAAAAACAAAGGAAGCATCCAAAGCTGTGCCTACAGCAATAAACATGTTAGTGCACCAAGTGCTAATGTGAAGAGTGTAAAAGATTTCTGCTGTGCATAGACCTGTACAGCCAGCATGCTGACAACATAAAACATCACCTTCCAGCATATTGCAGTCATGGTCAGATGCTAGTGACCTCATAATAGCATACTTTTATATAGGATTTTAAGTAAGTATCCTTAGGTTTTTGTACCTAAGATTTTTTAAAGGTATTAAAAAAAGTGCAACTTTTTTTCACAGTTTAAATGTTATGCATTAGTAGTCATAGTTCTTTATAAATTATTTTTTGCCATAGGATAGGATTATATATTTATCCTTCTCCTGTAACAAATTGGATGACACTGCAGCCCTTCATAAAAGTTACTAATAAAGCTAAAATGAGGATCAGTTTTCAGATATCTTGGTTGTCTTTTTACCTGCAACAGACATATTTGTTACAACGAAGAAGTCTTTTAACATCACTGTGTTAGCTTTAAAAAAAATAACATAAATCAAACGTGAGATAGTTTCCTAACCTGTAAAAAGTTAGCATCAGGGTATGTTGACACTGCTTTGAGAAACAAAAATCAGTAGCACAAGGTTTATGGGATAGGTTGAATAACTGATCTTTAAGGAGTTTGCTTCAAGCACACACATTCAAACTTCACAGGTGCTTGAATTTCCATCATTCTCTCTGTTTTTTCCAGTTTCTCATTCAGTGAATTACAGAAATTGTCTCCAGGGCAGAGTGTTCTCAAGGAAGAAAGCAATAAAGAAGGAACATTTCCTAGCATTATGGTAACACTGTTTATTTCTTAAGAAAAATAAGTTGTATAAATTAGTTTGACCTTTCCAAATTTCAGGTTTTGGGGAAAAAAATTGCCTTTTTAAATTATATGATTCCACACTGAATTGCTCTATAGTTCTGACCCTCAAGTCCTCTCTCTTTTTCACTTTTCTACAGTGATCTTTAGACTAATGCTGTGGTCCTCAGTGCCTCACTTTACTGTTTGGAGGGGAAAAGAAATAAAAGACTTTCTATGACAGCACTTTCTAAACACTTCTGTGGCTTCTGTGAAACTCACTTTAAAAAATAAGCTACACAGATACTTTTTCTACAACCTTATTTTAGAACTATTCACTGAAATGACTGACAGCTAATAGCTCTAATGTTTCCATAGTTTTCTGGTACAGTAAATGTCAATGTTATCCAGCCAATCATAGTAGCTTTTACTAATCTTTTTTCATTCTTTAGATGACATTTCCTCCACTTGAAAGGCTCACATCCACACACATGCACACATACCAAGCTAGGACATTAGTAGACAAACTCTTATGCTAGCTGCGGTGTCTGACTGTAAGATTTTAAAGAACTCCCTCATATTCCAGTCTATCCCAAGTATTTTCTCTAGTCAAAAATTCAAAAGATTAATTTAGAATCTTTGTATGAAAATACAGCTCTTGGGAGTTTCATTCAGGAAACTGAAATGATAGTATTCAATCTGACCAAATGTGAAGGACACAAATAATAAATTTTGTGCAAATACAGAATGTATTTTGCTTCAGTAGGTTTCACTAAGTAGCAGTTTGAGACAAAGCTTTCATAACAAGTAAGCATAAGAGGGAATGGGTTAGTTACCTTCCTCCTGGTGCAAGGTAACATTGGTGAAAGACAAGTATTATCTTTTCCTTACAATTAACTCTGATTATTCATTATGCGCTATGGGTGAAAGTAAAGCATCCTGTAAACATGTATTGAAAGTAATTTTAAGTCTGATTTTTGTAATCTTTTACCAATCCTTCACTTCACATATACCATCTAGATATCTTCTTCAGTTATATTTCTTAGGATTGGAAATGCAGTAGCTAGAAAAGTATTATCATCATTATCTTCTGACAAGCTGCTGTACTGAGGCAGACAGTAAAATATCATACAAATATATAGTCAAGATTCCTAGTAAAATTTACAGTAAATACAATATACCTTGCAGGACAGTGTACTTTGAAAATTGAATCATCATCTTTTGGTACATTTATGATGGTAGCAATACAAAAAAAAAAAAAAATTCACTTCTGTGATTATTAAATTCTGGTTTGCAGTGTCAGCAAAAAGAAAGTGCAACACGGATTTATCTTTCAGTCACTATAGGAAAAGGTGTAGAGTACAGGGAAAGAGAATCATATGGAATAAAAAGAAAACAAGAATGTTTGTGTTTATGGATTGCAGAGATAGGTGCCTCAAAAATACATAAAGTTGGTAGCAAGGTACCTTAGATTATTTATTTCCAGAAGAATAGCACTTCCTATACAATATTTATAAGAAAGGACTCTTCCCTTTTAGTTTACGTCCAAAAAACTTGTTTGTCTTGCGATTCAGTTGTAAATGCAAGATTTTCTCACTACAGCTGGTACTCATACTAAGTGTCTTTTCTTGCCATATCCAGTTAAGATATCTGCTTAACTAGTCCTATGGTGGGTAATAGAGATAGAGAAGAGAAATTATTGTCTTCTACTTCTTTTTTCCTAGCTTTATAACTAATTTTCTTTTTTTTTTTCTGAAATTAAGTTTTCCATTAGCAGAAGCTGAATCTATCTTTGCTTTGGAGGCAGAATTCTGCCCCTAAAGCAAAGAAAAGGTTCCTAGTTAATAACTCTTTCATGTGTTTTACATATAAAACTGACTCATGTCCAAACTGCAGCTGAAGAAACACATTTCTCAGCAGTTGATTATTAAGCTGATTAATGCCTTCTAAGAATTCTTGCTAGAAAAGCTCACTGTTTCCTAAGAAATGTTCTCAAGAAAAAGGATCATAACAAGGAGATACAGGCACAAGGCCTCTTTCACTATGTGCTCCTCCAACATTGAATAAGCATATTCATAGTTAACTGTAAAGAGCAGATATAATACCACACTCCAGCCTCCAGCAGCAAAGGCCTACCTAACTCACTGAAATGACTTACAGGAGAAACAATTCACCTACCTCTTTTTCCTCTTGGAGAAATGATGGTCACCAGCTTAGTATGCTTCTAAACAGGCCAAGTCTATGCTGGATCCACACGTTTTCTGAGGTATTTAGTATGTTTGTCAAAAATGTATTTCTAGGACTGCTCAGTGAAAATCATTTAGGGAAGAAAAACTATTATTTTCATCAATAAAGCCTGAGCATGAGTATTTAGGAAAAACAAGCTGTTTGGTTCTGGTTTTTTTTGTTTTTGTTGGGGTTTTTTGTTGTTGTTGGTTGTTTGTTTTGTTTTCTTTTTTCCCAGTTTTGCTGAGCTTACACATTTAAAGCTTGATTTAACATTCTCCCTTGTTTTGTCCTTTTTGGTTAAAGGTGACCTTCATAAAAATGTGGGTTTCCTCATATGATTTTATCTAAATCCCCAGAATATTGCTGGTTAGGGAGAAATAGTAAAGGGCTACATTTGCACAAAAGTACTTTTGGTTACTTACACCTTTTTCCTCTGATTGCTCATTGCTTAAAGTGAAAAAGTACTGTTTTACTTTTTAATTAAAAACAAAAACAAAACAAAAGAGAAAAAGAACCATTATCCTTTCTCCCCATTTGTCTTCTAAATTGCAAAATAATCTATGCACACAATTCTAGCCAAGACGCTTTTGAGAGGCTTGCTTTGCAGTAGCCGGTGTATATTATTTTCAGAAAAGTCATAAGTTAAGAAGCCTAGAAAAGCAGAGGTGCAGTTGCCTGCTTGCATATTCATACACGTGCAGATATTTCACGCACAAAGAATACAGTAAAAAAAAAAAAAAATTTCTCATTAAATTCTTGTATAGTTCAACGTATTTAACATCCAAACATTACTTGATTCTTATTGTTCAAGTCCTAGTCTGGAAAAACATACGTTGGTCTTACAAGAAAACCAACAGCTCAGTGAAGGAATAGACCAGAAATATTCACCCCAAACACGTCAAAGGATATAACATTTGTTGCAGACCTTCTTTTGACTTTTAGTCTAATCACAGGCAATTACTATATGCGAAGTTTAGTTTGCTTATGTTTGCTGATCCTTTCATTTTAGCTAATGAATCTATTTGATCTCATTATTATTGCAGATATTACTGCAATATTTTAGAGTAATTCTAGATTCTGACTAGATGTAGTGTGTTGGAATGTTTTAAACATGGTTGTCAGGGTTATTTTTTTTTTAAAAAAGAAGCCTTTTCTTTCTGCTATCTTCCTCAAACACAATTTAGTCTCTCTATTTGAATTGAAAGAAATAGATGTAGAAAAAAGGTGTGTATGATAGAAATGTCATATTCTGATACACAGGATGGGACTGGGGTTTTTTCATGTTCAATGATGGTGTTTTTACAAAAATAAAATACATTTTTTAATATTATGTACTTTTTGGAATTGCATTAAGAATGCAAATGCCTCAAAATATTGTGATAAATTCTTTGATACTTTTAACCATGATGACGATAAATTATATCAGTTATACTAGCAATTTTGAATCACAGAATCATATGAAAATGAAGGGTCACTTACTCCAACTTTTCTTGCACTATACCAAATTATGTATTCTGCTGGCTAAGGTTTCTCCTGAGGAAGAAAAATCCTGCATGATTCTGATGATAACTCTTTTTTTTCCCCCTGTCTTGAGAAGACTTTTTTACTTTGTAAATGTAGAATATGACTTGTCATCAATAACCTAAATCAAAGAAATCCAAGTGTGAATGGACTCAAAAAAGAGAATCTGTGTAAATTTCAAAAAAACTCTTTGTCCTTAGCATAAAACTTGTCTAAATCTCCTTTCTCCTACAGAATACTTCTGTAGATTTTCCTGCCTATGATGGTGAGGCACTAAATTAATGTAAAAGTCTCTGTAGATTTGGCATTATGTTTATTTATTGTATGTGTGTAGATATATGTTCATATCTATATAATATTGAGGAAACTATTATTTCCACTTTCTATATATTTTCAACATAACAATAACAAAATTCCAGAGAAGTCTCACATTAATCTATTACAACTTATCTAACTTCTAGTGAATGTTAGAAAAATATAATATTAATTCAATGAGAATAATATTTATTAAGGACAGAAAAAAAGATATTATTCTTGTAAACAGATAGAGTTAGTTAAAACAGAAAAGAAGCTACAAACTCAAGAGAGTATAAGTCGAAATAACTAAAACAGATGGATAAAATCCATTTGCAAATATTTCTTTTAACTAAAAAAAAATCCTGGAGATTTTATATATTGCTCTTAATATTGTCTAGATGCAAGGGCTATGTGCTTTGGATACATTTGCATGCATTCCTGAATGATCATCTTAAAAAATAACCATGCCCTTCAAAAAAATCCCAAACAAATAAACTAACAAAGAAGAAAACAAAATCCACCAAACCACTACAGTAACAGCAATACTCACAACCAACAACAAAGAGGTAACTGACAATTTTTCACAATCTCATTGTAAATGTGTTTTGCTTCATGCTTCATTGAAGCACACTGTGAGTCACCATTCTGTTGTTGCTGGGTCAAAATCAGGGTTTATCACACCTCTTTAGATGTGTAATAGGAAAATCTTTGTATGCTCGATGGGTTGCCTGATGTTGAATTATCTATGAATTCAATTTTTATTTGTTGTAACCTCTGGAGTTTGGTAATGAGAGCTTGTAAAGACATCAAAGCACACCGACACACATGCAGTCATTGTCCACAGAATGAATTTTATGTCAGCAATTGCCTTCAAATGGACAGGAAAATAGTAAGTCATATTCAAACCTATCTGTATTCTTGACTGTTGAGTTCTACAAATCTAAAAGCATATTTGATTCTCCTTCCCTCTGCTATTGCAGGGAAATAAAGTTTTCAATAATATATAGCATAAGAATAGACACAAGAAAAATAATATTTTTATTAATTTATATACACTATTTCAGATTACTGTTTCTGAGAAAATTATATAAATATGGACAAGTTTGTAAAATGAAGCTGAAATTTTGACAAGGAGACAACTTGTCTCCTGTGTTCTCCTCTAGAATTACAATAATATAAGCAACAAAAGAGTATTGAATTTCAAAATATATTTTATAATCCATCATGCTATTTGTTGTAAGAGGATTGTGTTTCAGATGAAATGCAGCTGAAGAAAACTCATCCATTTCATTGCATTTCTCAGAAAGTGGACTTACCATTTAATATATATTTCAATCTGAAGAGCGACGTGCTGGTGAAATGAAAACAAATGACAGTGCTGTCTCCAAAGAGACAATGTATTATTTCAAAATGTATGAAAAGGCCCTTGCTTTGCCCTTATGGCAGTTAAATGCTCAAAGTGAGACAGGGAAAAAACATGGTTAACTCATTTGAGGAGACATGAAAAGTGACCCTCCATTTCTTCTTCAGTGTGGAGAGAGGATGGAGGGGACCAAGGAAATGTGTGTGTGTGTGTGTGTGTGTGTGTGCGCGCGCTTGCGTGTGCATTTTACTGAAGCCCCTCTGTGGTGCACATGAAATGAAACCAAGCCTGAATCAGAAAAAGACACTTTTGATTTATCTGATGTCTAAATGTTAATTAAAAAAGAAAATAGATTGACTTGCAACACTGCTCACATCATTAGAGGATGAGAATATAGCTAAAATTAATAAGGGTGAAAGATAAAATTATCAGCTTAGATGGTGATCAGAGTGATGATAAAGTCTGAATAAATGTCTTGTTGTCCAATACAATTTCTTATTTCAGGAATGAAACCTTATTTGAAGGAATACATAATCACTGAACTGAAGAGGAAACATTTCATTTTCAGTTTGGGATCATGACATCTTTTTTTCTCTTGGTAATTATTTCATTATTTAAATCTCTGTCTTCACTGTTCTGAATAACCATGATTAACATTTGAATATGTTTTGAGATATTTCATTGGAAAACTAGCTGGAAACATAAACACACACTCTTCTACTAAATGTGAAAAATAGAACTGATTTAATAACCTGAATACAAGATACAGAGTCTGTTCTGTTTCTGACAGAGGTCTGGTATCAGAGATTTCAATGTAAGTAAAAATCCCACAGAAGACATTTGTGTTTTAAAGTCATAGAATGATTTATGTTGGAAAAGACTCCTGAGATCACGAAGTCTAGCTGTAAACCCAGCACTGCCAAATCCACCGAAAATCATGTGCCTAAGCACCACATCTACAGGTCTTTTAAATACCTCCAGGAATGGGGACTCATCATCGTCAATGTCTGACCATCCTTTCAATGAAGAATTTTTTCCTAATACCCAATCTAAACTTCCTTTGGTGCAATTTCCTCCTTGAAACCATTTCTTCTTGCCCTTTATTTTGTTGTTTGGGAAAAGATACCGACCCCTACATTGTAACAACCTCCTTTCAGGTAGCTGTCAGAGTGACAAGGTCACCCCTGAGGTACTTTTCTCGAGGCTAAAAAATCCCAGCTCCTTCAGCTGCTCCTCGTAAGATTTGTGCTCCAAATCTTTCACCAGCTTCTTGGGAAGAAGCTTTTTCCCTTCTCTAGACATGTTCCAACACCTCAATGTGTTTCTTGTAGTGAGGGGCCCAGAAATGGACATAGCACTAAAAGTGCAGCCTCACCAGTGTCGAATACTGCGCGATAATCACTGTCCTGGTCCTGCTGGCAGCACAGTCTTATACAAGACAGGATGATATTTCATTCCACCCAGACTCAAAAACGTAGAAGATTAGTTTAACAATAAAAGCAAAAACCCTATTGCAGAAGTTTTATCTTTCAACATCATAAAAAGACTTTTCTGTTTATTATTCAAGTATTCATATTCCTTCATATTAACATTTAAAATCCCTTCTCTGGATTCCACTTTTTAAGATGTAAATGACAATTTTTTTCTTGATATTAGTAGAAATAATGCAATTAAGTATTTCCTTTACACTACAAATATAAATATAAGTCATTCACTGCTTTTGAAATAAAGCATTGTGAACATATAGGTTACCCAGGTGTGTTCTATATTTTTGAGATTAAACAAAGTTATAGAATGCCAAATTAATTGTCTTTGGATGTGTTTAATAGAAGTCAGATAGAGATGAGGCATTAAGATGAAATAAGTCATTTCCTACTTATATTCATCTTGAAATAGTAGTTCTGTAATTTTCTAATATACATCACTGCGGAATTTCACCATATTCTGTAGAAAGTTTTATATGTACTTTATGCACAGATTATGTAGCATCCTAAATAATCCTGTTAATCTGTTAAAGTAAATTCCTACAGTTTTATAATTTAATGTACTAATAGGTGCTGGATGAAAGATGAAAACACAGGTCTTAGTACCACTAACCGTATAAATAATAGCAAGTTTAGTGATCAATATGGACAAGGGAAACATAAATACCTGAGTGTGGGCAAAAAAATATTGAAAATTATAGAAGGGATGGAACTCTAATCTCTGTTTTATTGAATAACTTCTATTAGGGTAACCATAATTACTCCAAATTGGTAGCAGAATATTTCAACCATCTCCTAATGCTTTGTGGTCCCGACTGACCTAGAGTTTTTCAGTTTCTGATGAGTTAAATTGAACAAAAGGAGACAGCTGGCACTGTACAAAAACCTGCTGTGTATTTTTTGAATGTTTATTACATGTACGTTTGCATCTGCTGGGGTTGGACCAAACAACAGAACATGGTGTGCAAAAAATGAGAAGTGAAAGCTAAGGTGCGGAGTAGCATATCTGTTCAGTTATGTAATTTGAAAAGAACTAAAATATTGGGAAATAAGAGAAAAATGGGTAGAAAAAAGAAGTGAAAAAGAGTAGCTGTTTAGGTTCAGTTGTAAAATAAATTATTTATAACAAATTCTCTAGCTTCACCACAGTGTCGCATGGAGCACCATACTGCTTTGTGTCCTATATTCTTGGGATGGAAGAAGAAAAGATGGAAATCTCTTTTCATAATAAAAGTAAAATCACAGAATACAACCATCCAAGTCCAAGATGATGAAGATATTGTATGTAGACATATGTAAATGTAAAAGAAGTTATAATATATCTCTTTTGAATAGATTTGTAGGCAGATAAATTGCTCTCTGTGAGGAGTCAATTCAAACTTGGTCTTCATTTTTGAATGATTGTAATAAAACTTCCATTGTTTCCCCCAGTGTGAATGGAGTTTTCAACACTATTCTTGAACACAGTAACCTTTGATGTCCAATTTTCATAAGTAGTTGTAATCTTTTTCTTTCTCAAAAAAAAATATAAAATCAACCTAATCCCATGAGACATGAATATCCTGCAGCTGCAGAAGTCTGTATGCAAATAATTGCTTTGTCAAATAAAACATCAATAAGTCAAATTTATTAACATATGAATACATTCAGCTTATTAGGTAAATTATACAAAGCCCATGTATTCAGCAAAATAGCATGGAATTCCTTGGATAGTGGCGTTGTATTTTTAAAACAGTTTTAAATATTCCTGTGAGCACAAAGCCTCAATAAAATAAAAGTGCTGCATAGGAAAACTTTGTTTATGAAACTTTGTAATAAGTAGATTGCAAGCATTAATTTTAGTGTTACACAGAATGCATTTAAACTAGTTTCAAGAGCTAAGCACTTTCTAGGTTGTCTGGACATTATTTTAATTTACATCCCAATATGAAGCTCTGCAAATAGTTATCTTTTTCTGTGCAGATTGAAGTGTGAGGTGATTGTTTATGGTGTGTGGAATGTATGTGATATACAATATGTGAATGTGTGTCCTTTCAAGGGCTGAGTGACAAGCATGAAAAATGGTTCTATGTAGTGATGACTGCACTCCTAGCCCAAATGACAAGTGTGTGGGTATTTCCCTGGAGGGCAGTATCAAATTGAGAATCATAGTAGTGACTAGAGATAAGCTAAAGAAGAGCACTGCTATTACCTATTTTATGGAAACCATACTTTCTGTGAAATCTGGAAAGAGATAAAGTTTAGATTGATTGAATTTATTTTTTACGAAGATCAGAGAAAATACCAGTAGTTCAAAAATTAAACTTTTTTAGCAACACTTCTTTTTTCTTTGTTACTATACTTCTATTTATGAAAAGATTTGCATTGTGCTGATACAGCCTCTCTATGTCTACACATACATACTTCTGCATCAAATTAATCATGAAACATAGACCCCTATCTACTTATTCAATGCTTTAACAGTCCTGTAAATCATCCTGTCAAGTTAATGAAAATTTGTTTAAAAATTATCAGCACTGCTATCTGGAAATATTAGATACTGCAATTCTGACTATTTCATAGTATGTTTTGTTTTTTAACCATATTGTTTGCACATTTTATGTGCAGTCATAGATATACAAATGATCTCCCGTAGTTTCACCACAATAAGGATTACTATTGTATTCATATTTACACTGAAACAAGGCTGATGAGCAGCTGTTCCTTTGTATTCTTCCTCCTCCTTGTCCATGTTCCCCTACATCCACCTGTACCATAAAGTTGTTACTGCCGTGTAATTCTCTTTATTTCATCTTTCCATTCACCTGCCACTAATACTAGATCACAAAGTTAGATAATTGTTTAAGTTGGAAGGGACCAACTCCAAAGTGGATCCACTGTAGGACACAATGAGAATGGAAGGAGTGAAATAAGACCTTGAAACCAAGGATGCAGGTGCAGGGGAAAGTGTTTTAATTTTTTATATTTTTTTCTCACCACTCAAATCTATTCTAATTATCAATTAATTAATTTTACCAAGAAGTTTGTTTGGCACATAATTCTAATTGCTAAGTGATTTTCCCATCTTTATTTAGACTCATAAGTTTTTTTGTCACATTTTTTTCTGTGGGTAGATATCTCTGCGGCACAAAGTTAACCCACCACAAATCCACTTCTTAAAGCTGGGTTAGTTCTACCAAGCTGTTAAGGGCCTTGCCCTGCCAAGGTTTGTGTATCACCAGTGATGGAAATTCCACATGTATCTCAGAAACCCTACTACACATTCCATTATCTTTGATATCTCTTGCTTCCTGTATCAATTGAGAATATCCTCTGTTGTTAACTATAGTCTGTTGCTTCCTACCCTGTTGTTACACACATCTAAGAAGATTCTGGAACCCCCTCCAAAAGCTCTGCTCTTAGATATTAGCATTATTATCTCCATTTTCTTTTGTGTCTCTGAGTTTGAACAAAATCCAATGCACTTATCCTTTCCTTGTTATTTAGACTTTCCAGTCCCATTGGGTGAACATTGGGTGGCTTCTTGCTGGATGCATTCCAATGCATGCATGTCTTTTTATGTTGTGCAAAGAAGTTCAAAATTAGATGTCACACTCCAGATGTTACCTCAGAAGTAGGAAATAGAGGGAAAAAGTAATTTCTGCCATCTTACACTCAATCATCTCACTAATGCAGCCCAAGATGCTGGTAAACATCTTTATTACAAGGATTCAATGTTGGCTGAAATTTCTACTCATCTACTAGGACCCCAAAGTCACTTCTGCAAAAATGTTTATAGACAGTCAGTCTCTAACCTGTACTGGTGTATGGGATTATTCCTGCCCAGATGTATCATTTATCATTTGCCATTTCTGAATTTCATGAGATTTATGTCAGTCCTTCTTCCAGCCTGTTGCAGTCCAGCTCTACCTTAGAGCATCCTGATGGCTCCCTTGTATGTGTTACAGTCTGCAAAGCCTTTCAGAGTGCTCTCCATGTCATCATTCCAGTTTTTAGTACATGCATTCATCAGTGGTGGCTCAAGTACTAATTCTTAAGGGGAAGCACCAGTTATGAGTGAGTCTTCTATTAGTGTCACAGTACAGTAATGATCAGCTTCGATCATGATGGTCTAGCCAGTTTTCTGCTCATCTCATTTTCCACTTGTCCAGTCCATGCTGCATTACTTCTTGCTGTAAGGATAATATAAGATATTGTGCAAATTCCTTGCTGAAGTCCAGTTATACGATACCATACATGACATAATTTCTCTTCCAGATTATATCTTGCATCATCCTGTTATGCAGTATTTTTCCTATTCCTTGTCTGATAAGCAATTTTTCCCTATATGTCCTTTATTATATTTGTTTTCCTATTTCTCCTAGTTCACGGTCATCTTTTGTAATATTCATCTCCTCCTTATCTCTTCTGCATATTTGATGCTTGAAAATCCCATATTTTCAGTCCTTTTTTCTGCCTTTTGACTAATTAAAGGGGCAAAAAATATTCAAATACATAGCTAAAACACTATAATATTATTTTTACTTACAGAAAACACAGGAACATGTGCTCACATTTGTGGGCTTGATATTTCTGAGTTTGAGGGATGTTAGTCTGTTAGTAGCTGCTAACTTTTCCTAAGGGAGAAATATATCAAGAAAGTTTCTTAAAACAATATTGGTAAACAACTATCTTTTCTCAAAACAATCTTTCTCCAAGTAGTCTTTTACCTTTCTAGTTATGTTTCTCTAGTTTAACCAATGAGATTAGACAACTTCACTAGAAGGAATGAATAAATATGTATAGCCTGAAAAAAAAAGTGAACATGTAGAGTGCAATGCCATAGAATGAGGTTTAATGTACCTTTACTCTAATTTTCAGGTGAAATAGGCTGTCATAATTCAAAGTCAGTTCATTCTGAAAATGTCTTAGAGATGGAAGAGCAAGGTGATTGAAAGAGTAATGGTAAGCAAAATGAATGAGATAATTGTCATTGAGATTACATCACAATGTAATGTAAGGGTTTTTTTTGAGTTTATTGTCATATTGTTGCTATAATTACAGAAAGACATTGATAAAGAGTTATGCAGTTATATTAGATTTCCCTACTAGAGAAAAAATTGAATTATTTTACTTTTGCTTTCTCTTCTTGTATTTGTGACAACACCAAATCAAAGCAAAGGAATATAAGTTTTCTTATATTTACAGGATGTGGTGATTTTTTCAATCACAAGTAAAGAATAATTTTAACAAAATAAATATCACCCCAGAAATTATTTCTGAATTTACATTACTGGTAAAATAAAAAATATTTTTCCTCTTCAGCTTCTAGCCATAAGTTTGACTTATGGCTCCTGAATCAATATAAGAAAACTACCAAACTCAGTTAGGCACCTAAACCCCAGAAAGAAAGGCTTTTTCTTCAGAAATTTTCTTCAGTGTTTCTAACAGATACATTATTTGTTTATGCAGATAATTGTGGAATCCTTTCTGAAGTGCCAAGGTCTCTCTTATCCATACATCGTTATTTTATTTACAAAACTATCAAGTCTGCAGACATTTACAAGACTGCAGAGAAACAGACGAAAGTGCAGAGGAAAGACTTAAACCAAGATCCCTTAAATTCAGATGCATTAGATTTTTCTTTGCCTTTGTATGCAGCTCACAGAACAATAGGCTCATGGTCAGTTGAAGCCTTCTTGTGCCAGATAAAACCTGATAAGGCCAAGGTTTGGGTAAATGGTCTTTTTTTCTTGTGGCTCAGCTCTACCAGGAGGGTTCTTGGGGTTTAGAAAATGGTCAAAAAGACATTTACTGACTGTATATTAAAACATTACGTTCTGCCTCAGTGGGCATTGTTCATATTTCATTTTCATCTTTTTCAAACACTGCACTGTGCATTATGTTCAAAATATAAAACCTGACATTCATATACTTTTATGATAATGAGTTTAATACAAGTTGTTTGTTACTGACTTCAATTTCAGGCATCAGCTCTGAGCCAACAGACATGATGCTAAACAAATTATTTTTGACAAACTGAAACCCAACCCTGTCAATGAAAAAAACATGAGAGAACACTAGAGGAAAAAAGATCCTTTAATCAGAAAAAGTACATATTTTTGTTCGGCAAAGGTATCCTACATTTAAAATATCTTACTTAAAAAAAAAAAAAAGCAAAACAAACATAAAACTATCTGAAGAAAAATAGTAAAGTCTTCAAGCTGAACAGAATTCTCTGAAGGTTCTTCACTATACATGGTGCATTTTATAGTTTAATTATGCTTGACTTTGGATAAATTGAAGTATCCTAAAAATGTCTTCTTGATGCTTATTTCTACAAACAGAATTCTCTGCAGATTAAGACATATTTTTATCCTTAAATAATCTCATGCACCAAAAAAAAAGCTAAAATTGTTGCTATTTGCATAATTCTAGAGATGGGAATACAGTTCCTTTAATCATTTTCCAACAGCCTATTCAGCTTTTCCTTTGAACTGAAGCAACTCTGCACCCTGTTATACCAGGTTTTGTTGAAAAAGTTTAATGTAAATACCCCTGCTAAACTAAATTCCCTTAATTTTGAAGGATTTGAGCCTGATATTCCTTGTTCTGTGCTTTCTATCAAGTTATGAGGTTTTAAAATAATACTTCAGTATTCTTTAGTAATATTACACTGTGAAGTAGCCAGATGGCCTGTGCTTTCTCTTGCCTTCTGTGTCCTGGATTCAACTACAGCAAGAGATGTGCCTATCCAAAAGCAGGAGCCTACAAAACAGTAACATCTGTTTGGACTGACTGATATTCTCCAACTGACTGCCATGAAAAACAGAATAACATTTTCTTTAAAAAGGTACCACAAGCCAAATGAAAGTTAGCCTTTACCAAAGCTAACCTTCTGTAATAGTAATTTATTTACATGTTTTTAAAATTTTTTAAATTCATATATAGTTCAGAAAACACTGACATTTTCTCAGCCAGAGAGCCTTGCTTGCAGAAAAGGTCCCACTGCAAATTGCTTGGTGTTCTTTGAAAGGATTTTTTGTCTTGTTTCTGTGATTGCAGTTCTGACAACAATTAGAACTATGTGAGCATCCTAGGTAGGTATTTTTTTACAGCAACTCTAAACTTATATTTTTTCTTTCAAAAATAGGTATGTGATAACTGTTAACAAACCAAAAAGCTTTCTGAATTAAACATCTATAGATTTAGTCAAGAATGAGTTAGAACAATTTATGTTTGTAATGATGAAACTTAATGCACAGCATTGCTTTTCTGAAGGTTCTTCAGCTTTCCATGTGTGAGAAGAGCTGTACTGAAAACAGTGGGAACAATCTGTAAATGGCATGCAGGTTTCAGCAGAAAGAGGAGTTGAATCTGAGGCCAAATAGCTAAAAGGGAATTATCTGGTTCTGGAAACAAACCTTTCCCAGTACTGACACAGATTTTGACAAGAAACGCAGAATATACTAGGAAGATGGCATAACAAGTTGGAGATTTATTACACACTGCTTATTGTTCGCTGAGATATCTACGTTAGCCAAAATGCCAACAGAGAGATAAAAAAGACATACATGCCTAAAAATCCAAGATCCAGAAAGTAATTGTGTTAATGTGATTTACAAATGTGCCTACCACTGCCTATGATACCCCCTTTAGCTTTAGGATAAATTCCTACAATTCTTAGAAATGTTTTTCCATTAAGGTAGGTGTTAGTCTTTCACTTAACAGCAGGGTGCTAGCTGGAAAATTTGACACCTGCCTTTTTAATGACAGCGCAAAGGTAAGATCAGCCTTGACATAGTGTATGTACTTTTCCTGTAATTTTTGAGAAGTGCTGCAGAAAAATCTAGCAACTGTTCACAGGACAAAATGCTTTTTTCCTCTGTATAGCCTGTATTCACCATTCTAGCGGAACCAGCGCTTCTGACAGTCAAGGTGTATAACTTACAAAAGAATTGTGAGAACAAGTTTTATGCAGAGCAGACTGAAGACTGAGCCTTAGACTTTTGCAAAATCTTAAATCTCCTCACCTCCTTAAACAAGTGGTTTGATTACCATCTTGTTGCTGTCCTACTATCTTGGCCAGCAGCCTGATTGAGGGAACATGGCTTAAGTTTGGCTAGATATTTGGACTTTTCCAGCAAGTTATATGAAGGGAAGATTATTTTATGCCTTTTCACAGAAGACAACTGCTATTCTAATCTGTGTTCTAGACACATAGGGGTGGGCGTTTCTTCCGGTACAATTTCATATGTCAGAAAAGGGTCAGTTTGAGGCTTGATGCATGATGGGAGGGAAAAGCTATCTTTAGTGGTTAGAGGAGACTCCTACATAGCACTTTTAACTTCTTCATCCATGCAGTATTTTAAAAGTCTAAGTGCTTTGCTGGATTACACTATCATTCTTAAAATATCTACCAATTTATCCATCTGCCCTTCATTGTTCTGCAATATGTCATAACTGTAATTTTGTCCAAATTTCATTTATCTCAGGGTTGTGTAAAACAAGCAGGAAGCAAAACTATTTGCAGTTTTAGATGTATCCTCCGTTCAAGATTGATTTGATGTAGAAGTTCCAAAGGGTGACTTAAATAACCTAGTTCAGCGCTGACACCTTTAACTTCCTTTTAAGTAGATACAATCTGGTCTCTGCTCTTAGCTTGGTGAAAAAGAATGAAAAAGAATGAAATCTGTATCTTCACTGCAGTTCCGTCTTCCTCCTCTGCGTACTTCGTACTGTCACAAAACCTGCTTATATCACACACATAGTAGTCACCACAGAAGTAAAGCCTTTCTTCCCATGTTTATTGCATAATTAAATATTAATCACTTTATGTCCCTGGATTGCCTGGAATTCTCCAAATTTTTAAAGATATTTTAGGCTTAGACTTTGTGCCTGGTTTGACTTTTCACAGCTATGAACCTGAAGGAGTTTTTTCAACTCAGTGACATGCATTTTTAAAGAAATTCTAAATAAGTAATGCACATTTTAAAAAGATGGTCTGAGGAAGGCGAATAAAAAAGCTCACACAAGCTGACAGCCTCAGAGAATGCAAAACAAATAAGCAAGCCCCAAATCTGTTTCACACTGCAGTGCAGAGCTATTTCAGAGAAGGCTGGTCAGTCTTCCTGTGAGTAGTACTTGCAAAGAAAGTTCCAAGAAACAATAGAAAACCTACAATCGTCTGGTTATTACTTCAGGGGATTTTTGACAATAATGACATTATTTTGAACCTTGGATAGAAAATGACTATGTATGATTTTTATCTATTTGCTGTTGTTCATTCATATATGGCTTTATGAAGCATTTAAGCTTTTCACCGGACTGTATTATGCAACATAATTTAGGAAAATACCTTGTTTTAAACATTTGTTTTCCTGAATATCTAATTTCAAATTAAAAAATTACCAACACAGAAATCATTTGAATGCTTCTACCTCTAGGATATTCTAATTTTTTGTGCAAAACAAAATAACTTGATAATCAAAATGCTCTTTACAGAAGAGTTGTGCCATGAATGTGAAGTGTATTGAGAAAGAAAAATGGAATTCTGTGTCCTGAGTAGATAGACTATCCTCAAAATGTGAGTTAAATAAGCTGGATTGTTCCTTGCTTTTCATATGGTTTTATTGAAGGTCTGTTTTCCAATATGTGATCAAACTCAAGATGACAGATTAAGCTCTAGGCCCACACAGATGAAGAAATAATTTGTTTCTTCATCTCCCTTTAGGTATTGTAGATATTTGCAAAAACTGATATTTTTTTTTTATAATTACGAATAAAAACATTAGAAAATGCCAATAAATGCTTTTATCCCTAAAGTCCCCCAGTGCTGAATACGTGACTTAATAGGCTTTAGCCGCCTTCAAAATGTAAACTGAAATTCCTAGAATAACAATTTTGCCTGTAGATACTGAAAGACAGAACGGGATTAACTTCTGAATGCTCAATATTTTTGCTGAACTACCTTATAGGGACTGATATATTTTAACATCTCATGCCAGATTCTCTCCCCTAATCCTACTAAAATTCAAGCATAACTATAATGCTACTACCACTACTCTAATCGTGACACAATTTTTTCCAACAGCTATGCAATTACTTATCTTATTTGCATAGTACTATAATAAAAACCTATTCCTAAAAAAGATAGCTGTCCATGGGAGTAGTTGTTAAGTACACAGGACACATTCTTTCTTAAGGAAAGAATACTAATATTTTAAGGATTGTTTCCTGTGTCTTGAAAAATCATGACTAAAGTAGGCGGTGTCCAAAGAGGTCAGGTACAGTAATCCCAGGGCAGGAGGTAGCTACTTCAATAAAGAAGGATTTTAAAACCAAACTTCTATTTTTTTCTACGAACTCTGTAAGAACTTCTGCATGCTCAATATTGATTACTCTCTGGTTGGATTGTGAAGACTTTGCTGCATGTCCTTGAGACAGTAACGTAGAAATCCATTTGCCTTACGCTTAACCTTTCATACAGCTGCTGAATTTAGTTACTGTGTGTATGGGACTTTGGAAATAACTACGGCACTAATGGAAATGAAAGAAAACAAGCACCGCATCAAGCTTACAAAGCAGTGTCACTTGCCACATGTTGTATAATGTTCAGAATTACACTCCTGTAAAACCCCTAACTTTTCTGATATACTTAAGCTTTTACCAGCATGTTCAAATGAATTTATGTACTTCACTTTTCAAAATAATAGCTGCATTGTCTGAGTTCCTATAGCATGGGATATGCCCACTTATGTATCAGTGTGGTGGTCCAGCAGCAACAAATGTGTGGTTTAATTCTTGGATTTGGAGCCAGACAAGTCTTCCAACAGACTCAGAAACACAACATCAGCGCAGCTAAGATAAGCTTTTACCATGGGTGAAAAGATGCAACCCCAATAGACTTGCATAAGGAAGTGCCATATATTGCGTGATGACAAGAGACTACTGGGAAGTATTTGACAGCATGAGAAAATAGCAAATAAATAAGTGACAAGGCTAAAATTCAACAACATAGCTATCCAGCCTTTGATTTAGACATTCATTTTTTCATCATCTTCTGGGGAAAAAGGCTGTTTTGGTACCTGGATCTAGCATACATGCTTTTGACTAAAATTGAGCTCACATATTTACAAGTTTTTGTAAACCATCACTGTTCTAATAATCTCACAATGTAATGTCATTTATGTTTATTAGCACTATTTGATGCTGACAGCACAACATTAGGAGTAGTTGAGTAGATTAATAGAAGAAGATGTTCAATATTATAGTACCTATACATGTAAATATGTATCTGTGCAGGTTTCACCATTTATCAGTCTATATGAAGTGCAAGAATTGATTTATGTTTTAAAATGTGCCTTTCAATACAAACAAAATATTTGAAAGGTGTTCTGATTCTCTTCATGAAAGGGAACTGTGCATAAAATCCCTTGGACATCTATTAAGATTTGTTTATGTTGTTCTATGACCTTTTAAGACATACAGTGGATCAAAGAAAACAAAACTTGAGGAAGGATAACTGCATGAAAAAAGGAGAACAAAGTCATGCTTTAGTCTTTCATCCTTTGAACCTCCCAAACCACAGTATTTGTATCCACAAAACACTTCCTCTTATCTCATTTGCAGTTTTAATCATTTGCTGGTGATTTGTCTACATGCTACTATTACTATCATGAGCCAATATCACTGTAAGAAATAAATGTCAGCTTTTCCCCTGTCATGATAAGATTTTCATCATCATCATCATCTCAGAGCAGCTGTGACTTTTTCTCATCTGTTGGTAAGCCATTTGAGTCTATATTGTTTGTCCAGTTTATGGGAGACAAATACCCTCAGGTCTGCTTCTGTATAAGAACAGTATAAAACCATGTAAAAGACTTTAATGTATCTCTGCCAATTCACAGTCAGAGAAGAATTTTTTTAGTGGTAAAAATTCTCGATCCCAAAAGTTAGCTTTGTGCATTATGATGCCTTCCAGTATGCTCACAAACACAAAAGAAACAACTCAAAGCATAATGTTCAAGAGGAGATGAAAATGGGATCTGTTCAGGCAAAACAGATGGTGGATGTAGAAAATACTGGAGTCAGAGAAGGGGATAAATTTTACCTAACTTTGTATGCTGTACTATTTTATTACCTACTGTGAGGTGACTACTGTAAACTCCCTTTACATTTAGTGGAAAAATCACAGCTTTGGAGTAACAATTATCTGACCTATTTATATTTGTACTTTAAAATAAGAAAAAGTACATACTGAAGTTTCATTTCTTTTTCTTTTTATTGATTCTGAAGGTGACTAGTCCTGATACATACTTCAGCATTGCAAATACTCTGAGTCGTATTCTAAGTTATTAAAAACTTGGTTTTTATTTAGAAGAGTATAAATGGAGCCATGTTTATTTATTTAGTTGTGAAGTATCTTCCTTCACCTTGTGACAGACCAGAAAAGAGAAGGTTCTTCCACTTCAGCCCCCAAAAGTGACAACATATATATTTCTCAGTCTTCATAACAATGGGAAATGATTTTGCTGCCATGGAGGTAGGCAAGAAAATGCTTAGAGTTCAGTCCTTTCACAAAGTCCGAATAAAATTTGTCAGAAGCTTTTCTTCATGTCTCATCTTTTATATTCTACATGGGCAGAATGGACTAAAACATTACATTAGTCAATTATTCAAGTAAAAACTCCATCATTTTTAGATTTGTAACTATGGTGGGTGAAAATAGTTCTATGGCTCTCTCCAGTTAATAAATATTGCAACTGTACAGAAAATTTCCTACTAGGTTATTAATATATTTTAATAAATTCTATTTTTAAACTTTTCTCTGTACATGTGACAACATTAAAACATTCCTGATTTTGTTGTAGGAATTTCATGACATTGACTGGAGGAAGGCCAGGCAAGTGCAGAGTCCAGTGTGGTAAACAGAAAGTTTTCAGATGTAAGAAGTAAAGCAGGAGCCACACCTGCGCTGGTTGAAAGCAACAGGGACTAAGCATTCTCTTGACAGGAACTAGTAGGCAGTGTGAATATCTTGCCTTGCCATTCAAAGTCACTAACTTAAAAATTCATTTGGGAAGACCATCAAGAAGACTTTATTCTGTTAAGATTTAGTATAATTGGTATAGTTAGTTCAAGGGAATTTAAACTGGTGGGGACATAATAATTTCTGAATCATAAATTATTCAAAATTTAAAATCACTTTTAGATAGGGGTTGCATACTTAAAAGATATACATGACATTAAGTCATGCTTTTTTTTTTTTTT
>WBMY01018669.1:92071-136995 GCA_013397315.1 Donacobius atricapilla
CCCCAAAAAACAACCAAAAAAAAACCCCAAAATAGCAAAACCAAACCCAACCCTGGTGGTATTAATTACAAATAAATAATTTTAAGCAATTTAAAGTTAAATACTTAACATGATTAGCTCTGCTTTGCAGAGATCTACATTTATAATTCCCTTTAAATTGCAGAACTGAATGTACACAAGTGCAAAATACATTTTCGTTTTCATTTCAAGCTCAAAACACCATGTGACTATGGTCTTTTGCTTCTTTGGATGTGTTTGTTTGGGAGTAAGAACTAAATGCAGTCATTGCTGGACATGCTTAGGAAGCTCATATCACAAGAGCAGTAGATGAGCGAAACGTTACCGCAAGAGAAAGAAGCAGTAAAATAAGAAAGGAAATTCAAAATAGGGCATATTTATTCTTTTCTAGGTTCATTCAGAAGGAATAGAATAATACTTTGAACAGCCTGGTATATTATCTGTAGCTGATATGTTTTCTTCAAAATTCACAGTTATTGCTGTCTAAGAGTTAAATTATTTTTCCTCTTTTATTTCTTTCTAAATTTAAAGTAGAAATTGAAACCAATATATTTCATAAGGAATTTTTCTTTCCTATGGAGTTCTCAATTTTTTCTAATATGAATATTAATAATTAATGAATAAAGAGAGAAAAGTGTTTTTATGATGAGATCTTGGAAAACGAAAAGCTATTTAGTAGTAATTTTGCTCTTTTATGTTCTTGAAAACAGAATTATTCTCATCATATATATTTCTCTTTGTGTATCTCAATATGTAAAGTTGGTAATTATTGTTTTTTCTTTGCTTTTGAAGGATATTTATCAAAACCAATTTTGTTTACGTAAAATATATCTACCTGAACCAAGTTAGGAGAAATATAAAACACTTAAAATCTTTCAACTTCTCGTAACTGGTTTGTCAAGTGACTCTTACACGCCTATTTAATGGCTTTAACTGTAGCCAAATGGATCTAGAAATACAAATATACTGCAGCCTTGAGGAGTAAAGGTCACGCATATGCACAGATGCACATACATGCATCTATATCTATATTTATTGTACATGGAATGAAGAAAAAAGGTGCAAACAAAGATATTTCTTTTGCCTAAAAGGAAAGTTTGTATGATTGACAGAACAGGATGCACATTATGCTGTTCAGTTTTGTTTGGTAAAAAAATCTGAATTTGTAGGATAAAAGTTTGGCTATTTAAGTCTCTAACATATCTTAAAACATATTTCTACTGCTAACATTTTTGTTCTGTATATCATGATTAATTTCTGAAGTGCATAAAATAAGCATAAAGACTCAGTTTCGATCTCAGTCCAGATTTTCACATAAGCCTATTTCTATTGTATTTAGTTTGATTTAAATCTCATAGATCCTCAGCTTTCCTAAGTGATTTGACTGTGACAAAGGCTGTAAAAATATTTTTATATAGAGCTAATATTGCAATATTGTCTTTAAAAATGTAAAAATCTCTGTGAGATAAAAAATAATAGTGGAGAGAAATCCAGTAGCATTTTTATTTATCAATGAAAATCAGAAAATAGCCCTACAAAAACAAGAACTGAATATACATTTCAAGAATTATTCAGCATGAAATTTTTATCCACCAGCAGAAAAGTTGGTTTAGAAACTGACTCATTTCTGTGGTATAATGTCTCTCCATAGCTACCCTTAAATACTTGAGAAATTGTGCCCAATATGTGTTCTGATTTTGACTGGAACACAGTTAATATTCTTCACTGTGGCTGGTACACAGGGTTGTATTACAGATTTATGCTAAAAACAATAATTCAGGGATGATTTAGCTACTGCTGGACAGTGTTTGCTCAGAGCAAAGTCCTTTTCTGCCTCTCAACTCACCCCACCAGTGAGAAGGCTGGGGGTGCACAAGAACTTGTGAGGGGACACAGCTGAAAGAGCTGACCCCAGCTGATCAAAGGGATATCCCAGGCCATATGGTGTCATGTTCAGCATGTAAACCTGGGAGAAGAAGGAGGAAGGGGAGTCATTTGGATCAGTGATGTTTATCTTCCCAAGTCACTTGTATAGGTGACAGAGCCCTGTTTTTGTGGAGGTGACTGAACATGTGCCCACCTGTGGGAAGTGGAAAATGAATGTCTTGATGTTTTGTCCTTTCATGCACAGCTTTGGCTACTAAAATTGTCTTTATTGCTCAGTATATAAATACTTAACTTTTCTTTTTCCATTTCCCTCCCCCGGGAAACAGTGCCAGTGAGTGACTGGCTGTGTTGAGCTGAGCTGCTTCTGGAGTTAAGAAACAACAAAAGAAAACAGCTTTAAAAATTAAAATGGTATGTAAGATCATTTAGAAGATGGGGGTTACAGAAAACAAATAAATTTGATAGATTATCATAATTTCTAAATCAAGAAATAATAAACAAGCAGCAACATGAGTATAATCTGCATAACAGAAACAGAATAATCGGTTCTAGACTTTAGCTTCACCTTAATTCAGGTTTATGTTCCAACACTAGATGCAACAAAGCAGAAAAAGTAATGTTTGTTAATGTCATAGAATGGAAACAATTCCCCAGAAATGGATGTGGCCTGGAAAGTAAAGTGTCTGGGATACTGAGGGCAAGAAAAAAAAGAAAACAGTAAACACTTTCCTATATATAAAGTGGATGAAGAAGCAGGAAAGTTGCAAACAGGTATTGCATTAGTAGGATCCCTTCATTGCCATGAACAAAACACAAAAATCTAATCAAGTGCAATGCAAATATATGGTATATATAGGTGTATGTACTGGAGAAAGAAAAAAACACAGAAAAACATGGGATTTTTTGTAGAGGAGTGGGGAACAATTTTGTGCACATGTGAATTTGGAAATGATTACATCAATTGCAGAAAAATATATCAGCAACCATCAGAAGGAAAAGTCATGACTAATCTAGAGACATCACCTTGGGAAAATAGGAAGATTAAACAGAATACCTGGCAAGAGAGGTTGATTAAAATAACTTGAAAGAGATCAACAGGAAGATCTTAAGATTCTTCACATTGATACATTGCAGACAGATATTTTGGAGGCAACACAGATAAGAAGCTGATAGATCTTCAATAAACTAGAAAAAAAGACAAGTTATGGTTAATAGTTTAAGGCAACAGTAGGTACCAGAGGAGAATCTATCATGCAGCTCTGAGCAAGAGCACAATGCCGACACAAATGGTGTCAAAATGCCAGTACATGTCAGTTTATCAAACACATATTCCAGTGTTAAGATCTTAGTAATAATTTTTGGACATGGAATATGAAAACTGGCATCATCATCAGAAGGTTTGGGTAAAATTTAGGCTTCCTGGCCATATGAAAATATTCAAAGAGCTTTATCCTACAGAAGAAGGGCAGTAGGGCAGAAGAAAAAAAAAAGATAAAAAGAAGAGCAGAGAGGAAAAGCAAAGAGAGGATGAGGGAAGACTGGGCAGTTGTCACTGGGGGCAATAGACCAATAGGTGAAGTTACCTGGAAGGTTTCATCACCTGAAATAATATAATCCATCAAGGATGTAAAAATTGTGCACACCAACTTGCAAGATAGAGGAAAATGAAGTTTTAGGGTTGGTATTCAGTTCTGTAAATGCAGACACTATTGGAGTACCTGACAGCTACTTCTTCAGAAAGGCACATATTTCATCTCACACGCTGTTAGACACCAGCGTTTATGCAACTAAATCCCTCATTAGATTATTTCATGTAGCTGTTCACTATGATATATTTTTCATTAGGCTATAAAGAAGAAAGGTAAAAAAAGTTTTTCTTTGCCTTTTGAGAAATTTGCAAAATGAGTTAGGTGACAAAGCAGTTCTGTTGATGGGAACTGGACTAATCTTTTTAAGGCAATATTATCTTTAATATTGCCTTCAAACAACAAAGAACTGACATCTGAACCATTAGTCTTTCATCTTGTCCTCAAAGAAAAATATGTCCTAAAATCCTTTACATTAAATTATCCATCTCTAAGCCACTCCTATGACAGAAACAGACTAAAACAGGACATACCAGCTACCTCAAATTTCTGTTGCAATCAGTTCATAATTCATGGCCACTGGGTGAAGATGGATTTAATGCCTACAAAATCCCCTTCAACCATCCATATCACATAACCGAGATAGACTAGAGGGAAGGTTGCTACTGGTATATTAATTTTGCTCTATTTATCATATTGACAAATTCAAGTGACTTCTTTTTCTTCATATTATCGTTCTGGTTTCAGGTAAGGACAGGGCTAATTTTTTTGCAAAAGCTGAGAGGGAGAATGGCCAGACCCTAACATGTCTTCGTACCACCTCATGCCATTGCCAGGGGCAGGGAAAAAGGGACTCTGGCTTCTGAGAGGAGAAGTGTGAGTTCTGTTTGGGCCCTGATGAGGAGGTCAGTATTTGTTGCAGGTTTTCCATGCAAATAATTTCTTTGTCTTACTCTTTTTGTTATTAATATTGTCGTTGTTACTCTTTGTTTTCTTATCTCATTCCTGTTTCCAGTTGCTATTTCCAGTAAATTCTTATCCCAACATGGGGTTGGGTGCACTTAATTTCTAATTATATCAATTTGACTCCATCAGCCTGGTTGCATCCAATAAAAACTTTCACAATCACAAATATAAGAATACTGGGATTTATTGAAGCAAAGAAAATATGAATTTGGAAAATTACCATCGATAAATGTGCTTACTGTATTAGTGCTAAATATACATGATTTTAAAAAGAAATCAATTGGTAATTCATTTATCTTAACTTTGCAATCAATTGAGCTTCATTTCACCTGGGTGTTATCTGACATAGTCAGAGACTCAGATCTTATCAAAGGGACATCCCTGCTTTTGCTGACTTGTGTATGAAACTGCGTTGCATTCTCATCCTCTGCCATGGAGGATTTAAAATTCCAGATTTCTGTCATAATGGGGGGGAGGGGGGGGTGTGGACTTTACATGTAATGAGAGATACGGAGTTTTGTTTACAAAAGCTGTAGGTCTTGTGTAAGGGTGGAACAAAACTGTGACATGTTGGTATCACTCCCTCCTCTACCCCTCTGAGGCTGAGAGAAGATAACCTCTGCCTGATAACCTGTCCCTTCCATCAGCAGGCTAACACACCCACATTGATTCCTTTCTCATGGAAATCCCCTTAACACATGCCTCATGACTTAAGACCTCATTCCTAGAAAAACGTAAAACAAAATATACTTCCTAAAGGGTAATTCACTTCAAGTTTATCCTAAGGCATACAGTGAAAGGGAATCCACGAATACAAGACTGTGAATAGGGAATGCTTATTTTCTGTTTTCTCTGTAAAAATATTGTTGCTGGCAAATGTTGCTTGTGGGTCGCTGGGTCAAAGCAAACAGAAGGTGTCAGTGCTCTCATAATGCACAATTACAGTGGAAACCATTGGCCATACAACATGCATGACAGAATGCTACAGTGGTTTAGAAAGAAACTATTTTATCAAACCAAGTAGAAAACCTAAGACAAAGATACTCTCAGTATTATTTATCTGTGACTGATACATATAAAATGTCCCTGCAGTTAGTTTGTTTTCACTTCCTGAGTGCTGTTACTACTGTCTTTACAGTTGTATCCCTTTACATTATTTTCATCATTGCCACTTTATCATCTTCAAACTCTCACTCATTTCTAAAATGTTTACTGCTCTCAATTTCTCTGTTCAAACACACCAGCTTCAGTTCTATCCACAAGATGAAGTTACAAATTTTCTAATGCTAAAAACAATGGTAGATGAGGATTGTTTGTTTTCCTTGGGTGGGCTGGAGCCATGGTATTTTACCAAAAGCCATTATAAGTTTTTAAGTCATCTAGCAGTAGTGGTTTTCCACTATTATTTTGAATGCCTGCACTTGTGTCAGATTTCCTCAAGATCAGTATTAATTTGTAATGGTTTTCTTTGTTTATGTTAAATGCCCTTTAGTTGAATCTAGACCAAGTTTAATCTTTTCTTAAGAAAACAATAGATCTCCTACCAAAAGCAAAGTTCAGATAATTCTTTGTTAAGCAGGTAGGCATTCATTCTTTGTTTTCAGATCTAATAGTTTTCAGAGTAGACAGCTTTTCCTTTAGCTCCATATTAAGGTCTCTAGAAGACTTCGTATGGCAGGAATTTTATAGTTAATGTGTTCACTGCCAGTGTTCCTGAAGTATGAATTTTTTTATTACCTGAAGCTTCTATCGTGATGAGCTTGCAGCTATTTTTTCAACAGTGTATCTGGAAGGCACAGTCAACTGAAACTGGTGTCTCATTTGCATCACTCATTTAGCTTAGCAGGTAACTTTGATCTTTATGTAATCTAAATGCATACTACAGGAATGCAGGCGGTGCGCAAATGGAACCAGAAGGCTGATGCCAGCAAAGCAAATTCTTCACTGGGGACAAGAAAACATTATGATTCACAATATGTATGAGCTGACCAATAACGGCTATGAATTCTTGCTGAAGAATATTTTGTGCTCATCTTGGACTTTCAGTTTAAAAATTTCCTTAGTAACTGTTTTCCAACTCTTCTTTCAGCACACATCAAATCTCTAACTAGCTCTTAATCTTGAAAATATTGCTCTTTGGTGCTCTTTTTGTTTATAGGTATTAATATTCTAATAGTTTTTGTCATCACACATTTGCACCCATCCCCCATCTTTTTTTTTTTTTAATTACCCTCAAATCCCAGCATAGCACACGATTGCATAGCGGGAACATGCAGTGTACCTTTTCCTTACACTTGCTGGTGGTGCTTATTTCACTCTAATTTACTTCTACATTTCTAGCTAAAACTCACAGAAGTGCAAAAATCACAAGTCTCTGTGAAATTCAGACCATTTGATAATTTTGCAATTTTCCCCTATCCTCCCTGGAGGACCTTTCACATCACATTAAATAAGGAAACCTCAAATTTAATCCCCACAATTATGCAGTTGAAGTACCTTGAGGAAAAAAAGCCTTATCTTCCATTCATGTAAAGTAAATAAATTCTTAGTGAAAGGTCCATTTTATTTCATTTGGTTTTCTGTTCATCCATCTGCATGGAAATACAAAAAAAAAAGGGAGAAAATAATATTTTACTGAACAAAAAGAACACTATTTTTTAACTAACTCTACTATGCATCTTTATTTTACATTATTATTTTGTTAACTGTCGGGAAGTGCAAAGTCATGAACAGAAGTGAAACCACAATTACTAATTGCATATGTTTTAAAAGCAGCTTTTCATTATCTGTCATAATTTTATCACATATTGGAGTTTTTTCTGGGTACTGTAGTCATTTTCATCATTAGAGAGTATAAGAAGCTCATTAATTGCCTTGAACTGCCAACTTACTTTCTTTCTAAGTTACATGTCTATTTCCTATTTTATGTTTAAGACTTTTCTTTTCAAGATAAAATTTAAGCTTTTTTTTTCTTCTTCTTCTTAGAAGATTTACTAAAGCAATATAATCAGGTTTATAATTAAATGTTTTGACATGAATAAGCTTATCTGCTTTCCTGAAGACCGTGGGTATAGATCATCGGGTTATACAAGAAGTCTTTATCATGATGTACAGGAATATGAATGCAGGAAAAGTTATAAATACTGAAATAGCTTTTTTAGCATAATTAACATTTTAAATGCTTTTGTAGAGATTTGAAAAAATGATGGACAAGAGAATTTAATACTTAATTTTTGCTATTCACAAAACTGAATTATTGCTCACCAGATAACAGTGAACACCACTACCATTGGTACTTGATCTCTTTGTGTTGGCAAATAGAAAATAACATCAATGTAAGACAAGGACCACCAACAAAAGCTTTGAATCAACCCTTTTACCTGTTTTAATTTATATGTAGTGGCTGCCTTTTGACTGAACGATAGTAATCCTGTAAGCTGAGTAAAATGAACAGTGTTCTCACAGCTGGACTAGGTGGAAATTTAACTCCATCTATTCTTGCAGTTGAATTGTGAGTTATCAAGTCATATTTCAGAGCTGACTGGTTTGCAGCCTCATACAATTGTGTCTTTCTGGCTCACACTTCAGTATTTCCCAGTCAGGTCACTATGTGAGGCAGCAGTATTGTTCTATTTCTGTCACTCTGTTTTCTGCTTGTGGAAATGGACTTTTCTGCTGTGGTTTTGTACCAATGATTTTCAGACCATAAAATGTTACTGAAACCCCTTTTAGCATTACTCCTATATGAGGGATCTGTAATGAATTGACTGTTTATGCCAAAGAAGTTCTTTCAGCTATGAGTCTTTGCAACAGTCTGGTACTCTGCTATTCTTTCTAAAAGGTAGATGTGGGAGAAACTAAATCTCTCCCATTTCCTTCAGAAAGATATTTTGCTTTTATAAAACTTGTATGTGACTGTTCATGATCTGGATATTCATAAGCTTTAAAGCATTCTATGTATTTTTTTATTTAATGTTCAAATGTTATTTTTTGTAGCCATAGCATATTCAATACCTCCTAATGAGCGTTCAAGTGCCATTCTGAAATAACTCAGTGGGCCACAAATTGCATTCTTCAACAAGGAAAGAGCATTCAGGTGAACAGGTAAAGGGCATTTTCCCATAATAATAATAATATTAGTTTGTTTCTGAGGTTTTTTCAACATATTAAGGAGGTTTTGATTATAGTGTTGAAGCTCTGCAATGGTCCTTTGTGTGACTTTATTCTTATGTACCTCAGAGGATCAGTCATATTTTCAAGAAATGGATATAGTGTCCTTTTCCACTACTCAAGCAACAGTGGTAAATTTCAGCAATAATATAAAAAGGTATGATTTTACACATTCCATACTACTCTCATATCTCTTTAGTATTTGTTCTGGCTATGGATTCTATTTCACTAGGGGGAGGATCTTATAATTCTCTAGCCATAATATCATCTACCTTAAACAACATAGTTTCAGTGATTTGGTGCAAGAAAATATGTTTACAGTTATGGAAAAAATCTTTTACAGGAAGTTCAACTGTATTCATCTTACTGTTAATTGTAAGTACTAAAGCAGATTTTATATCTGTGATTGAATAAGTTTTCAGTGATAGGGTAGTAAAAGCTATTTTGACACAGCAGAGTGATTTGGACTTAAGTGATTAGGACTTGAAGGTGGATTGAAAAGTGAAATGAACCCCTTGGCTTGGGGGCTCATTATCAACATCACAAAATCCCTCTGAATCCCAGACACCAGCAATGTACTGCAAGGGCTGTTGCTAGGCCAAGTCATTTTTAACATCTTTATTAATGACCAGATGATGGGACAGAGGGCACTCTCAGGAATTTTGCAGATGCAAAACGGGAAGGAACAGTGCCAGCAGGTGGCTGTGTTGCCATTCAGAGTGACCTTGACAAGCTGTAGAAATAAGCTGATGGGAATCTTACAAACTGCAACTTTGTAAGGAAGGGAAATACTAAATCCCATGACTAGGCAAAAATAATCCAAGAAACAAAGACAGACTGTGAGGCCTGCTGACTGGAAAGCAGGTTGACAGAAAATGGCCTAGAAGTCTTGCTGGACAAAAAATGTCCCATATGCATGGAGGAAAATGAAAGATAAAGGAAAAAAGGGTAAGATCAAGATGACTTGACATCTAGTTACTTGAACTATAAATTTTGACTCCCCATGTGCTGTTCTGACAGTGGTCACTCTGATTATAAACTGCAAAACCAATATTAATATTCATTAAGGACAAATACGTTTGTGAAAAGGCTTTGATAAAGAACAACTTTCAAAGTTACCATTTTTAATAGTAATACAATTCTAAAATACATATGAAGACCAGAAGTTTTTTGTAAATATGAAATTCTGAAAAATACAAAGAACACAATCAAAAAAGTTTTGAGTAAATAAGATACAGACAAGAAGAATCCAATTTAAGTTAAGAAGAAAATAACAGAAACTATGAAAGAGGGAGATTTTTAGAGCTCTCCAGTGTGAGAAGGAAAAAATCTTTGCAGGAAGTTTCTTTTACACTCATCTTTTTTTAAAAGTACTAAATAGAAAATCTGTAAGTAGGCTGTGAACAACTTCAGTCACTGCACTACATAGTTTATCAGCTACATTACAAACACATGAATTCTCATAATACTGGTTAGCCCAGCATGATAGTTTCTTGTGCTCAATGCCAAGCCAATTTTATCAGTACCACTCCTCAGAAATTTGGCCTTGTAAAAGAGAATGTATTCTTATCTTTGTAATAGAAATAAGATGTCATATGGCTGAGCAAATGCAGTGTGCTCTGTGACTAACCACTGAAATTAAAAGTCAAGCTATCAAATGCAAACTGTCACACAGCTTAGGGTAATTAAAATTCTCATTTCCCCTACTTCCAGAAGGAAATCATATTTCTTTTTTTGACAAGAAAAATGTCTCAAGAGCTATTTCTTATTTACAAGGAAATGCACCTCCTATGCTACATTGTGGTAAAAATTACATATGAGGGTTTTTTCAGATTTTTTAAGAAGAAAATCTTGTTGTTTCAGAATGTACCTCCAAAAATATTTCCTTATATTTCCAAGTTAGTAATAATGAATCTTCTTTTTGAGTTATATGACAATTAAATTAACTTTTGTTTTGGTTTTCTCTTGGGGAAGGGTGTGATTATTTTGGTTGGTTGGCTGGTCGGTTGGTTTCTGGTTTCGGTTTTTTTTGTTTCTTGTTGTTGTTGCCATTGTTGGGGTTTTACTGTGGCAGATATTTAGGGAAAATTCATGTCTCCTAACTTTGGTCATACAAAACCTGTATTTTTTTCTAGGCTAGTTCAGGCTAGTTCTTGACGTACCATCTGCAGTAGTGGGGGTAAAAATGCATCTCCAGAAGGAAGCAATCTCATATTACAAAAAGGCATAGAAGAAGAATCTCATCCAGAGCATTTAAGATTGGAGCAAAAATTGAAGCATAATGATAACTATAATGATTATAACATTATTACTGATCTAATAAATAAATTACTTTAGCTTTAGTAGTCAAGATCATTGCCAGTGAAAATACAAAAACTTATGTAACTTAGCCATGTTCTTTAAGGTCTTCTTTAAGTCTATTTATCTATCTATCTACACACATATCGTGAAATTGACTAGCACCACTCATTAGGGATCAAAGAATTCTGCTACAAACTATCACAGAATCACTGAACGGCTTAGCTGAGCAGGAGCTCTGGAGATCATATGTCACCTGGAGTGGGCTGGTCAGAGTTGTGTATGGTGAAGCTTTGAGTACCTCCAAGGATGGAGATTCCACAGCCTGTCTAGGCACCAGTGTTTGACCTCCCTCACCGTAAGAAAAAGGGTTTTTTATGTTTAAGTAGAGTTTCTTGCATTGCAATTTATTTCTCTGGGTGCTACTGAGAGTATTCTGACTTCATCTTTCTGAATCCCCCTGTATTTGTTTGGCATGAATGGTAGAAAAACCAATCGGTGATCTGCTTTGGAACTGACAGCCAAGTTGGCCAATCAGGTAAAAAGTGTACACCCCTGGGACACACAGCTTAAATACAGGAATCTTGGGAGATTTCTGCCCTTTTTCGTCTGATCCGGCCGAGGTAACATCGCGGCCGGGCTGGGCGGGCCCAGGCCCCAGGGCCCCGCCGGCCCCGGGAGTCGGGCTGGGGGGTGGCCGTGCTGAGCCTGGCCCTGCAGGAGCAGGGCTGAGCTGAGCAGGGCCGGGTCTCTGAGCCTCGGCAGCTGCTGGCGGCCGGGGGAGCGAGACCCAGCATCGCAAACGCCGCTGAAGGAGATGGCCCCGGCCCCCTCCCCCAGTCCCCAGGTCCCCGGGGAGCAGCACTGAGCCCAGNAAAGGCTGCATTTGGGAAGCTCACAGATGCAGTGTTGGGCGGGCTGCGTTAGTGGGAACTGGAAGCCACAAACAGACTGTGTCTCTTGTGGAAAGTTACCAGAAGAATCAGGAGGGACTTGTCTCTCTCAAAAGACTGAATGAAAGACTATTTTATTAAGTGCTACTGACTTAAGAGTTCTGATGTTTTGTCTCTTTGCATTGTTTCATGGAAAAGTAGATTGTTGCTAGGGAAAAGGGGGGTGTCTTTAAATAGGTTTTGTGGTTGTTGTTTTTTTTTTGTTTGCCCTTTAGTATGTTAATAAACCTAACTGTTTCTATTTTTAAATTGAACCTGTTTTGCCTTTCTTTTAATCCTATTCCACTAAAATGAAAATTCAGCGAATGTGATAACCACTACATTTTCTGGTGTTTCTGCCTGGTTGTGAATTTTAACCCATTACACCCCTCCTGTCAGGTATTTATACACAATGATAAAAGGCACTAGAGCTGTCTCTTTCTGAGGTTAGCATGTCCCAGCTGTCTCAGCATCTCCTTGCACGTCAGATACTTCAACCTTAATCATTTTACTGGCTCTAATTCTAGCGCAGAATACAGACACATTAAAATGCAGTTTCAAGTCAAAGCTTCCAGGAGGAATATCTACTAGTAAGATATTAATATATGTTCAACTAAGGAGAGAACAGAGATATGTGTTGTGGGTCTTACCTGTTCAGCTACCTACCAACCTGCAATGTCATAGCTCAGGCCGTAGGCACACATACAAAGTCTCTGCTAAGCAGAGAAAAAGGAAAAATGTATTTAAGCTTAACTAAATATAGAGATCTACAGGTAAGCTACTTTTTTCTTTTTCTCTGAAATAATGCCAGATATCACGCGAGGAAATTTAAGATTTTCCATTTCTAATTTCATTTTATTACATGAGTTAATCCTTTACCTGCTTGCTTCCCGAAGGTGTTTAAAGTTACCAGTTCTCATGGATGAAATTTGTTAGAGATTCTTTACTAAATCTAAGTTAACAGTAAAACAATTAAAATGGCATTAACAATTAAAACTATTCCCCAAAATAGGGTATTTTTTATGCATTGTACTGTTTTGGGAATTGTAAAATGTGCTTTCATTGTGTCTCATTCAGAAGTGTAATGAGAAAATATGTTTTACTAATGATAAAAAGTATATTAATTTAGTTCTCTATTTCTTGTAGTAATTGAAAATTGTTTTGAAACTTACCTGATAGGACAACAAGTAGTCTTCCAATCAATTTTAGAAGAAATACAGGTATATATTGAAGAAATTATGTAAAGAGAAGAACAAGAAAAAACTAATTATTTTATGGAAATATATATGTATGTTTTTCCAAAATAGTAAAATAAAATTAAGGATTTATCTTGCAAGTCTTTATAAACTTCGGTTAATCTGACTAATACATCATTGGAGTGTTTCAGTATTCCAAGGCTTCAGTTCTTCTCCTTCAAATCAGAAGAAAATATTGGATCTTTTTCCTTCTTTGATTATCAGTGTTGTTTTATATCATTTGGGTTTTCTTCTCCGACAACACCTGTATCTCTTGAACCTTAGGAAAACAAATATATGGTTCATATTGACTGAATTGGGTAGCAAGTTCAGCACCTGCTTCATTTATCTATGAACTAAACATTTAGATTAAGCTACTTGTCTAAATTCTATCTATTCATGACAGGTATGTTCTTCTGTGGGACAGATGACGTCCTGTGTGACAATCAGTGAGAGGATTTGTAGATTCCATCCTTTGAACTTGGATCAACATTTAGTTCACTAAGGTCAGGCTGAGAGAGACCTAGCCACTATATCAATGTTGGTAACACTTTTTAGAGAGAATCAACTTTTACACTGTTTTAAAAACTGCATTTTTTTTCATGTATTCCACTAATTCTTTACTTTTTCATCAGCTGTTTTAAACTCATGCCAATTTACTTGGATGTAGGAGTTACACAACTCTTTTAAGTAATATTTTTAGTCATCACTTTATTGGTTTCAATAATTAGGCTTCCTTTTAAAATAATCTATTGCGTTTTTTTCACGACGATTTCTCAGGTAAGAATCATTAAATATTTAATTTGAAAGGGACATCTGGAGGTCCAGAAGTCTTCTTCATATATTTATATACAAAGATAGAGAGATACTTTTGAGTAGAGTGGAGGATCTTCTCTCTGAAATCAAACCACATGGACCAAACAAAATTCAACTGGTATTTTGCTCTAGCTGCTCAGATGACACAAAAAATGGAAACATAAAGAATTTTGTATCTTTAATTTGCTGATCTTTCCTCTTGTAAAAGGTGTTACTCATCAGAGGGGTAGGCATAACAATCTTGGGTTCCAGTTCACCAGTGTTCCCAAATGTGTGGTGAGTATATTGCATTGACCAGTGTCATGAGCTATACCTTCAGTATCTTAAAATGTTAATTTAATAATTTATTCATAAACAAACTGAGTAATTTCTAAATCATAGCAGGAAAGTGTATTTATTTCAATAAAGAGACTTTTTGCTTTTCGGTTTATATAACCTATAAATATTATACGCGAAACAAACTTTGCATCTTTTAAAAACAGACTTTTTCTGCATATCCAAAACACATTTTATTGTAACTGGGAATTTGACTAAGAAATTTAAACTTCAGAATTTTTTATTTGTTTGTGGGTTTTTTGTTTGTTTTTTCTTTTTCTTTTTCTTTCTTTTTTCTTCCTTGCAGTAAGTTGAAAACAGTCAGGGTCAAACCAAATAATTTGGTATTACATTCAGCCTAAGCCTCTGCTTTTTGGCAGATGCCCCACAGTCATCCATGCAGCAACTGGCTGAAGGTGATTTAATGGCATGTATTTCAATAAGAATTCCAAAAAGGATCCCAGTGTATGAAGCAATAAATGTCTTCTATAGCTCCGATAAACATGACATCTTGAAGACCACACAAACCGCCCTGAGATCTCAGCCTTTGGAATTATCAGATGAAGCTCTAGAAAACAAAGTAATTTCTTGGCTCAGGATATGTTTGTTTTAAAAGATCCCCATTAAAAAGGCAATAAAACCTAGTCATTTGAGACTGAGAAAAGTTTTCACCACCTGTAAATCTAAACCTTCCCTCTGACAAGATTTTGGCTACTGTCCAAAATTAATTTTTGGCTGCTTGAACTTCGGAAAGTCAAGGTGTCTATTTTTACTTGAAAAATGGGAGATTTGCCTAACCTTTAAATTATGCAGTTCAGATAAATGATGTAGTTCAAACTAAAAAGATTAGACAATGTTAATGAGGATTCCACTTCCTGGTATTTGCACCTATAAAAAATTTTCTCCCCCTTCAATTCTTGAACTCTGAATTATTGCTTGAAATTGATTAATATGTTCACCACTCCCATTATCATTTGATTCTTCCCCAGAATAAAAATTAATTTTATCATAATGCGTGCACACCATTGCCTGATCATTTATATGCCTCAGGCAGAAAGATGATATAATTTTAGCCAATTCAGATTATTATTCAACTATCAATTGATATAATTGGGAATGCTATACATTTCATATGCGATCAAGTGGGCCAAGAATATAGTGAGCTGTTCCATTCATTACACTGAAATGATCAAATGGATAGTTCAAAAGCAAAAAAAAACAGAACCAAAAAAAACCCCTGATAAAATCCCAACCCAAACAAACAGTATCTGGCAAACAATTTTATCTGTTGCTCCAAAAAATATGAGTTCACAGAAGTAATATTTTTGAAAAACAGATAGACCGAGGTAAGTGGCAGATTAGGTAGAGAGATGCATTCTTCCTGTTTTTCTTCCATTTCCTGTTCCTGCAATGAATAATGGAACTTACCTACAAGAACACAAACTACCTAACAATATGGGTGAAAAATACAGGAGAGTGGATGGATCCACTAACACAGTTTGCCAGAGCTGAGAATGTGGCAAAGTGATTAAGAAGTCAGTAACATATTCTTTTAGAAGCAAAGAACCTTTTCCCTATGTGTGCAAGGAAGTAGAGGAAGGTACATATGTGTATTAATATCACATACCTTTCAAGCCAGTTCTGTGCTGCACAGCTCTTGTGAAGAGAGTGTAGAGATCTTGATGTGGGGACTGGCAGGAAATACATATTATATGAATGAAGTCTGGTTATTTAATCATGATTAAGAGTGTTAGTACTACATGATAAAACAGAATGTAGCAAAATGGTAATCCTCCAGAGCTGTTCAGCATTCAAAGAGATGGCACTTAAAATACTAAAAGAGACTGAAGAAGTGCATGCCTAGAGATTGTCATTACATCCAGGGAAAATAAACAAAACAAAAAAAAAGTTTGTGGTCTAGGAACCTGGGATTTCCTAGGTTTCAGGACTTGCAGTTTTCCCAAGAGTAACATGACAGGTTATTCTGATTTAAGAATCAGCTTTTGTAATTAAGCATTTTAGTTGTTTTATCTGTTCTTCTCTTTACAGGTATTAAACTTCATACATACCCTACCCCTTCTATGCTATGAAAGTTTCTTTTTCCTTTTGTGGTCTTTTCCTGATACAGCTTTGGTGCTATTGTGATTAGATGCAATATATTTATGTTAGTTGGCAATAGATGTTAATACAGTTAGTAGCAGCAAGGGTGAATATGGCTTCATGACTGACATATTAGATATTAATTATAGTAACTCTAAGAATTCTTGGGAGCAATGGCATGTATTTACAACTTACTACTCATTTACTGTTCATTTTTTCTCCTAATCCCACTACACACACAGCTCTCCCTGCCACTTTCCAGCTCACTTTTTTATTTCTAAATATGTCATTAATTTTTAGAATCTACAACATCATAGAGAAGCTGTAGCTTTCTGTCTGATACCTTTTGTGGAAGTTGCTTACTAGAATACTGTATAGGTCCTATATTAAATATTTTGATTTTTGGTCTAAAGTGCGTTCTACTTACATGGTCTCTCTAAAGCTTCCAATTCCACTTCCCAATTTTAATATTTCACACTACCAGTCAGCTACTCTAAGCCACTTGTGAATTCAAGCTAGTTGCTATGTAAATCTAAGTAATCCTAATTTTGTGTTCCTAGTTTTCAAAGTGTTATATATTCACCTACAGGGGAATAGAAATTCCAGATGAGATAGAGGGATAGAAATTCAGGCACCTTTTTATATTAGTGGATAACCCACAGGATAAGACCACTTAATCCTTCTCCCTATGCTGTATGTTCCTGACTCCTGACTTCTTTCTTATTATCAAACTATATACTTCTTGAGCATCTCTTTTCTTAATATTTTCAATTCTATCAGTCAGTACTCATTTATTCCTTTTCAATCTTTTTTGAGAGTCTGTTGAATATCCTGGAATGCTTAGTAGTATGCAAGTCAGTTGCATCTAGGACTTAGTCTGCACAGTTTTGTTGCAAGACCAGTGTGAATTCTGCTTCTCAGTCTTTGAAGTCTTTGCTATCATTTCTTCTGCATTATTTTTATTTAATCTAGCGAAAATAAAGCCAACCCTCAATTTTGCCTCTAATTCAAATAGTCAACATTTAGGATACCATATTATAAAACTAATTTCAAAATTAAATTGTAGCTTAATTTTAGCTGTGATTTTTCATTTGCTTTGAGTCTTTTTTATACCTTCTTCAGATGCTGGGTAATGTGATGACCTTTACAAAATTTCAGTAAATAACTTCTTGAGACAATCATTTTCATTAGCAGGAAGCAGCACCAAGGTTCAATGTTCAAGGTTCAATGTTCCTTTGTAAGAAATGGCCATAGTAGACCCTTTTCACAAGAGATCATCAGACACTAACAGAACTTCATACTCTTTCATTCCCTGTTAAGCTAAAGATTTCAAGGCAACTATATTCTTAGTAAGTATAAATTAAAAGGAAGTCTTAATAATTTGAAAATTTATATTCAGTATTAACAAACTATTCAGAAAAATATCTATGGAACAAATACCTTATTCATTCAAGCACTAGAAAGGCTTAAGGAAATTATTATGTCTTGCTTTGTTTGCAGCATGGCAACTCTTCTTTTACATCACCTTATCTCAATGGCTACTAACTGACAAGGGATTGAGGAGTTTCCCATTTTAGGTGGGACTTCCCTTATCGAGTCATGGTAATGAACTCTATATGTAGATTATCCCTTTAAATCATGGGGAAAATATGGATTTGGGGAGATGATTAGTTAGATTTGTGGATTTGAGCAAAGATGTCAGTGATGGACTGAGTAATACTGAAGAATTAGAATCTGTGATTCTTGTGATGCCATGAGATGCTTGAACAGAGAGAGAAGAAGCCCTCTGCGCCAGTGAAGAAGTGAGAAAACATCTCTGTTCCCTAGCTGAAGAATCCTTTGCCTTTGGAGTTGTTCATCTTTAAAAAGTGACACCCCAGTATGCATGAATCCAATGTCCATGACCCATAAGCAGCTTGGAAAACTGCTAATGGGAGGAGATTTCACAGAAGCAGGTTTCCTCAGGTGGCTGTTTATGTGACATTCAAAACCCTCAAGAGAACTGTTCTAGGTTGTTGGTGGGGGAAATTCCATGGTAAACTAAGAGAGACTCCTCTCTCTAAAGAACGGATGAAAGACTATTTTAAAATGATGAAACTGACTGAAAATCACAGGTTTTGTCTCTTGATGTTGTTTGTCGGCAAGTAAACAGTTTGTGGGTGAGGGAGAGTGTTTTGAAAGTTCCATTTTTGATTCTTATTTTCTTTTTTTTAGTGCGTGTTAGTGAAACTATGTTTACCTTTAAGCTGGGCCTGTTTTGCCTTTTTCTTCTAATCCTGTCCCACAGCAGAAAAGACACTTAAACCACTACACTAAATTTGGCAAACAGAAATAGGTGAACATGAAACCATTACAAAGTATAGAGTAGTGAACATAATATATAGAGATCTGGACATAATTATGAACACATATATTTCTTTAATACCATTCACTTGGATCACACCTGAGTAGTCCACCAAGGCTATCAATTAGAAAGAGATACATACCCTTTGAGATAAGGTTTTCATCCCCAGAAGTGCCAGAGTTATGCTTGTTTACTCTATACTCTTTGTAATTTGCTTATGAGATTTCATGTGGCCATATGCCTTTGCAAATTAAAAAAAAAAAAAAAAAAAGAAAAGAAAAAAGAAAATATTCTGTAGCCTCTCTTCTGCTTCCTTTTTAGCCTCTCTTCTGCTTCCTTGGTCAGTTATCTAGAGCAAGGAGGAAATTAGATTTGCTTGACGCTATTTGATCTTGATAAATCTCTAAGCTGGTTCTTACAATCATATTATCCTCCTGGTGTTTACAAATGGATTGTTTAATAATCTGTCCTAGCATCTTTTCAGATACCAAAAATGACAGTAATTCCCAGAAGAAAATCCTCCATATGCACTTAATCTTTTTAAAACACGGATACTGTATTTGCTCTTTTACTGTCTCTTGAGATTCTATTCTTCCTTTGGAAATTTTCCTTAATACCTGCCAATGATTCAGAAATAGTTTTGAGTGTCTTCTTTACATATAGCAAATTTCATCAGAACATGTTATCTCAAATACCTTTATCCACATAATCGTTCATCTTTCTTCATTCTGGCCCATTTTTTACTTGTTAAATATTTCATCACAGTCAAACCCTTTTTTTCAAGAATGCTGTTGAAAAGAAATCAAGCTTTACAGTCTTTACTTTTTCATCTTCTGCTTTTTTTTCCCATTAGTCACCATATCCTTTCTTGACAAGTATTAAGAAATTGATTTATTTTTTAATTTGATACTTACTGGGTTAAAATTTTTGGGTTTTTTTCCCTTGTATATCTGACATCTTTCCCCTCTAAATTCCTTCTCTTTTTTATTTTATATTGATTTATAAACTTTTGTTTCCATTTTAAATGGTATGATTTATTTTTAAAGTCAAGTCAAATATTATTTTTCATGCTGCTATGTGTATACATATGTACTTGTTCATATGTAGTTACCTTTCTTGCACATTCATACTTTATGTTCTACATCCTGGAAATTACCAGTTCCTTTTTTTTTTTTTTTTTCCCTTGGAAATCCTTCCCTTACTGCCGTATCAACCTGTTTCCAGAGTGTGATGAACTGTTTCTTTTTTGAAATCCATTGTCATGGTTTTGCTACTCTCACCCCTTTATTACCTCACAATCATAGACTCTATCACTTCATTTTCATTTTCCCCCTAATTGTCTTCCACATTCAGAGTCTGGACCAGTACCTTCAGTTAGTCAGAGTCAAATATATTGACAAGACCAAAATACTCAAAAAATGCATAATTCAGGGCCCAAAGGCTTGTAATATTTTAATGGAAAATACAGTTTTGACTTCTGTCTTTTCATTCCCTTGGGCATCTTTGGGTTAATTTTTCATGCATTTCTCTGCAGTCATAAGGTCTAGCAACCTGTTTACTTGGAAACTGAATTATATTTTAATTCTTATTCTTATTTCCATCTCTTATTCTCAAACTGCAGGGCTTTAACACTGATCAGCACAAAACTTCACAATATAAGGACTTTCTACATTAGGTCTATTGACCACTTGTGAAAAGGTAGTATTGTAAGAGTATCTGTAATCTCCTGCTGCCATGTTTTCAATATTTGGTTATTGAGAAATTCCCCTTCTTTGTGTGTTTTTCATTTCTCACATTGAAAAAAAGTTGAATCTCTTCTTCCCTCAAAAGCGTTTTTTACTACATTATGTGTCCTAAGGCTTTCAATAAACTCAGAGAGTGAAAGCAGGAATGCTGGCATTAACCTTTAACATAGCATAAAACTCAATGTAATGAAAGGAAATAAACTACACAGATGAGTGGAAGGGTCTAATTTCCTATTGTGTATAATTTCATAAAAAACTGGTTTGTGGTCTAACGAATAAAAGTGTTTCTTTGTTACAGTATGATGGTATAAAAGTAACTATTCCTTAATCAGTCATAGAAGGTTTTTATTTTTAAATTTATGTAATACTGGTGATATTATTGGTTGCTAATATTTTGTGAAATAAGGAATTTGACTTAGTCTATAAGAAATTGTAGCCAACAACTTCTGATGAGTTTACTATTCACATTATGTAACATATTTTTGCTTTGTTTTAAATTAAAATTTGAAGGCTCTTATCCAACAAAGAATCTAAAACTTTCTCTCTTTCGTTCCTGGTTTCCCATTCATAAAGAGCTTTGAGCTACAGATGTCACTTAGAATATATAATTTAAGATTTTTACTTGCACACGACAATATTGAACAGTGTCCTGACTGACAGTTCCTTGGGTCTTGCTTATCTCCTGGCAGCTCTTTCTACAAGTACTACTTTCCTGCTGAGCCCATCCTCTTCTAGTGAGAATCAAAGCTACATCAAACTGAGTTATGGAATGCCTCCTGTTTTCAAAAGCCAGGTCATACAAATAGAATCAAAAAGGAACAATGTTATTCATGTGATGACTTAGGGGCCTGAGTACCACTTCAGTGTGTGCTATGGGGCATCAACAGCTCATTTCTCTATGAAAATGTACTCATAAAATTATTTAATTTGTGTAAACTTAGTTTAGTTTATTAGAATCTCTTCAGAGTAAAATAAGAAGTGTGGGTTAGAGTTCAGTATATTTTTGAGTCGTCTCTGTTAAATAAATTATTTAAAATTGTTACTTGACATTCTGTATGAGAATTGGTGAAGTTATGGATAAACCTTCACTTAATGAAGGAAAAATTGGGATTTTTTTTTTTGCAGGAAGAAAGGTACTTTTTTAAAGAATGCCTAACCGGAACAATCACAGTCTTCCACAGTACGGCTGTTACATGAAAATATAGACTCATTGATTTAATTTACCCCACTGAATCATTGGAAAGTATAACTCTCCACTAAATTCTGAACAGTAGGTAAATATAGCCTAGAATAGTTTTAAAATGGATATTGTACTTTGTTTTCTTCTGGAGCCATAAGTAATCTGAGAGAAGTCCTAATATACAGTGACCATGTACAAGGAGAATCAATGGAAGATATAACATGGGTCTGTAACTCTTTAGGCAGCCTTGGAATGAAAATATACTAAAATCACATAGTCATGCAACAGATCACCATTAAGTTGGTCACCAAGTGTTAAGGATGTTTCAGCTTACATTTTAATGTGCCTAATACCCAGTGTTGCACTGAATATAGACATGAATTTCTTGAGAGTTTAACAGAAAATCCAAGAGTAGTGGTGTGTTTTATAATTTGTGCTGTATGTTAATTTGTGGTTCAGTCCATGTACCCCCATTGTTATGCACTTTTGGTTGTCCCCCCTTATCCCCTCCCCACAGCCCTGTATCCATTCCCTACTCCCCTCCTCTAGGGACATGCCTGTCTGCCAGGGGCCCTTCCCTGCTGCTGGAAAGCCCCTGAAGGGCATGGAGTGATGGGCTGTAGCCAGAGGTGTTCCCTTCCCTTTCAGGGACATTGGCCCCCGAGGGTGTCCCTCACCCCTGGGCTACTCCCTGCTTTCCCCTGCTTGGTGAATCCCTTATCTCCTTCCCTTCTTCCCACCTGGGCATAAAAGTTACTGTTCACTCTTTGTTCTGGGCTGTGCCAAGGAGAGACCTTGAGGTGAGGAGGTCCCATCAGGGCCCCCATAAAACTCTGTGCCAGCCCCTCTTGCGGAGCNGCAGAGCCCTCCTTTCTCCTCGCCTCTGTGGCTGGCACACACCCTGGGGCCGGTGCCGTGAGTTGGGTGCGCTGAGGAACCCCCAGGATCAGCGCGTGGTGCGTGGCAGACGGAGCTGTACCTGCTGCTGCCCCGTGCCAGGGTTAGCCTGGGCTGGCAGAGTGCGCACTCTGGGAGGCACAGTGACATCCAAGACTCTCAGCGATGACAGAACTCACATACATAAACAAGTGGGCATTAAGAATTGCATGTGTGGTTTGAAATTACTTCTTAAATTGAATCCAGTATCATTGAAGATATGACTTTACAGATGCAGACTTGTACACAGTTTTCGACCTCCTGTTTAACAAGAACAAAAAAAAAAATATTATCCATGGTCTTGGGATTGTGCCTTCGGAAATAATGCTGTATGTCTGTTGTTCCAGGCATAGGCTCTCTAATGTCAGAAGAATACACTTTGCAGAAAGATCTACATGGTTACAGCAAGTGGACCAGTGAGGCACAAATGATTGTGTCAGTTTTTACTGTTTTGGGGACACAGATCTGCAAGGCAGTAATAGTACCTTTACATTATCATTGTAGTATTATTAACCACTATCACAAGCAGAGAAAGTGTGGTAGCTAGTGACAACCCAAAGGAGAGTATTTATGGGAACATTTAGATGAGTAGCTTTTATGGAGTACCTATTTTGTATTCACATGCTCAAACTGACAATACACTATAGCTTTTTAAAATTTGTCTACTAGAATAACATTTGCTGCAAATACTCGTGGCCATGTGTCCTTCAGGGTTTCAGAATTCTGATTAAAAAAAAAAGAAAGATCAAAAACAGACATATATTTAAACTCTAAAAAACATCATTAGCTCTCTTGCAAAAAGCCAGCACACTTGCAAATGCTCTTGCAAAAAAAAAAAAAAAACCAAAAAACAAACTTGCAAAATCAGAGCATGAAGAATGGAACAGTTTTTCATGCAGTGACTGACACAATGGAGAAACCTCTAGGCAAGGCAAATAGTATTATGAAGGGAAACTAGAGTGAGAGAATATCACAAAACTGAGGTAGTCTGAAACTTCACCTTCTGTCTGAGGAGACCAGTAAAATGTTAGGGGTTTTCTTGGATAGATGCATGATTAGAAGATATTTAGAAACCATTATTTCTATTTTTTTTCTGCTATACAGAAAATACAACTGCAATCCAATGGCAAATGTAGGGATTGTTTATAACTATACTAATATGGTGCAGTGTCATGATATCAACTTGAAGAAGTGTCAGTATTCGATTCATATCACACAGACCCTGTGACTCAATAAAATTATATGGGATTTTTTATAAATGTAGAAAAATCAGCCATCAGATACAATGGACTGTGAACTTGCTGTGAATAATACATCACAGGAGAAGAAACTTTAGGAATTACTAAAAATTGAGACATTCTATGGCCAGGGACACAAAATTTTAGGCCTTTCCCTATAACAATGGAGAGTTATTGCTGCACAGAATATGTAGCATAAGACATGAACTAAAATTTTATTAATTTTTGCTTTTTTCAGTTTTTGTTACCATTTACAAACCATGTACTCTTAAACAGAAGATTATACAATTTTAGAAATGTATGTGGAATTAACACTAAAATTCCAGTTGAAGCAGATCACGCTTGTAGCAGGCCCAGCTAAGATGTGAGGACAGTCTATTCTAAGTAAAGTACTAAAGTTAGAATCTTTAGTAACTGGATTCATTACATTCTTTCTGTGTGGCTGATCTACCGATAGCATCCTTCTGCTATGCAAGATGTCTCTGCTGACATCCAATCAAAGTGTCAGATATTTTCTTGAGCAGATTTAGTAGTCTGGCATTTCTTTTTCTGACTCTTGGTCACAGCCATCTGAACTCTAGAACTGCAGATAGGAGTTAGAGATAAAAAAAACCCCAAATCTACATTTCCATAAAAGGTAGAAATAACTGTATAGAGTGTTGCTGTTGAAATTTGATACTCGTTGTGAGCGACAAGAAGAGAACCGAATGTCATTTATATCAGGTGTTTTTGATGTGATGATGTGGACTTGGTAAAAGATAATGCCACATTCTACTGCTTCATGTCAGCTATAGATTTTTTTATTCTCTGATTCAAGAGGTATTTAAATGTTATCCTTCTGCCTTACCCTAACAATACCTGTCACTGAAGGAGACTAGTCACGCTTGAAGATTTTGGAACAAAGTAACTCCTTCTGCAGCTTCATTCCTGTAGTTCATGGATCAGATGTTTCACTCAATTTATAGCAGCACATCAACAACAATAGGAGTTATTGATTTGAATCATTAAATTAGTATACCTTTCCACATGAATTTTCATTTTCATCCCTTTTTTTTTTAATTTCTAAGAATGTAGTTTTACAATTAGGATCTCAACACAGTCACTCCTCATTATTTTAATCTGAATTGGCTACATTATGATACTACTGTTCTCATCTCTGCTGTTCTCTGTTATTTGTGTTCATTGCCTGTCAGTACAGAAAGAAACAGCATTGAGCAGTAGTAATTATTCTGTTATATTATAAAGTAAGAATATCCCACTGTAATTATCTGCTCCTGCCCAAATGGGAGCATTTCTTTTTCATTTTCATTTTCATTTTCTTTTTCTTTTTTCTTTTTCTTTTTCTTTTTCTTTTTCTTTTTCAAAAACAAATACACTGCATAAACAAAAACACTATCTTATTTTAAAAGAATCCCACAGTATTTTTTCCTTGGAAATTCCCAAGTGATTGCAAGTAGTTATAGTGATTTATTGTTCTTGTTTTCTTGTTTTTCCAATTTGTTTTGAGTTGAATTTGTCTGCCTTTACTTTTCATCTATTATTTTTTTTTTCTTCCTTAGCTTGTGCCTCCAGCTTCTATGCCAACAAGGTAGCTGGCCTACAGCCAGGTAGACAGTCTAGGCACAGCTCTCCGTTGTGGACTTCCCCTCCCCTGTGAATGACTGACACTGTTGATTCCTGCTTTAAGGTCTGAACAGAAATGCGGTCTGACAAAATATAATGTAAACCTTTATTGACACAGTAAGAAAGATTAGGAACAACGCAGCCATCAGGCAACTCACCCAATCACTGGCCGCAAAAACAGGATCATAGGTGGTGTCATGTCTGCAGTGCATGTCAGTGACACTTTGTGTGGGTTGTCTGGCAGCAGCAGCTAGTAGTTCCAAAGCCTTCTGAATGTGCGAGAGAGCCATGCTGCACCTTGTGTGCACAGCAGCACATTATCATTGAGAACTGTACCTCATGTGAATAACGTGAGAGGCTTCCTGCCTACACTGCTGGTACCAGGCATGGGACAGGATGAAAGGAAATTGGATGATCTGCTAGCAGTCTAAACTTAAAAAGATAATCATAATTTTTCCTCAGATAATCCCCTTTTTCAAGATAACAATGCTCTAATAAGAAACAATGAAATTCCACTTCACTGGCTGAAACTTGATTGTGGCGCTTCAAGAAGATTAAGAGATATTTCTTTACTGAAAGTGTTTTAAAAAAAGTAGTTTCTTGAATGGATTTCATAATATTGATGATGAAGTGAATATTAGTTTTTCACTTTCAAGAGGTATTTTCAACTTTCTTTAAGAAACAATAATGTAAGCAGTTATCTTCAAGGCTCTTAAGTCTTTTTTTTTTTTTAATACGAACTCAAATTATCATGTCTCATTTTGAATCTTAATAAATGCAGCTACTGAGGTTCAGTGGAGATTCAAAGAGTGAGCAGATGTATATGCCTCTAAATACCGTAGCCATCAAGACACAAAGAAATTGTTTAGGCCAGCACCCTTAGCCTAAATTTAAATTTGAAAAAAAAGTATCAAACAGACAAAAATTCAAGTATCTTCCTCTTTTAATGTCTCAAGACATCTTGACTATTTTGAACTTTTTTTTTTTTTTGTGGGTAGGTTCTATTTAAATTTATTTTAGCTTCTATTTTCTCTATACCAAAAATAGTTGCTTTTGTTCATCCTATAACAAGTCCCAGGTTTGCATGCGAAGATCTATCTCTGTCCAGGAAAGAGAAGTGTTTATTAGCTGAAGCTTATTTTTCATAAGAGAAAAAGCAGAAGCATCTATACAAAACTGAAATAAATATTTGATTCTATGTAAATAAATAATGATTCCAGTGGCAAAACTGCTCATAAGCTTTCCACACAAAATGACCAAACTTCACAAATTAAAATAGGACAATTAAAGACACAAGAATTTGTCTGCAGTTTTCATTGCATGGGTAGAATAAAAGAAAAGATTTGAAAGTGTGAGGAAATTGTGTCACCCTTAATCAGTAAGGTCTAAACAGTATTTTAAGAGTGCAATGTTCTAAATGTGATCTCCTATATCTTTTTGTATCCTGGGATACTCTCAGTAACAGGATCTCCCTCAAAGGCTTTTTAGCACCAGAGGATTTCTTTCTGCCCCACTAGGAGTTCTCTCTGATCATGGATAGCCTTGGATCACAGTAGGGATGAGAGATCTTGAAAAGGAATGAATTAATGAACAAGCAAACTTTAAAGAATTCAGGCCTTTGTGTCTAAATGACACAAACTACTAGTTTTAAAATTGTCCCCTAAATACTAGTAGCTTTTCTGTCATTTCTCTGTGCTACAGGCCAAGGAGCTATGCAACCTCAAAGCTTTATGCTGGTAAATTACTCCGTTCAGTTCTCATAAGAAAATGTATCTCTCTTTAGAACTTCATAATGCTTTATAAAATCTGCCAAGGCTTAACAATTCTATTCTCCCAAGCCCCAAAGGAGTTTGACGTTATCAATAACTATTTCTCCCATTTGCTTTTAATATTTCTGATTTAAAATACAGGGTTATTTGGTACTTGAACTCTACAATTTGAAGCTTGCCAGGAAAAATACCATTTGTGGTTGTCCAGAAATCATAGTCAACCAAGTGTCCAGTACTCATAAACCCACAGATACTGTAAAATGACTCTTTAATAGACAGCTTGAGGATTTATAGCTTTCTCGTGACTCTTGTTTGAGATACTATCCTAATAACCACTTATACATAATCAGATGGAATTTATGCAACCTTATCCAGTAAATGGGCCATGTGAATGTTTCTCTATTATTGCCTCTGCAGTTCGCAGACTACAAAACAGCTGATAGTAATTCTATGCAGAAACAAATTATTGTTCTAAGAATAGAAATCTCAATGGCCTTGACATAAGTCATTTCAAAATACAGTAGAGCATACATCTAAAGAAATGCTTGAGGGATAGAAAATTTGTTTGTTGAACTGTTTTCCCACTAAATTAGTCATTCAGCTCTTTCTTCTGGGAAAAAAAAAGGAAATTAGTGTGATAAAATGGTTAGAGCTCCTAAATTTATGCTCCTCAAATAAATCCTTAACTATGTTGCTTTCATGGCTGCCCAGAAAGAATATTTTTAATTTACATCTCAATATCAAATGAAAAATGTTTTGTCACACTGCTTAGAGGGCAGCCAAATATATCACACTTCTTTGAATTACTTTAGGGAATTTAAAACTGTCTTGTACCCATGAGAGTTATATAGATGTTTGTAGTCCTAGTGTTGTTTTGTTTAATTTTGCATAGTGCAAGGTATTTAGCAACAATTAACCTGATTTTTTTCTGCACATCTTATGTCCATCCTACTTAATGACTGAGACATGAAATTACAACAGCACGTAAACAAAGAAATATGCAGGAATCAACATAGGTTTTTTCCCAAGATAAAATAAACTGTCTTCCTGTCACACAATTTTATTTATCTGTATTCACTGCTGTTACACAAGCACTGAATACAGACTTTCTGATTCCAAACTGTCTGTAAGTTTAGTGCTGCATTCATTGCTTATGGTTTTGTGTTCAGAAGCAACTGGCTGGTTACATTCACCTTTTTATCATTCTGTCTTTCCTCAGTTTGACCTGAACTTTAACTTTTGCTGTATTATGAGGTTTTTCTGTAGAGTTATTGAAACCTAGAATCTTAATATATTTTCATATGATGACTGAAAAATCATATATCATACCATGTATCTTCAATAGCATAAGGCAGGACCTTGACAAGAAATATTGTTCAATATTAAACGGTATGCAACTTCAATGAGACAAAAAGAGGATTTTAGTTTGCTCAGTCAGATACTAAATAGCAGTTACAATCCTAAATTATTCTTCAGCTTGTAAAGAACAGCATGGGACCAAAGCCAGCAAGCCAATATTAAATTTGAGAAAGACTGGTCAGTGAGGTTGTTTCTATTACGATTGCTATCTGCTATATGTAATTTTGTGTCAGCAGCCAGTTTATTACATTTGTGTGTACATAATTATTTTAAAGTGATATATATTTATATTGACACATATTTATATTTTGACAATCACATTAAATGATTTTTCCCAAGTTACACTCTATCAGAGAACAAAACCCCTGAAACAAACCCTTAGATGATTTATGATGTTTGGATTTCATAGATTAAATTTCAGCTGCTCTCTCGCTATTTACATTATGTAAAATCATATAAACAAAGGTAAATTTTATCATGTATTCTTGCCAGAAATATCAAGAAACTGTGCTATTTTCACAGAAGAGCCCATACTGTACTATTAACCTGTAACTTCCCGTAACACTAAAAAAAAAAAAATCAAAACAAAACTGTAAAGAAACCAAACTCAGGATTTCACAAAGTAAAGATAACACCTACACCAGTATATAATGCCCTGTCTATGATAAATATTGTGTGGTCATTTTGCTTTAATATTATTATATAGTTTTGGGAAAAGTGTAAGCTAAGGTAAGCTAGCTGTACTTGCCAGTGCTAGAAATGACACCTGCAGTGTTGTGATACTTATTATAAAAGAGCAATACCGCATCATCTATGTACTTAGTTCTTGCTCCATATTTATGTCACTATGGGTTTTCCATTTCCTTCATTAACCTCTGATAAAAGATTTTAATTCAGTTTCGAAACACAGGTAGTACTTTGGTTCATTTTGAATAAAACAGACCCATTCTGATACTTGCCTCTCTGACATGCCTGCAATAAGGCACATGGTCCAGTTTTAACCAGGCGTCTCGTGTTCATGTGTCTGAGCAACTGGTACAACTTCTGCGACAGAGGGAGAGAGAAAGGAAAAGAAAACGTTTTCCCCTGTTAATGTCGCTATCCTACCTAACAATAGTTTGGGAAATATTGTTTGCAGTCACTCCTCTCAGGCTATGAGAGGGAGGATGTACTGACAGCATTACAACTTTGATTAAGGAAATATAATTATGGGTTGGGGACTGTGACACCATTAATTTTACTGAGAACGATGAAATAAACAAATGGTACAGTGTGTATACTATGAAGCAAAATGGTGAAATTATTACTTATAAAAGTAGAATTATTAATTTTAATCAATACATAAGAGTCTGGCTCTCCTTCCTCCTGACACTTTTTCTTTCTCTGCCATGATCTCCTCCACAGGCTTCAGGGGAACAGCCTGCCTCACCACTGCCTTCTTCACAGACTACAGGGGAGTGAATCTCTGCTCCAGTACCTGGACCACCTCCCCCCCTTCCTGCTTCTCAGACCTTTCTGTCTGCAGATTTATTTCTCACAAATCTGACCCTCATTCCCCTCTTGGCTGCGCAGCATTGTTCTCTTTCTGAAGCATGCTTTCCCAAAGGTGTCACTACTTTGGCTGTGGGGCTCAGACATGCCACATGGTGGGTCTGTCAGAGCCAGTGGGACTGGTTGTGTCTGCACAGTGACCCCTGCAGACCCTGCTGCCACTGACTGGGCACCTGCACCCACTAACCTATGTTACAGAACAGACAATGTCATTAAAAGATGCAAATTCCAATTTTAAGATTTATGGCTTACAAATTCAAAATTCTAGCAAAGAAATTTTTAAATTAGGGTAATGGAAAACTATTTGTATTTGACTACTATTTCAAACAAACAAAAAAAAAAAGTAGGGACTTTCTTTGTTCTGTTTTTAAATTTCTCAAAAATTTTCATTTTCCTGATTTGGTAGTATCTTCATCAAATTACTTTAACTTATCCTATTGTGTAATTAATAAGTTAAAGTAAAACACTTTTCCAACATATAAAAAATACACCAATGAAATGTTTAGAAATTCCAGAATAGTAAAAAACCAAAATCTTAAAATAGCAAAATCATCATTCAAAAAACCAGCTATAGATCTTTGTGTTATATTTCTCTGTGTGTGTTTATAATAATTTAAAGTCATATTCTGAACAAGTAGGTGGTAAGCTTTATTTCTAAAAATCACCAGAGGGCAATACTCTTAATGGAAAACAAAAAGAGGGAAAACCAAATTCTAAAAAATCTGATACCTGGGACATGCAGAGTGCAGTTAAGATCATGAGATGCATAAATAACTGACAGAATATTTGATTCCTTGTTTTGATCTGGGCCACTTACACTAAAGATATACCTTAACCAACAGAGTTAACTTGCACCACACCTTCACTTCTTGGGAATCTTTGGGGCAAGCCAGACTCTTGGAACAATTTAGGCTAGAGTCTCAATTTTTATAGTTGTTTACAACTGTGAGAAATCATAGCAAAACACTGAAGTTACAGAACACCACAAAGTTCCAGCTGCATGTTCTTTCTCCCGGTAGGATACTAAGTGCCTGGAGTAATAAGTGTTGCCATAACATATCCTAAAGTTTCTTGTGAGGCTTTTTGCTAAGCAGTATATTATAAGGCACCAAGGTCTGCAAGACTGGAGGCATTTTTCCCCATTATTGGCACATTACAAAGCAGCTAGGAAGAGAACCCAGAACACATTTGTCTCTTTTTTGAAACTGAAAATCAGGCATTTATCATATCCTCAGAGCTGTGAAGACGTATCTTTTATGATAATCTTGTTTGTCATCTTCCTTTCATTTGTTGAGTATTCATTGTTATGTTCAAAAGCTGATCATTCCTCTTCTTGTTCTTCAGTTACTTGGTGTTTTTTAAGCTTTTCACAAGCACAAAATAGAATACAGTCATAAAAAGCTGTTGTATAGTTCAGGGTAAATTGCATATTTAAGGTAAGAGAAAAGTATCCTTGGTGGGGACTTATTCAAAGAAATAAACTGTGGAAGTGTGAAATAGAAATTACATACTGAACTAGTTTTAACACAGATTAAAGGGGAAAATATAAATCAAATGGTCAGGAGTGTGGGATAAAGGCATCCTCCCTTATCACTATTAGGACAAACATTCATACAAGGACTCCTTTACTGAAGCAAATGCTGGTTCACATCCTATATACTTACACTATAGATTTTATTTTAGTCACTGAAGCTAATGAGACATTTAATTAAAATGATTAGATGATTTTCCTTTTCATAAACATATTTGGTATTTATATTGCTACAACTGGGATTTATATGTCAATTGTAAAAAAGTCCCAGAAGACATGAGCCCTAATTACTTTAAAGTTTTACACAACATTTTGAAAGAAACCCTTATTTACAGTGAAATTATGCATTGTCCACATAGAGAAGGTATATAGATCAGTAATATTTTTTAACATTAAGAGCTACATATTTCCTCTCCAGATTTTACGAGCCTGCCTATGACCAATTAATTTGATGTAATACACCATAATCAGGGCCTGTTTTGCATTTGAATAACCTAATTCGATACAAAGAGGATGCAAAAGAACCTTTAATAGATTCACCTGCAATTCTGGAAAATTGTAAATAACTAATAACTAGTTCTATAATGCAAAATTTCCAACTGAATTGAACAACATATTTAAAGGCTTTAAAAGCATATTTACTTTGATACTTCAGTGTTACAATGTGCACAGGCAATGTCAACAAATTGCAAGGATAAAAGAATCCTATTTCTTGTGAGTTAATATTAAAGGTGTTTTTTACCTGAAATATTATTTTTGGGTCTAAAAACATAAGGATATAACTTAAAAGGAAGAATTAAGTTTTGTGTTTGCATATACACACCTGTATGTGTATATATACTATATATGTGTATGTATATATCCATATGGTTGTGTTTGGGGGGTTTGTTTGTTTATTTTAATAATGCCATCTGGCAATATTAAAGACAACTATTTTATGGTAAAAAACACCCCAACTTATTTTGTGGAAAACTAACATTATAAATATAAATATATCTAATCTTTTTCTTTATCATCTTTTCTTCTCCAAAAGAATAATTAACTAAAGCTCTTTAGAGGTAAAACAGCTGAAGAAAGCAATTTGTTAAGTTTCATTTATTTATTTCTATTTTAAACAACACAGATACTGTGCTTGGAGCACATTAAAACTCTGATAAAATTTTAAATAATGATTTAACTTTCTAGATTTTGAAAGTTACAATTCATGCTTTTACATTGCTTGATAAATTTTATCCAGAAGATGCTCAATACTTTTCTAAACTTAGTTGTCCCAATAGTGTTCATTTTTGAAGAAAATCACTTCAGGATTAGATTTATTTAGCTTATTTTCCTTGTTTGCAAACTATTTTTGATTCTTGCATTTTTTTTCTTTTTTTTTTTTTTTTGAAAGAATGCGCACTGTATTTATTAAATAAATCTAGCAAAAAATAAATACAGGTAGTCATTAACAGTTGACCTGGCCAAAGTTCAAGAAAGATATATTTGTATTAAACCAAATTGACCTTTCCATTAATTCTTGCCCTTTCTGTTTATTCACATTTACAGATCATTAAATGTAGTATCTGACTCTTCAACATACAGTCACTAACATACTGTTTCTTTTTAAACTTCCTTATGCTTACATTCTTTATCTCTCTGAAACTTGATTTTAGTAATAAAAGTTTTCCATTATCATAGGTTCTCACTTTCCCAGTTCTGCTGTATCTGAACTCTGCTTTCAAATATGTATTGAACAATAAACACCACTTTCGCTACCATTCATTATCTCTAGATCTGTGAAGGAATATTAGCTGTGACAGAACCTTTCAATCTGAGAATTCAGCTGGAGAGGAGATTTAGGGTGACTAGAGACAAGTGACATGTCTGAAAGACCACAGAAGGTAATAGCAATTGCATGCGGGGCGAACAAAATAAATTAGAACGTTGACACAAAGTAGAGTTGAGAAGCAAATTACTGGGAAAGAGAAGATTGACAATATAGGTGTAACTTGAAATGAGCGTAAGGACTTTTCTAAGGTGGTGTTTTATAAGAACAGCAATGGACAGCCTGGAGAATTGAAAGTGAAAAAAGAATTATTACAACCAGAAAGGGTAAATAGATGAATAGACAGAATTAGAAGAGTAGGATGGAAAGAAATATTGAAATAAGATGATGTTCTAAGTTCAAATATAAAAAGACCTGAAGGATGCAGGGAGACGATGCTTTGCAGATGGTTGCCAAGAAAAGCATTCTCAGTACTGGCAAAAAAGAAATGGGAGAACTAGTTGTACAATAGCATTATGTCGTCTTGTTAGTAAAATGTCCAGGAAAAATGGCGTCAACAAAGGCAACCCCTATAGAAAGCATTATTTTTAAAAGAAGTTAATGTTACTTTGCCAACGAAAAGGTTACCTACTTGGATATTCCTGCTAAAATATAGAGATACCAACTATTAATTAACTCTTTAAATAAATGAAGTAAAAGTAATGCATATGTGCATGGCATTTTATCATAGTGTTACAATTCTTACCTGTCATGTTTTATTTTAATTCTGTACTTTATGAGAGAGAGGATTTCCTGCACAGTATAAAAGGAGATATATTACTAGCTTTATTTCTGAGATGGTAATCCTGGTTCTAAACTTGTCATGGGTGAAAACATACACATGAAGTAATGTAGTGGTGCAGTTTTCGTTATATTTGTTTTATATGCTCAAATGGTGTGTTCCTTACACCCCTTTGTCCTGTTGACTAATGGTTGTACCCTGTTCTCTCCTCCCCCAACACTCTATCCCTTCCTTGCTCCCTTCCTCTGGTTGCCTGGCTGTCACTCCAGGGCCCTTCCCAGCTTCTGGAAAGCTCTTGGAGGGGCATCGAGTGATAGGCTGCAGCCAGGGGAACTCCCTTCCCCCTCCGGGAGATTGGCCCCTGAGGGTGTCCCTCATCCCCTGGGCCACTTCCTGACCCATTCCCATTGGTGTTTCCCTCGTCCTCTCCCCTTTCCCCTCTCATGTTTAAAAGCCCTGTTCTGCCTGAGCCTGGGGCTCTGTCTGGGCAGAGTCTCTGAGGGGTGGAGGTTCCATCTGGGTCCTCTAATAAACTCGTACTGCACCCCCAGTCAGAGTTCTCCTTATTTCCTCGCCTCTGTTGCCGGCACACTCCAGCTTGCTTGTGCCTCTGCTCCGGTGTTCGCCGGAACCCACAGGATCGGCTGTGTCTGCCAGCAGACGGGGCCGTACCTGCTCACTGCCTCGGTGCCAGGGCTAGCCCGGGCGGGCAGAGAAGATGTTCTCTGGAAGGCATCGTGACAAGGCAAGAAGAACAAAAAACCTATTATTATAAAGTTTTACTTTTTTCTGAAAGAAAATTATACAGATGTTTTGTCTTTATCTTCTGAGATTTTATAACATTCATGATGCAGTTTTTCTTCATCACTTCAGTTGTACTTGTTTTGATACTGAATAAATTGCAGCTCCTAACTACTAAATTCCTTAAATTCACTAATTTTTCATATAACCAGTAATGCACCATTTTCTTAAGAAACAAAGAGTGGTCCAGTTAATTGGTTATTTGTCGGCCTGCCTGGATAACAATATCTGACATGCTTTGTGCATACAAATAATCTGAATGTATGAAATAGTTAGACAAATGTCTTTTAATTCACAAGGATTTACTACTTTTTTCCAAGTCCATTGCTTTTTCAGCTCTGGTTTATCAGGCATCTCAGAAATGCTTTCTGTGTGATTGCTTTGCAGTTATATTTTCTTGTAACTATCTCCTTTCTTTTTTCTCAGCTTTAATGAAAATGCACGTTATACTAAATAGTTCTTCTTTTAGGCTTGTAATTTTCTCTTCAGTTTTTTCATTTCTGGGTCTGCCTAAGTTTGCTTTTTGCTTTGAGATGAATACTTTGAAGTGCTATTTATGCTGATATTTTGCAGATTGTACTTGCGCTAAACAGCACCATATTCCTCTTGTAGTCTTATTAAGCTGAATAGTTTGGTAGGGTATTATTTTTTTCAGTATAAGCAGGAACAGCAAATTCTCAATTTAAATTGAAAATACTAGCCAATGATAGAAAAGACTGAGATTTTGAAACACTGATTTCTAGTTTCTCAACACTGAAGATCACCAGTTATCAACTCTTCTCATCATCTATGCATTTTTAAGTTTTAGATTTTTTTAATACTGTCATGTGAGTTAAGTAAAAAAAAAATTCTAAATATGTGCGAAACTTGGAGATGTTATAGTGGAAATATGTTTATATATACTCTATATAATATATGGTATATAGTAAAATATGAATATGTTATGATTTATAATATTTATCACAGTGTAATAGTAGATATAGGCTCATATAACCATACAGCATATTTTATATATTACATAGCAAACTGTATAAATATATTATTTTTGAATTATACAATATAGAAATATTGAAGCCAGACTGGAATATTACAGCCGACTTAATGACCATATTAAAACAGGGTAAATAGGAAGACTCTGGGAGCTACTGAGCAGTCAACCTCACCTCCATGCCCAGAAAGACCATGGAACACGTTGTCCTGGAAGATAGGCTAAGATGGAAGATAGGGAGGTGCTTAGATACAGCCCACATGGCTTCACTGAGGGCAGATTCTGCCTGCCTAATCTTGTGGCATTCTGTGGTGGAGTAACTGCATCAGTGGACAAGGGAAGAGCTACAGATGTTGTCTACTTGCTTTTATGTAATCTCCCACAACATTCTTATTTGCGCTTTGCAGAGGTATGGGTTTGATGGATGGACTCTTAGTCTGATAAGGATTTGAATGGATGGCCACGCCCAAAGAATTGCAGTTAGTACCTCCATGTCTAAATGTAAATCACCAATCGGTGCTGTCCCTGCTGTCAGTTCTGGGATCAGTATTTTTTAATATCTTAATTAATGACATAGATAATGGGATAGACTTCACCATCAGCAAGTCTGCAGATGGCACCAATCTGAACAATGCATTTAATTTACTTAGAAGAAAGGGATTCCACCTAGAGGGTTGTGTGTAACCACTCCTTGAAGAGTGGGCCTGTATGAAGCTTATGAAGATCAACAGGCCAAATTCAAGGTCCTACACATGGTCCATGGCAATCCTCAGTGTGACCACAGACTAGGGCATTAACTGATTCAAAGCAGCCTTGCAAAGAAGAATCTGGGGGTGGATGAAGTACTAGACATGATCCAGCAATGTAAGGATGGAACCCAGAAAGCCAGTCATATCCTGAGCTGCATAAAAAGCAGTTCACCTAGGAGATTAAGGGAGGTGATTCTTCCTGCTCTATTCCACTCTTAATTGATCTCACCTGGAGTACAGCATCCATCTCTAGGGTCCTGAATGCAGGAAAGACATGCACCTGTTAAAGAAGGTCCAGATGAGGGCCATAGAAATGATCAGGGGGCTGGAACACCTTTCCTAAAAAGAAAGACTGAGAGAATTTCAGTCTATAAAGGCAGTCTAATGGAAAGATGGAGAAAGGGTTTTTACCAAGGGTATAATATTACAAGGGACAATGCTGTTAAACTGAAATAAGATAGGTTTACATTAGGCAATAGGAAAAACATTTTTATGATGAGAATGGTAAGTGGCTGGACCAGGTTGCCCAAAGAAATTGTCAACAGTCTCTCATTGAAAATGTTCAATGTCAGGTTAGAGGGGGCTTTGAGCAACCTGTTTTATTGGAAGGTGTTCCTGCTCGTGGAAGGGGAGTTGCAACATGATCTTTCAAGATCCCTTTCAACACAAACCATTCTATATTTATATCTATATTCTATCTATATCTCTTCTAATTCTATCTGTGTCTTTATTCTAGCATATTTTTTATAAATATATGCAATACAGACAAATACATATATATATATATAGGCAATTGATATCTAAATTCCAAGTTCCCTTGGGATGTTTAGGTACAAAGGCCTAAAGCCAGAGGTGTTCAACTTTCTAGCTGGGTCTCTTCCATGCCTTTCATGAGATATCATACTCTCTTTCTGCATATATCCAGAAACAATCTTTATATTGATTAGGTTGAATAGTCTTTTACCTTTCTCATGAAAATTTGAAGCTGATCTATAAACTAACCTTCTTATGTGAGTTCCTGGAAAGGTTTGAAAATGATAATGTATTTGACTGCCACAGAAATATTAAAGGAAATATTGCTCACAAAGCAGGTATAGATCCTCCACCATATACCAAATACACTACGTAGTAGGGGATTTCCACAGATGCAACCATTTCCAGAAAAGAAGCTTTCGTGACATGAAATTATTACTTGGGATGACAAAGGTCATCACTCTGAGCATCCACCCTTCCTATTTCCTTCTTTATTTTCTATTGATGAGCACACAATGATATGGTCTAGGATATCTGTTTGTTCAGTTGGGGTGGTCTGTCCTGATGGTGTCCACTCCCAGATTCTTGTGCATGTTCTGTCTACACTGGTGGAGGAAGGGGAGAAACAGAAAAGGCCTTGACACTGTATAAATGCTGCTCAGCAAGAGCAAAAGTCTTGGTATGTTACCAACACTTTGCTCACAGATGTGAACTATAGGCCCACACAATCTTCTACGAAGAAAAGCAACTCTATTCCACCCCAAGCCAGTACACAAACACAATCCATGGAGATCAAGATCTGGATATATCCCTTTTCTGAATTTTATAACTCTTGGAATACGGAAGGATGTTCACTCCTCTACAGAAAAGTTGATTGGAGGTATCGGATATATACAAGTCAGTGGCTTCCATTTTATGCTGCGTTGTGAACCCAGAAGGACATGAGAGGTTGGAGTGTAGCTCCTGCACGGGCAAGAGATACATGAGGGAAGTGTCTTTGCATTTCTCAGCTCCTACTGAGCTATTATCAGATATTTTAACTTCTATTTTTGGGGGGAGGATAAAAGAAACAAAACCAGAAATCCACAAAGCAAAACATATGAAGTAACATCTTTATCTTTTAAAAGGTGTTAAAGTCTATTATGGAAACTTTGGAAAGCCCCAAGAGGTACAAGGAAATAAAACAGAACCTTGCTGGGAAATGTAGGAAAATAGTTGTTGATATTGTCAGCCATAATGTTATATTCATGTTTGTAGACAGATAGACTAGCCTAAGTACAAAGAATTTAACTTTTAAAAGTCTTGATCTTGACTTCTCCTTTTCTACCCCTGCACCAAATACTAGTGAATGTCTTTGATAGAGCATTGAAGTCTTAATGTGTTACTGTAGAAGTCCTTGTAGCAAAAGGCTGATACACTTTGAATCAAAACTAAATCACAGAGAGAAGTTTCTTAGGGCATAGTACAAGGCTGTTCACTATCCGAGACTGATGAGGAATGGAGTTACTGGAGGAAAGGAAAGAAAAGCAAAACAGAAGTTCTCAAAGAAAGAGTTATAGACTGACCTCTTTCCTCTATGGAGTGCAAACTCATAGCACAGGATGTTCTCTGGATTTCAACAGCCTGAAGTAGTGAAGAAGATCTCAAGTATCACTTAACACCATAAATGAAAGGGCAAGATTTGTTCCCATTTCAATTAGAGCTAGATAGACTCTACTTTGATTAACTTCAGTTGCCATCATGTTCTCATTACACACCTGTGACTCCTTTCTTGTGTGTATTTATTTGATATGCTCAGTCATGTTGCTTTTTGATAATTTTCTTTCTGAAGTGGCTTACACACTTAGAGTTACCAAAGCAGGGCATACACACTCTTTCTCTAGAGAGGCGCAGGAACACCTTTTTGTCTTTCCTGTCTCCAGAGATCAAAAATGAAAGGCTAGAGTTTCCCCTATTTATCATACTGTACTTTAAATAGAATGTGGAAGTATTGGACTACAGATAAAGTAGCAACAAATTTTCAAGAATTTTTCAGATGTTTCTTCTCATTTCTTAAAGTGCAAGTGAAGAATGCTGAGGACAAGAATGCCTTTTTAATTTCCACTGTCAATAAAAGTCAGTCTATAACTGTGGATGCAGAAAGATGTAAATGTTTAACTGTAGATGCTTTGGATTGCCTGGCTAAAAACTGACTCCAACTCAGGGCTGAAGAGCAGCACAGCCACGGTCTGATCAGGGACATTCTCCACACAGATTATCAGAGATCATAAGATTTCCCCAGCTATATAACTTCTTGTCCGCAGAAAATTATTATGAAGCTGCTGTTAAAAAAAAAAAAAAAATACAAAACACCAAAACAAAACCCAAAAAACCACAACAAAAAAAACTCCCTCTCTACATTTCTATTACCCAGTATTCCTGTGGATTTTTAAGGACTGTCTTGTGCATGTCCTCTTTAGGACAATATTTATCTATTCATAGAATCATAGAATTATAGAATCACAGAATAGCTTGGGTGGGAAGGGACCTTAAAGATCATCTAGTTCCAAGCTACCTGCTGTAAGCAGGGACATTTTTCACCAGTCCAGGTTTCTCAGAACCCCATCCCATCTGGCCTCGGACACTTCCAGGTGTGGGGTTGACACAACCTCTCTGGGCAACCTGTTTGTGAGGTGACCAACCTCATTCTATAACAGGATGATGTTATTTTTACACTGCCTATTGTAATTTTCCTATTGCCTTCTGCATCACCTGCTTGACTTCCAACATTTGGCAGTTGCTTGCTCCTGTGCCCTTAGCAGGTCATCACCATCACTTCAAAAAGTGACCAGCACTGATGGGCCTCATCACCTGCAAAAACATTTTCCTGGGGGACCTTACTCACTAATTCAATAAGCAGCCTGAAGTCTTCTCATGTCCAGAGCTGAAGTTTTGCTGGTATTTTCCCTTCTGCCAGGAGAGATTTTAAACCAAATCTCTTTGTGGATGCTGCGGCCAAGGAGGCTGCCAGTTTATAAGTTCCTTACAAGATACACTCTGTTGACAAGCAGCAGTCCAAGGAGGGCATCTTGCCTGGTCAGGTCCCTGAGGATCTGTTCCATAAAGTTGTCATCCTGTTTTTTTAGAAATCTTCTGGCCTGGGTTGTACCAGCTCTGTGATAGTTTCAATTAATTTCTGGCAAGTTGATATCCCCCATAAGGACAGGGCAGTTGACTAGAAAGTGTCCCTTAGCTCCTCAAAGAATAATTGATGTCATTGTCATTGCTGGGAGCTCTGTCCCAGAGTGACATCCTCATTATTTGTTTACCCCTTGATTCTCACCCAGAGACTTTCAACTGTGCCATTGCCAACTGTGAGCTCTCTAAGTCCTAACCTTTCTATTACATACAGTGCCACCTCTCTTCCTCTTCTGCCCTGCCTTTCACTCCTGAAGAGCCTGGAACCATCTAATAGGACATTCCAGTCACAGCACTCATCCCACCATGTTTCACTTATATCAGTGATGTCAAATCTCTGGGACTGGGCCAAAGCCTTGAGCTCCTGCTTTTTGTTCCTCATGCTTCCTGCATAAGTGTAGAAACATTTCAGAAGTGGTACATTATAGCCAACACCTTATGAAGTAGATTGAGGGACCCCATAAGTGCTATTTTCCTCGAATTTGGCACATTATCCCACTGCTCATTGCTGGTGAGCTTGGTTTTCTCCCTTTCCCCCTTCCAAGTTAGTTTAGAACTCTGTCAGCTAGCTCCACCAGCTCCTTTTTCCCTGAGATAGATGCATCCCATCAGGTGTCAGTAGAACAAGCCTTGAGTAGCTCCTCCCATCACCAACAAAGCCAGAAGTTTTCTGCTGATACCAACCTTGGAGCCATGCATTGACCTGATGGCTATGCCTATTCCTATCAATATTATGTGTTGTTATGAAAGGATTGAGGAAATTACTACCTGTGCTCCTGAACCCTCTACCAATCATCCCAGGAGTCTCTTTTGATTTCTCTCAGACTTCTCTTTGTTATTTCATTACAGCCAGTTTGAATGCTGACAGATACAGGACAAGAGGGCCTTTCTAGACTGGAGAATTTTCCAGTAATGTGCCTTAGTCATGCCCCAGGGGGGGGATAGCTGACTTTCCTTTGAAGGTCTGGTCTGCATATTGAGCCAACTGTTCCCCTTACTACAACAACTCTTTTTTTCCCCTCTTAAAAGAGGAGGTTGTGGTGCAGGGTACAGATGGTGTTGTTTTAGGAGGCTCCTCTATGGCAGAAGGACCTTTTCACACCTCTTCAGTTGTCTGGCATTTCAGAGTATTATACTCGCTGTAGGACACCGGTCCTACTGGTCACATTCTGAGAAGGAGGAATCTTCCTCCTGGTGCATGTAGGGACATGTTTCCAGTCTTCATCTGTAACAAATCCCTGGCTAACAGTCCTTTGACTAATTAGTACTGGGTTCTGCAGGGTTCTGAGTCCATCTGCTTCTCCACTATAATGGAGATTTGAGATTCCCAAGACTCTTGTAGAACCTCTGAAAATGTCTATGTCTTACTCATTTGCTCAAATACTATTCAGCCTGTTCATTTCTTCCTGTAGCTCCTCCACCTGGTGACACACCTCCTCAAGCACCCCTGTAAGAGCTGTTTGCTGGCCCCAGCCTTAGGATGAGGGATCAGGCACTGTGAGCTGGAGAGCTCCATCTACCATAGGCAGGTCTGGCTGGCTGGAGCTATTGGACACAGCTGTTTCAATGACCCTTGCAACTACATGGGAATGAGTTTTTGGGCGTGTTAACACCATAACTGATGAAGATTAATCTGGTAGGCCTTTAAGAGTGGGGCTAAGTGGATCTCTTTGCTCTTCCTTACCAGCTACTGAGTCTGTCGCTGCCTCTATTGGCTGATCTCCAGTAGTCAGAGAAGAGCCCTTCCTGCTCATCCTGCCTGCACAAACTGCCCTGCCAACTGCCTTGCCACACTCACTGATGTGCCACACACCTGTCTGCCATGCTCCGGATTGCTGACAGTCCCTGGAGTCAACTAAATCACCCTCAGCTGCTCCTGGCACCACCCTCCCCTCACCTTGTTGCTGTCCAAGGGCTTACAGACTGTGATGAGGCTCGGGGCTGCTGGACCAATTCCTGAACTTGGGAATTCCCCCTGTACAGCTTGATCACAGCCCTGGTTCTTCAGTCACAGCCACTTGAGCTTCACCAACTGAGTTGTTAAACTCTATCTTTTAAAGAGGAATCTAAATAAAATTTCTTTTCTGCTCCTCAAGGACAGAAAGAGATTTTTACCACTAATACTCAAGAGAAAGTGAACTCAGTGCATAGAGATTGACATTTGTTTGTTTGACAGCGGCAGTGAGCACAGAAAATGTTCAGGGAAAACATGGAGGTAAAACTGAGAAGCTGTTGTGTTATTAGACCATTGTGAAATAGGAGTCTGTGGAAACAGCATGAAAGCCTGAACAGCCCTTACTACAAATTTAGCAACATTTTTGTTCTAGAGCATGCAAAGATTATGATTATGCCTAGTCTGTATACCATTGTCTCCTCCTTTGTGGCTACTTAAAAATCTTTTTAGCACTGAGATTATGCAAAAATAATATTTTCCAGTCCTTTTTTTTTTTTTTCAAATATTTTCATTAAAATTGTATAATGTTAGTATAATCCTAGCTTAAATACTGGTGGCAAGAAAGAAGGATCTACTTTAATCATTTTCTTGTATGAGAAAGTGAAACCTCCATGTTTCCAATATTTTAAGATAGGAAAGTAAAAAAAATGCTACTCTGTTGAGTCTAATACAGTAAAATAAACACTTCTATTAATTGTTTATGGCAATGTTTAAAAAATAAATTTAACAAATGGCAGTCACTTACTGAGTTGGTCTCTGAAGAATGCTCACTCCAGGTCACAGTAGTAAAGAAAGCTCTGAAATATATAAGATGTAAATATTCCCAAATGAAANGCATGTATAAAATTCAGACAGCAGCTAAGACATATTCTCTTTCTTATCACATTTTACATGCTTTTATTTTTCACCAGAATTAAAGACCTGATTTATTTGGGGAGTATTTTTGTGTTTCCTGACTGCTGAAAGTGAAAGAAAGTGCTGAAANACAAAAATCTCACTATATAAAATACAATATCCTTGAATATTTGTTATCTATGAGGAAAAATCTTGTTAATTTTCTAATAAATTTTATTTTATAAAAAATATTTAATAAATCTACTAAAAAAATCTACTGAAAAAGGATGGATAAGAATTTTTAAAAAGTAGCATGTATAAAATTCAGACAGCAGCTAAGACATATTCTCTTTCTTATCACATTTTACATGCTTTTATTTTTCACCAGAATTAAAGACCTGATTTATTTGGGGAGTATTTTTGTGTTTCCTGACTGCTGAAAGTGAAAGAAAGTGCTGAAATATCTCTTTTTATGCATGGTTTTGTTTTTCATGGGGTTGGTTGGTTGATTGTTGGTTAGTTAGTTTGTTGGGGCTTTTTGCTGTTGTTGTTATTGGTTTGGGGGAATTGTTTGGTTTGATTTGGGGTTTTTTGTTTTTGTTTTGTTTCAGTTTGATTTTGTGGTTTTTATCTTGAAGAAAATGTTAATGCATCTTTAATTAGAACATTTCCTATTTGGTAGTTGATTTTTTTCTAGGGTTTTTTGCTTGATTGTATTTGGGTTTAGTTTTTAGCAGTTATCTCTTTATTCTTACTCTTCTCAGGCAGATGAAGTAGCAGCTATACAAGGCAGACATTTTTTCTCAGTTTGACACACAACTGTAAATACAATGAGTAGGCATATCTAATAAACCTCTTTAAATATTTCCATCTCTTCCAATCAGCAAAAAACTGCTAAGGGAACCAAGTAGGGAAATAATTTAATTCTTCACTGACGTTTTTAAAGTTCACATAACTCATGAGAGATTCCTAAGGATTGAAAAGCATCAAAGAGAACTTAATTATTTTCCTTTAAATGATCATGAGGGAAAACAGTGTGTTTATAATTTGCTGGGAGAAAATACAGGAACTCTCATATGAAATGTCCAAAGTAAAGTAAATCCACATAGCTTGATTAAGGATAGTCAACATGGATTCAGACAGGAGAGGTCATGCTTAACTAACCTGCTGGAGTTCTTTGAAGAAATTACTGCCACAACAGATAAGGACAATTCAGTGGATGGTAGTATATTTAGATTTTCAAAAGCACTTAGCAAGGTTCCACATCAGAGATTAATGACTAAAACTAAAGAGTCATAAAATGGAAGATAAAGTGGAAGAGTAATGCAAATGTTTCTCTTGACACAAAGTTTTCAGCTTAGATTGGGACAGGCCAATAGGTAATTTTTCAATACTTCTGTTCATAGTTTTTGTTAGTGTGTTAGGTACTGCAGTTAAGAACAAAATTTGAGAATGGAGATGATGGCTAGAAAGAGAAGAAATACCTGAGGAAAAAGTGAAGGACAGTTAAGCCATACCTATAT
>WBMY01018669.1:137113-154615 GCA_013397315.1 Donacobius atricapilla
CAAGTAGTTTGGCTTGAATAATAAATTGAGGTTTAGTCTTGCTGCAGAAAGTTTGAGGGCCTCAATGAAACATGCCACATGCTGAGTTAAAGACTAGCTGCTTTCTTGTTTTGCATAGCTGTTTTAATCAGTGTAGAGTAGTACTGCTAGCAACAAAGTCTAGCAAAATTTTATTTGCAAATTGTGCCAGAAAAGGTGGAGGAGGGTTTGACTAGATTTCAGATGTTTAATAGAGAAAAGAGAAAAAGCTAAGCAGAGAAGGAGAGGAGAGGAGAGGAGAGGAGAGGAGAGGAGAGGAGGAAGACATAGCTGAGAAAATTCAGATCAACCCTATCCTCATTTATCTTGAAATTATGCAGTGGCTTCTGAAGCAGTAAAGGATAAACTGAATGCCAGTTAAATGTTGGTGGTTGTCAAAAGCAAAATATCAATAAAACTTCTTGAATAAAAGGAGTGGGGATTTCCTGCATTAACCCAGGGGGAAAAAAAAAAAAAAAGCTTAGAAATCAAGTCTAAATAACTAGAAATTAGTTGATTTTCTTTACTAGTTTCTAAATTGTACCATTATGTACCTTACCAAACTACAATTATGACTTCTTTTTTCCTTCTTTTTAATTTTTTTTTTTGTTTATAACTAGTTGGTAGTAGTTTAGTTCAAAAAAAAAAAATACCCTAAGTACTCAAATGAATCTTGTATGCCTAATTCCATATTGTTTGCAATCAAAGATGATATTAGAGTGGCAATAATCTGTTTGCTATTGTGGTATTACAAACTATTATAGACAGAAAACATTTTGCAGTTTTGCAGTTCTGCCAGTAGATGGTACTAGTAGTTGCTAAATTTGATAATAAATGTCCTCAACTTGAGTATTACACTTTTCTGTCACAGCAAGTAACGTGTTTCTACTCTACTGAAAATGACTTATTTATATTTGATGCACTTGTACTCAAGGGCAGATTTTAGTTCAGTTATTATTTCTTTCAGTGGTGAGGTCTGTAAAGTATCCTTTAAAATACAGTTTAGAATTTGTGTGGCAAATTATTACATCTACTAATTAGATTTCAATTGAAAAGTAATATCAAAATATATTTTATAAAAAGTTTCCCAAGTTCTACAGCATTTGAACCTTCACAACACAGCTCAGAATTGAGTTGTAAATTTTTTTAGTAATATTTGCTGTCAAGATTCAGAGGTGAGTCATTCAAGTAGTCCCACTACTTCTTTTTAATTCAATATGTGGGCTGCAAAGTGTTGAAAAATTATCTGTTGTTTGGCTGTATATGTCTTTTAAGCATATCGGTGTACCTAAGGCAAAATTCCTTTTTTTTTTTCCCCTACTTAGGGGACAGTCAGGCCCAAATAGCTGCAGAGATACAATAGTAATGCCCACAGAAAATATTAATGTAAGACAAGGAAATTTCTAAGGCCAGAACCCTTGAAGCCTGCCAATAGCAGCACTTCTGTCTTTGCTAGTGGGTGACAATAGATGCAACAAAAAAGATAGTTTGTTGCAGTCTAGTTGCTCTTACGGGACTCCCTGAAATGCCTACGTGAAACAAAATAAACAGAATATGAAGTTTTTTTCAGAGAAGTTGCATGATTTAAAAGATAGAGAGGAGGCATTTCTAATTTGGTTGGGATTGAAACCTATTTTCGCTTGGAAATGTCAAAGTTAAAAAAAAAACAAAACTCAAACCCCAGGAATTACATATTGAAATGACATATTACAGTAACCTTCAAATATTTGGTTTGACTCACAGAACTGTGGCCACCATGACAATTGTTCTGTCATTGTCATATTCAAATAAACAGTAATAATTAAAATAACAGAAAGTCATATTGTGAGCATGTACCCACAGCTGTGTGATCAGAATTCATGATGGCAATGTGAAGAGGTTATACCTTCCTAAGTGGAAAGACAAAGAAAAGCTTATGTACTTCTTTTATAATATCTCTAATGCCTTCATCAGGAGATTTACTTCCTATGTCAGACAGCTTTTCTTAATAGTTGATGTCAGTTCTTGGTCATATATTTTATTGCTTTTTATTTATAAAATCAAAGAGATTGTATTCAACTTGTCAGTTTCTACAGGTGTTTGACAATACTGGTAAGGAAATGTTTTAAATTTTGTATATTCTTTTGAACTTCATGTAAAATGACTGATCTATGATGGATTACTCACTTCTCTGCAAACCATTGTCTGTCTGCAAAATAAGATTTTTTAAAAATTTTATTCTAATTCTCATCATTGGTGATTATTGAAGGAAAGGAGTGCCCAGTTCTCTCAAGGAACCTTGTGGGACTTTATCTTCTCACCTGTCACCTGTAGGCATTTGACAGAGGTAATTGCCATGGTTTACATTCATATATGGTAACCTCTTCTTATTTTATTCCTGAATGGTTCATGGCCTGAGTTAAAAATTTTGGAGGATTCTGAGGCATAAGTGATAAATTTTCACTGATAAACAAGGTAATGCTTGTAAGTGTTGAGATGAGCCTGGCTATTGCAGCCTTTCTTCTTGCCAGACTGAATATGCTGCAGAATTTCAATGTGTGGGGATTCTTATGCTTATACTAAAAATATATTTGGCTGTAGCAGATAGGAGAATGTTTCATTATAATGTCCACGTGAGTTGTTTGCATTTGGTTTTCAAGATTCTTGATTGATTGTCACCAAGCAGTATGATAAGTAATAAGACTGTTAAAGGCAGATATCTCTAATATTTAATTTCAAAGAAGTAATTGACTCACTCAGAAAGAGCAGCGGTTGTGGTGTGATGCTATATGCATTTAAATATGAAAGTCATCTTTAAATACGGAATTTGGTCCTTTCTATGACAAGATTTGGGAAATGTGATATGGAAACATGCAAAATGGAACATCTGAAGGAACACAAGCAAGATCCTTCTGTACCTAAGTGCCTCTCAGGGATATTCACATAGCAAGAATTGGTAGTCTCTGTGCTGTATAGTTAGAAAAGGAATATGAATCTTGAATACTGTCAGGGCACTGAGGGCACCCACAGTCCTGATTAACCCTGCACAACCTCTTCAGGGCTTCCCATACCATGTCCATGGTCCAGGTCCCCATGCCAGCCCCCTGCAGCCCAGCCCAGCCGTGGCCTGTTCCCATCCCACATCCCCAGGCGGGCGCCTGCGGCTGCCCTGGTGTTGTTGCTGCCCTGCCCTGACAGTACCCTGACAGATCCTGAGGAAACCTCCCCAACTCCTAACCCTAGGGAGACCCTGGCCTTTGAAGAACACCAGGCAACACCGAGAGGCTGCAACAGCCTCCAGCCTGGGAATTGAGGCGAACCATTCTGAAGTGACACTCAATTTTTCAGCATATGATTTCACTCCAAGTTTTCAATATCTAGTAAAATATAATTTTTTAAAATGTAATTTGTCATGGAAAAACTAACTAATTCTTTACTGTCATGGCTAAATTACTGAAGATCTCCATAATGTTTAGGGCTTTTTGAGGCATTGAGGTTGATGTGATATCTGGATCCTATTTCCAAGTCTCATACTATTCCGAAGTCGAGCCAAAGCTGACTAAGTGAATCACTTCTTAAAGATAGCTGGCAGCAACAGAAATTCAGGCAACAAGATTCATTTAACACATTGATCCATAATAGCAATGCAGACTGAGTCATGCTGACTATTATATTACATCAGAAAATTCAATTATCTGTTTGGTTCCTTGCTGTTTTCCAACTATAAATGGATATATCTGTAAATGCACACATATATGTATTAATGTATATAACATATATGTCTAATGTATATACATATATGTCTGCTTATATATGTATATTTTCATTTACAGGCATCTATGCACTGATATACCATAGCCTAATACATGTATTGATAAATGAGTGTATACCTCTAGAAAATAACTATAACCAAAAAAGATTTTGTTCCAAATATGCAGGAGATTGTCTCTATGTTTATACCTAGATACATCTGCAAGCAGAAGAGTCACTAAAAATATTGTGCATGCCTTGAAAATCTAAAACTATCATTTTTGGAGACTAGTCACAGGTACATAAAAATAAACCTGCTGTGTTGTAGAAAACCCTTGTCAAAATACACACAAATAAATTTAAGGTATCAAGAATGTTACTGAGAATAAGGTCCCACCCTGAGCAGTAAGATTCATGTTCAATTCTTTGTTTGATCTTTTAAGAATATGTCCCCCTGGCTCTAAAGCCTAGATTTACTTTAAATGTTTGCAAAAATCCAGCCTTAGTATTTAAAAAGCCTTTTACATTAAGAAAGTAAAAGGCATTTATACTCAAAACATTTTTAGTAGAGTTTATTTGTCATTTACAATTACTATAGTTCTGGTCTATGAATTTGTCCTTTATGGATTGTTATGCTAAAATTTTATGTTCACTTATTTTCTTTTATCACAATGTTTTCTCTTTCCCATCCTCTCTGAAATAAGAGCATCAATGTCTTACGTTGTTTTCTATTAATGTATTCCTTGTTTGTTCTTTTCAACCTGAGACTAATATCATTTCAATTGTTTAAGGTGACATTTTAGAAAAATACAGTATATATGTATTGAGAGAAAACATAAGTTTAAGAAAAATAAAGTCACTCTACTTCTCAGAAGGAAAGGAATGATATTTCTCAGGAGTTGGTCTTGTGACCAGTGCTGTTTGACATCTATGTGGGTGACTTGGACAGTGGAATTGAGTGCGCCCTCATCAAGTTTGCTAATGAAACCAAGCCATGTGATGGACATGTTGGAGGAAGGAGATGCTATTCAGAGGGACCTGGACGAACTTGAGAGGTGGGATGATGCATCAAGTTCAATGAGACCAAGTACAAGGGCACCTGGACAATCACAAGCACAAATACAGTGTGGGCAGAGAATGGATTGAAAGCAGCCCTGAGAAGGTCTTGGGAGATGACCAGAAGCACAACACAACCTTGTGCTTGCAGACCCATTGAATCCAGCTGTGTTTTGGGATGCATGAAAAGATGCATGATCAGCAGGGTGATGGAGAGAATTCTCTCCCTATGAGCCACTCAGGTTTAGACCCCCTCTTAAGAGTCCTGCATCCAGCTCTAGAGCTTCCAACATAAGAATGACCTGGAACTCTTGAAGTGAGACCAGAGGAGAACCATGAAGATGGGCAGAGGGCTGGAGCACCTCTATGAAGATAGACTGGGGGAGCTGGGTTTGTTCAGCCTAGAGAAGGCTCTAGTAAGACCTTACAGCACCTTCCAGTACCTAAAGGAGGGCTATAAAAAGCTGGAGAAGAACTTTTAATAAGGACACGTAGTGATAGGAGGAATGGCTTCAAAATGAAAGAGAATAGGTTTGGGTAAATATAAGGAAGAAATTCATTACTGTGCGGTTGGTAAAGCCCTGGAACAGGTTGCATAGAAAAGTTGTGGATGTCCTATCCCTTGAAGTGTTCAAGGCTAGATTGGATGGGGTTTTGAGCAGCGTGGTCAAGTTGAAGCTGTCCTTGTCCATAGCAGGGAGGTTGGAACCAGCTGATCTTTAGGTCCATTCTAATCCTAACCATTATATTATTATAGGATTCTATAATAGGAATATTAAGTTGAAAACTAAATAACTGGTTTTTTACTCCTCAAAAAGAAAATAAAAGTAGAATAGTGCAGTCTAGCTTTGCATCAGTTGTTTACATTTAAGAGTTACTTACATAAGTAATACCCTTAGTTTAAAGATACCTGATTACGAAGAAATGCAGACAGGATTTCATTGATAAATACAAGAAAAAAAAAATACTTTTGGTTTGGTTTACTCTTTTTTTCAGGATTTACTACAATATTTTTTAATGTTTCTCAAGATAGTATCGAGCTTCCTGTGATTCCACTATACTGCAAATGGTTTTCCTATGCTGTAATATCATATTGTAGAGTACATTTAAAGTCAGAAGAGTGTGTAAGCACTTTTAAGTTTTAAGACTAGGAGAGGTCTTTGTAGTTTGGATTAGTGAACTCAAGAGGTCTGGTAACATTTAAATTCTGAACATAAGCTTAACTGTTGCTACATATGGAATTTTTCTATAGTACCTATAGTACCTATTATAAGGAGACCAAAATCTGTTCGAATAATTTCCCCATAGGACTTCTATATTTAGTTTTAGTACATAAGAATTGCCTAATAGCACAGGTAATTTATTTTCCAATTTCTTATATAAACAAACTCTTCAAAATCTTGGACATAAAACTAAGTTATGAAAAATGGTTTTATTTCAATTTAAAGGTTTTTTTAACTCACTCAATAATAAGTTCCTAGATATTGAAGTTACATTTTTTCTACCTAACTATAAGCAGGCCATTAATATGTTATTGTGAATACCAAAAGTAAATAGTGTGCATTCACTGCCATTTACAATTAAAAATATTTCCTTTTTGTATTGAATTTTGGTCAATGACTAAAACACCCTTGCAAAAAAAAAAAAAAAAAAATTGTTCTGTCTTTGAAAAAATTAGGAGAAAGCATGGCAAACAGATCTGATGAACAGCACTGGCAGAGATTAAGAATGTAGTTACATTTAAATCATTAGTAAAAAGGATCTGAATGTTGTTGAAATATTTAATCATTCCCAAAATGTCACCCAAGATCAATGGACTGAAAGCACAAAAATCCTCAGCAAAATAAAAGCATATATTATTTTTGACCTGCACTATAGAAATTTTATAACATAAATATGTTCCACAATCTTGATTCTGGCAGCAGAGAGTCTATTGCTGTCAATGACTACTAACTTGAAGAGGACACATGAAAATCTAATTATATAATATAAAAGATTTTCTGACTTCTGTTCTTTTTAAGGACAGAACAGCCAATTTGGATGTTTTCATCTTAATACTACTTAGATGCCAAAGCTGAAATCCACTTTTAAGTCAATACTTCTGCAAACATCATGCATAATTCTTCTCTACTTGGCCAAGGCAAAATAGGGGGTTTAGGTGAGTTGTTTTGGATTTCTGGTTTTTGTTTGTTTTGGTTTTTGTTTGTTTGTTTTGTCTTGTCTTGTTTTGTTTTGTTTTGTTTTTTTCCTGAGAAGAATCACATCCAAATAGAGATATTTTGACACTTCTAATAATAGTTACATGTTTCTACTGAAATTATTAATTTTCATAGGCTTTACTAGAATACATTTGTGTAAGAACATCTGTGATCTTTGTTATTTCTGCAAGTAAGATTATAGCCATGTAGTCTTACAGGAGAGGTAATTTTAGCCTCTTCAGGGATCTTCTCTGAAGGATCCATGGAAAGAGGCCTTGAAGGGACCTTGGAGAGGTCCAAGAAAGTGAATGCCTTCCAACCTGACCCATTCAGTGATTCTGTGATTATTTTATGACAATTTCTCTCCTACAGAATCAACAAACAGTGTCTTTCCATAGGTACCATGAACACTTTGACATTATTTAGAAGTCTGTAAGTGCAATAATCCGTGTGTAGTCAAAGCTTGTGGGAACTGCCAGTGGTCAAAGAGGGATTTCTTAGGTAACAGGCAGCTTGTGAGAAAGCAAGACAGATAGGCTTTCCCAGGCATCTGCTTTGGGGGAGCTGTGAGAAGATATTCCAAAAAATTTCTAATCTTTTTGCACCTGCTGTTTTTCCAACTTGTTTACTTGCAAAGATGTTTACAAAGAGGTATCTGCCTAAATTACCAATCATTTGTAATTGTACCGAAATGCTGTATAAAAGGATGTGTCTTTTAAAAAACTTTTGCTATATGCCCCCCGAGAAGATTGGAGTTTTCTATATCGTTATTTCAGCCATCCTGAATATTATAACAATAAAAGCTGTTGTTAAATTTAGGCAGTCACAGAGACAATTGTCTCAAAAACATGAGTGACAAATTTTGATGTCTTTGGTTGGGAAAGAATTAATTTTATTCATAGCAGCTGGTATAGGCCTTATGGGTTAGATTTATGCTGAAAATGGTGTTGACAATTCAGGGATGTTAAGGTTATTGCTGAGCAGGGCTTACACAGAATCAAGATCTTTTCTGCTTCCCATGCCATCCCATCAGAGAGGAAGGCTGGAGGTGCACAAGGAGTTGGGAGGGGACGTATCCAGGACAGTGGACCGTGGCTGATCCAAGGGATATTCCAGACCATATGGTGTTATGTTAGCATATAAAAGATGGGGGAAGAAGGAAGGAAGGGGGCATTTGGAGTGATGGTGTTTGTCTCTCATGACCATGATGTGTGATGAAACCCTGCTTTCCTGGAGATGGCTGCACTGCTGCCTGACCGTGGGTAGCAGTGAATGAATTCCTTGTTTTGCTTTGCTTGCATACAGATTTTACTTTACCTCTTAAACTGCATTAATCCCACTTTTACCCTTCTGATTCTTTTCTGTTTCCAATCAGGGCACAGAGTGAGGGAGTAAGTGTCTGTGTAGGGCTTTTTTTTTTCCAGCTGGAGTTAAATCATGACAGAAAGTATGCATGAATTACATAAAAAATAGGAAATTAATGAGAATAGGTAGCCTATTACAATGCATTAAATGTTAAACTTTTTTTCATGATGCATAGTTGTGCTGCCTATGGTAAGAGGGGGAGAACAAAAAGTAAAGAAACCTGCATTTTTCTTCCTGGGAGGTATTACAGAAGAACAAGTGAAGCATAAAGTATTCATGCTGTAGGAGCCACATACTGTGGCAAGGCACAGAGAATTCTTAATTGATTCAAGTAAGAAGCAGGCTAAAGCACTTAAAAAGCACAGCTTTTTCCATTTAGCTGCTAGTTTTTTTACCTTTTTCAAGGCACCTGAATTTTGTTTAAGTACATAACAAAAAACTGCCAACACCTCATTTCACGCTGCATTTGTAAATGACTTCTTTAAAGCCAGAAATAAGTAGCTACTTGTTAGCAGAAATCACATTTAGTTGTCAGTAAAAAAATCATCCTAAGAGCATCTAATAAAGTAGTAATATTGAATACAGTGCTTAGAGCTTCTGCATGTAAAACAAGATTGAACAGGCACGATGCTTAGCAATCACGCCATACCTATTCAGAAGTTTACAAATGGGTTTAGAAGAAAAGTATCTAAGTACTGTATGAGCTAAAGAAAAAAAAAAAAAACCAAACTAATATGAAATTCGTAGACTGTTATGAAATAATGGAGAGTAAACATTTTCTCATCAGTTATTTGTGTTTTGGCTGATTTCTTCATATAAAAGACATGCCCTTAAACTGTTAAAATGTTGTCTAATTTTTTTAGTATTGTTGGTTATTCAAAAACAGTGCTTCATTTGCATTATTTTAGTTATTGCATATATCTCATTATTAATTTATTTTTAGTATTGTTTAAAGTATTGAAATATTTTTTCCAGCATGAAAAAATTGAATGATTTGGGGTTACAACAAACAGAACAGAAACAGAGCTGAAACTTTAAGTTTTCATGGCACAAGGATATGATTTTACATCCAGCTCCATCATATGCCTGTGGAGTTAAAGTGACATCCACTTTCTGATTTTGTGAAATAAAAACTTTCTTATTTTGTCCTGTTTTCAATACAGATGGATATTTTTTATATTTGTCCTATTTTTTTCTTGAGTCTGTTAGTCTTCTCTGTACCTTTCCCCCTTACCTCTTTTCTGATGTGTAACAACAGCATGGTTTCAGTTTCACAGCTCTTCAAAATTATTCATTCATCACAAACTATTATTTAGATTTCACTTCCTGTTCCCAGTTGACTCATCATGGCCAGTATCCATCATCTCCAAGTCAAATTATAAAATATAATCTATTAAATTTCTCTAGTTATTTACCTAAACTTATGAGGAACTATGTCATTATCTTTCTTCAGATTTCAACCCCAAACCTTCTTTGTCTTGATGCTTATAATAAATTTGTCAGCATTCAGGTTTCTAATAAGCTAATGACATTCACTTTGATAGTATCTTCTTTTATTGTTTACTTGCTTCCTCCTCCTATCTCTGACACAGGCTCAGTGTTATCAGGTTTTGGTTCATACTTGTAAAGGATTTTACATAAGAGGTTGTGGGGTTTTGGTTGGTTGGTTGGTTTGATGGTTAGTTATTCTTTGCTTTTTTTTGTAGATCAATTTTTTATTTCAAGGAACGCAAGCATTGTGGTTTAACCCCAGCCAGCAACAAATCCCTCCACAGCCACTCACTCACTCCCTCCCCAGTGGGTTTGGGGAAAGAATCAGAAGGGCAAAAGTGAGAAAACTTGTGGTTTGAGATAAAGACAGTTTAATAGGGAAAGGAAAAACCACACATACAAGGAAAGAATAAAAAGGAATTAACTAACCTGCCCTTGGGCAGGCAGGTGTTCAGCCATCTCCAGGAGGGCAGCACATATAATGGTTACTTGGGAAGACAAACACCATCACTCCAAAAGTCCTCACTTTCCTCCTTCTTTCCCCCATTTTATATACTGAGCATGAAGTCATATGATCTGGAATATCCCTTAGCTTACTTTGGGTCACCCATCCTGGCTGTTTCTCCTCCCAACCTTCTAAGCACCTTCAACTCCCTCACCATCATGGCAGTACAAAAAGCAGAGCCATGCTCAGCAATAGCAGAAACTTTTCTATATCATCAGCTCTGTGTTAAGCACAAATCTAAAACACAGCCCTGCACCAGCCACTTAGAAGAAACTGTATCCCAGCCAAAACCAGTCTGGTCCATAATAAGTTTTCACACTTTCCATTTCTTCACTACCCTGCTAAACTGTTATCATTTGAAGACAATTCATTAGCTATAAAAGTCTATCCACACAGCAAGTCTACATTGCCAAGAAAAGCTCTTGAATATATATGTCTTTTCATCTAGAAAAGTATTGCATGATGTGTAATATGTGTGTCAATAACTCATTTTGCATAAAAAAAAGGAAAGATAAAAAAGAAATACATACTGTAGGCAAAATATCACTTATATGTTTTTGATTATCATGTGACCTGAGCTGAAAGCTGAGGTGAAATATTAAACATGTTAATAAGCTGCTTGAAAAAATGTGGGTACGAGTGTTTTCGCAATATTTTGAGGCCTTTATTTTTTTATAATCATAGGAATACCTTTACACTTCTGTATCTTTTCCTAGAAATTTTTGAAGCTGAAAAAGCTCCAAAAAAATCTTTTGTGTTGTTACAGCATGTAAGTATGGGTCCGTATTTCTTGGAAGTTCAGATATGAGATGCCTCATGTTCTTTCTGAGCCTTCTTTTTTTTTTTTTTTTTTGTGTTTTCTTTGACAGTAATACACAGCAAAAGTCCAGAGGGCATGGGAGGACATAGTGGATCTGATTCTGTTGTCAGACATAAAGCCCTGTACGGAGAAAAACTTAAGAAATCCTGAGCAATAGAAAGGAGGAAGATGCCCAGGTTTTATATGTGCGGCTGAACCTCCAAATTGTTTGGTAGACCACAATACATCTTGGAATGTTAGCTGAGTTCCCTTGTTCAATCTAATGTGTGAATTAAACACAGAACCTTAGAATCAGAGCACAGGTCGGGTTGGAGTGGACCTCAAAAGATCATCTAGCCCAAACTTTTGTAAGAAAAGAATCTTAGCTTAGATTATCTATCACCCTGTCCAATGACATCTTGAAAACCTACAGTGATGGGACTCTACTGTGTCCCTAGGGAGTTTTGGTTTTGGTTTTTTTTTTTTTTCCCAATGAATATTTCTCACAGAAAAAAAATCTTTCTTATTTAAAGATAAAACCTCTCCTGGTGCACTTTGTATCAGTTTCCCCTTCTAGTCTCTGTGGCTCTTTGTGGGGATGAGAGCCCCTATTGTCTTTGTACCGTTTAGGTACTGAAACACCATGATAAGGTCCACCCTGAACATTCTTTTCTCCACAAGAAAAGATCTAACTCCTTCAGCCTTTACCCATAAAGCAGAGTCTCTAGCCCTTTGATTATCTTGGTGGAAACATATCAAACTCTTCACTCCACTAAACTATTCACACCTACATACTTTCTGATCTCCATAGGATTCTTATTTGATCATCAAAATAAAAGAGATGCATATTGCCCCATGATCAATTCAAAGGCTATGATTCTCATATCCTAAACTGGCTTTTTGAAAGTGCTGCTTTCTTGCCATAAGCATGTACAAGGGCGATTCAGTCCAAATATAACCCCTAGGTCCTCTCTCGCTCCTTTCCAAGTTCTCCTATTAAATACATGTTAATGCTTTAATACCTCATTGTTACGCTGAAGACCCATCATAAAACTAATCTATGATATAGATGTCTGTAATGGGTTAAAGTTCGTAACCGGGCAGAAACACCAAGACGTGTAGTGGTTTCATGTTTGCTGAATTNGACAAAAATCATCTCCAAATTCATAGTCCACGATTTAAAGGAATTATTACAGTCCGTTACCATAAATCAAGGAGGTATACAGCCTAGGACTAAGGCAACTTGTCATCTCTTCCACTTAAGAAGTCACTCTTTCTTTACTGACTTTGATATCTTCCTATTATCCCTTTGCATGCCTCCAATTTGGCCTTTTCTCTCTCTTTGAGAAGGGTTAGAGTTTAAAAAAGTCTCAGTCCGTGTTAGGAAAGAGTTAATATCTTTCTGCCTGGGCCTGCAGACTGCCACGTGGTCTCTGCCATGGCATTTGTGAAGGCCTGAAATCCACGAGGTGTAGAAAAGCTCAGAAACGGTGGCCTGGATCTTCTCTCCCCCCTCCATCCCTGGGTCTCATGGGGTGGGTTTGGCCCAGCCTGGGCTCAGTGCTGCTCTCCGGGGACCCGGGGCAGGGTTGGGTCATCTCCCTTGGCCCAGCTGGCGTGGGGCAGGCTGTGGGATCGGCTGGATGTCAGCAGCTGTGGCTCCCCTTTCTCTGCCGGCATCTGCTGGGCTCGGGGACCCAGATCAGCTCCAGTCTGGGCCAGCCCCAGTACGGCCAGCCCAGCCCAGCCCCGGGGGGTGACGGGGCCTAAGGTGGGCCCTGCTGCTGCCCCCTACCCTTGATGTAACCTCTTGTCAGGCCCACAGCAGCAAGAGAGAGACCTTTCCCAAAATCCCACCTGTATTTAAGCCGTGTGTCCCCGAGGTGTACACTTGTATCCAATTGGCCAACCTGGCTGTCAGTTTTAAAGCAGATCACTAATTGGTTTTTACCATTGATGCCAAACCAATGCATGTATCAGAAGTTGCTGCCTGAGAAGAGTGGAAAAAACAGGAAGTTAATTAACAAGCAGAATAAGTAAAGAATAAAGTAAATAATGGTGCTGCCAAAGCATTCATTGTAGCTGGAGCTCTCTAGCAATGAAAAAGATATAACAAGAGATTTAAGAGAAGATAATCCCTTTTTTTGTAAAGGCAACAAAAGTTGCTGAATAGAAAGTCATTTGATAGATATTTCTAGATGCATATACATAAATACTCGTATATATATGCAAGAATATATATGCTTAGATACATATGTATATATACACAGAGCAAGGAGATATGATATTTTATTGAAGAGAATTTGAAAAGATTACACTTGAAGAAGTAAATCAATTTCATATATGCATTTTTTTATAAGAGAGAAAAACGACTGAAACATTAGAACAAATAAAGGTCTTAATCTGAGCAGACAATTTTGGAGAGCTTGTGCAATTCATGGCCCAATTTACCTCAGCACAACTATCCTGAGTGTCTAAATATTGATTGTCTAGTCTAAATGAGCTGCCTTGGATCTTCCTCTAGTAAATGAAGACAGGTACTTTAAGACACGTCACAACACACATTTTAGAAATTTATATGAATGCCATCCCCTCTTCAAAATTTTTCTGCAGAACTTTGGGATTTTAGAAGCACTGCTTTGAGTCCAAGCTGTTATGTATGTCACAAAATAGCAAATACGTAACCTGTTAATTGATGAGCCAATTTCAGAACTCAATTAAAATATTTAAAATTGCAAAATAGTAGTGTTTAAAGCATAAAAAATTATAGGATATTGCACTAAATTCCATTTAAATTGCTGTGAGTTGAAAGCTTGACCAACAACAAGTTTAGATTCAGAAAAAATAATCTATGATAACAAAATGGAATAACTTGCTAGTTCTGAAGAACAAAATGAAATTGTAAGATGAGCAGACACTCTGGAGCACTTAAAATACTTTGCATATGATTAAAACAGTTAATTTTTTTTGAGTACAATACCATTATTTATGCATAATGGTGAAGTGTTGTTGCAAAATTCCTACCTATGTGGTGTTTATGGCTCTGAACAGATACAGAAATTAAGGGACAAATATGGCTTCCATCCAAAAAGGGATAAAGAAAGATGGCATGGAAAATAATCCTCTAAATACTTTGACAGAGAATGCCATGAAAACTCCAAAGGACATGACAGTATTCAGGAAAATGCTAAAACTGAGTTATTTGAAAGATCTGGATTAAAAAAGAAAACTTAGTTAAGCTGCTTCTAATTGCAGTGTAAGAAGGCTGGAGTGGTGCCAGCAGTTCTACTGTCATGATTATGAGATTGTGGGACCTAGCTGAATATATCATAATTTGCTTAATTTTCTATGTCTTTTGCATCTGTATTTTAGTTTTCCTCCTGATAGAGTACCACGGCAAGGATGGATGGAAGGCAAGCTTTCTCTTGACAAGTAAAAAAGAAATTTATGTTGTATGGGGGACTTGAAAGGTACTCATGTCTTAAAATTTAGTTTAATTTTCCAGAAGTTGATTGGCCTCTATGGACAGTAAAAGTTGTCACTGATACTTTTCATCTGTTCTTTTCTTTTGGTTTACTTTCACAGACAAATAATTTATGAAAACTTGAATAGATTTTCTAACTTTCCGCCAAAAATTGAGATAAATTTCCAACTAAAATTAAGCTATTTTGATATTCCATAGATACTTAAGCCTAGTTCTTAAGGACCTTTCCCTGATGTTTGATACCTAGCTTCTTTCTAATAACAAACTCTGGATACCACACATACTGAGGCTTTCAGTGAATTAGTTGTGTATCATCTTGATGAAATGCAGAAATTAATAAAGGTCTATTCCAGTTATGTTACAGGGAAATTCTGCGGAACTCGATATGAGAAAAAAAAAATCTATTTTTCTAATAAAATGTGTAAGAGTACCTCCTAAGAAAATACTCACATGTATTGAATGATTAGTTTTATATTAATACTAATTATATTTAAAAAAAAAAAAAAAAGACAGAAATGAGGTCATAAAACACATCCTGGTGAGTGCAGTTACAAAAATGTCCTGGAAATAAATTGGGCCACAGCAGGAAGGACTCTGTGCATAAGCAGCAGGCTCCTAAAATTGATCATCTGTCTTGCTGAAAGTTAATGGAGCTCTCTCAATATAGAAACAATATAGTCAATCATGCTTCATAGTATAATTAACTACTGACTAAAGTTGGAATGAATTGAAAATATTTCATGGGTATAGCAGAAAGACTAACAGAGTTGATGATATTCTTGGTTCTGTAATACCAGTGGGACATACTGAATGACTGTAGTGAGATTCTGTGTACCTATGCTGGGTACAGTGTTAAATGATCTTTACACTGCTATGGAATATGAAAATATAACCCTGCCTCTTCATATCCTGATACTAATAGACTTTCAAATCATATATTATAACGTGGATGTTTATAAGATCCACATCTGAATTTTAGTTGCGTTTCTTAGTCATGATGAGGAAATAGAATCTGACAGGAATGCCATTGAAATTATTGATAGTCTATCTCCTGATAATTTAGAAACACTGGTGTCAGCACATCTGCAGAAAAATCAAACAACAGGTAATAACAATGGGCTGTATTTGAATCAGATAATATCCTGAATTGGAAGGGGCCCACAAGACTCATTGAGTCCAACTCTCCAATGAATGACCCATACAGGGATCAACCCCAAAACTTTGGTGTTATAAGCACCATGCTCTAACACAGTGAGCTAATCTCATAGCCATGAATAAAGCTAGAGGCAAATTAAAAATAATCTAAGAAAGAGAATGTTAAACTACCATGATGACATACGCAGAGAAATGGGACTTCATCCTGGAGGCATCAAGTGCCTCTGAAAGGAGTATCAAGACCAGTAGGAGTGCTAAGTCACTACTTTCCGTAGGCATAGGCATGTGCAGAAAAGATGTCTCAGTGCAGTTAAGTGAATGAAAGCCAGGATGGAACTGATTACATAAAATATACCTGCTTTTTCTAAACTGTAGTTGGGTGTAGTTGGTTGTTAACTACAGGCATTTGAGTTGCCTCTGTTAATAACTGCACTTTTGGAAATTATATAGCAAGTTTTCAGGATCTTCTCTTACTTCCTTTTGATTAGGTGAACTATGTTTCCCAAGGATCAGAAGTAAAGATTTATAATTTTATTATTTTATTTTATTTTATTTTATTTTATATACTGTTTTTTGCCATTCAAGGGNGTTTTTATTTTATATATACTGTTTATTTTATTTTATTTATTTTATTTTATTTTTAATAATATGAGACAATGTTATAAAGAATCAGAGTCTTGAAATGGTGATAATTTATTGTCACTATTTTCATTATATTAAAATAGCACAGGAAAAGGACTGCCAGTCAACCAGAAAGCAAAAGCCTGGATCAGTTTTCTCAGTTTCAGTGATTAACAGGAGAAATGTTAACACAAATATCAGTTAAAAATATTAAGCTTTAGGAAGAGTTAGAAAGGCCAGCTCAGAGGCAATGCTGGTAATACATCAGCAGAATGTTAAGTTTTAATCAGGAAACAGTACTGTGAGGACTGTGAGTGCTTTGGATTTCAAGGCATTAAGGTCAGACTTACACTCTCCTGGCAAGAAGATAAGAAAGACAGAAAATTGTACTGTAACGTGATGTACGTACCTTCCTTGATATGGCATATAAACATAAGTTATATGTGAAGTATCAGCATTGCTCAGGGTATTGATTGATTAGTCATGAAAATGTGAGAGTGAAATTTACTGAAGTAGTTAAATGTCTTTTCTGAGATATTATTTCTTGCTAGAGAAAAAGTGAGTGATCTGATCTTCTTACTGCGTATGCCCCTGGCTGAGGCAGGAAAATATATTTATTTTGTATTATCAGCTAATTACAGATATGCATCAGAGCTTTACAATAAGAAGAAAACAATGATGGGAGAAAAACCTTATCTGCTAGCAGACTGCAGAAGACTTGAAGAGCTCAAAAGTAAATATAAGCTAAAGCTGAATAAGATATGATACAGAAGTCTGGTTTTGACATATGAATATTATATAGGATGAAGTCACCTTTATTTTCAGAACCAAATACCTGAGACTGAATATCTAAGAAAATAGGTATCTGAAGACAACTATATCTACACAGTTGAACACAGCACCACAGGTTACGTTAGCTATACCTTTTTTTATAGAATAAAATTATTTCAGCTGTTTTTATTTTTCTATCCTACAAAGTTCCCAATGGAAGGGTAAATTTAAGTCACTAGATTATCATTTTTTGTATATATATATATATATATATATTAGCTATAGACACAGTTTCATAAAAGATGGTACA
>WBMY01018669.1:154781-197334 GCA_013397315.1 Donacobius atricapilla
GTACAGACCATGAAAAGGTCACACTTCATACATTACCACTTCATAAAGCATTCTCTTTTGTATGACTTCCAAAAAAGAGAGCATTACACAAGAAAAACCTAAAACTGTCTAATTCAATCTTGGGAATCTTAGAGAAATCCTCTAGTATTCATGATTAAGGCAGATTTTATTATTGGACTAAGGTTTATTTTAGAGACAGTTTGTAGTCAATGGAAATTTTATTATTGACAAAAAAAATTACTTGATAGTGTATGAAAACTAATTATTTTTGAGACAGTATAAGCTTTATCAAAGTTCTTGTCAGTTTCTTTGTTCATTCATTCCTCCTGGTGACCTTGAAACACATCCCTATACAACTCTTGACTTCCAAAAGAAAAGGAGAAAAAAACCCCCAAAAACATTATGTATCATTGGCATTAATAAATGAAGTTTGACTTTTAAGACTATCACAAAAGAAATTAAGCTTCCAATAAAAAAAGTGGGTCTGAAAAATATAGAAACATTTTCTATAAATTTTCACTCATTTTCTTCATTTTTAAAATTGTAGGTCATGAACCTAAAGGTCCAAACCCAAAAACTAAAAAGGTGCTGCTTTTTTTTTCCCCTCATAACTTGTGTTTCCTCTTCAAATGGCCCTGTGTAGTACTTGCTGAAATCAAAGAGGCTTTTTTAATTGACTTCACTGGAGAATGTTTGGGCCTTGAAGTAGAATAAGAAGCAAATATGACAGTATATTACAAGAAGAATCATTGTATGAAAAAAAATAGAAAAGCAAATCTTTTTCTGTCAAGGTAGACCACAGAAAATCGTGAAACTTTTAGAAAAAGCAGTTATTAATTTGCTTTTCTCTTTAATTTTCTTCTGTTTGTAAAGCATATTTAATATGTTCTCTGTCTGCATAGATGTACTACAAGACTAATTACGTCCTCACGTTAAATACCCAAAACCAATTGTGATGACCTTGAACATATAAATACCAATACATATCTTATTATATATAACGTTTATGGCATATTTTGTCCCAAGGTGTGGAACTTTAGTCATACAGATTTCTAGGTCATTCAAATATGCCGTTCTGTCAATAATTATAAGTTCAGTTGCACTATCCTTGAGGCAGTGATACTTTTAAATTCGATACCAGATTTTTATTTTTTGTGTTATAAGGTATTGAATTTGCATTAGAATTGTTAAAAGGTGTAGAAAATTATTCAGAAGCATACAAGGGACAGTATAATATTTTTAAAACCCTCTGTACAAAAGCCATCTAAAGCATACAAAGCTTTAAAACTTGAGTGACAGTGCAGTAATGAATGTGGAATTGGTAACAGAAGGTCTCTATCGCAGGGAAAGTAGCGTTATGGTTTAACTCCATCCAGAAATTAGGCACCACACAGCTATATACCCTTATTCTTCTCTGGTGCAATGGAGAAGAGAATCAGAAGGATAGAAGTTAAAATACTTGTGGGTGAAAATAAGAACAATGTAATAAATAAAGCAAAAGCCTGCCACACAAGCAAGGCAAGACAAGGAATTAATTCACCACTTCCCACAGGCAGACAGGTGTTTAGAGACCTCCAGGAAAGCCAGGCTCCACTAAAAGTAATAGTGACTTGGGAGGCAAACACCCTCACTCCTTCCTCCTTCACCCAGCTTTTTATATTGAACATGATGCCACATGGTATGAGATATTCCTTGGGTCAGTTAGGGACAGCTGTTCCCGTCATGTCCCCTCCCAAATAACTGTGCCCCTCTTCAGTCTCTTCACTGGTGTTGCAGGATGAAAGGCAGAAAAGGGCTTGAGTCTGTGTAAGCACTTCTCAGCAATAGCTAAAGCATTCCTGATTTCTCAACGCTGTTTACAACAAAAATTCAAAACATAGCCCCCTACCAGCTACTCTGAAAAAAATTAACTCTACACCTGTCAAAACTACAGGACAGGGTTTTCCTAGGGAACTACTTTTTCATCTTACAGTAAAATGCCATTGGAGCATAAATAAGCTGCAGAAGCAGCAAGGGGTTCTTGAATCTACCTAAGTGCAAAACGAATTCTACATTCCAGCAGTGGTTTTGCATGATTCATTTGACGTGTTCAGGTAAAGATTAATATCACAAACAAATTAAGTCTACTATGAATAACTGTCATTGCATGACAGATCTAGACAAAATAGACTCTGTGAAGTCAAATTAATTCATTAATTACTGTTCATTTGTAAGTGAATGAATACAGCATAAAAAGTGCATGGTTGCCATATAAAAAATTCTGTCAAATATCATTTCAAATGTAACTTTTTAGTAATAAGCTCCTATTTATGGAATTGTCATAAGCTTCCTCCAAAATGTAGACTGGCTGTGCAAAGCAGTCACATATCTTGACAAGAAGAATTAATATGTTCTTTGGCCTTCATATTTATTCCTCAAAGTACACCTATGACACCCTAATGGATATATCCCTCACCATGTCCTGACTTCAAATGCCAAAATAATTAATTTGGGGAAAAAAAAGTCAATTAACACAAATGAAAATCAGACAAAACAGACTGTAGCCTATAGGTGGCAAATCACTGCAACTGTGAAGGAAATGAGAAAAGAAAAGTGATATACAACTGTTCAAGACAGGTCATTTTGTAAACAGATAAGGCCAGAACTCAGCATCTTCTCTCTATTGCAGCAGATGTTCTACGGTTAGAAAAAGCATTTAAGTGTAACAAGCTGTATGCACTCACAGTTGGCTAGGGTTTGGGTTAGTTTTCAGACAGATGCCTCTCATGGCAGCTGAGATTCCATACAGTATACAAGACTTCTGTATGACTAACTGTAATGACACAGGACTAGAGGAGACCTGAGACTTTGCAAATTGGCAGCTAGGGGACACCCTGTAGAATCTACAGCTCATTAGATGCCTAAGCTTAGGTGACTGAATCACACTGCGGAATCCAATCATCTCTGTGACAAGAGATGCTGTTTTTTCTAGTAGAGGATAATACCAGAGAAAGTCTCTCCATATGGAGTGGAACAGGTTTCTTGAGAGAAGAAGAAACTGAACACAGTGTGTGATTATTCAGTCTGTCAAACAACTCTCTCCGCCTTATCTTATGCTACAAATTTGGAAAGCAAGAGGTTTGTTTCCCCAGGGTGTTAACAGGGCCTGTGTGGTGTTGTATATTGTGCTGAGGAAGAGAGAGAGCAGATACATGGGAACTTCACACAGAGAGACACCAGACCTTTGGCATATTCTTTGTCATAGGCAAAGTGTACTATGTACTTCATCACTGATAATTTAGTTGAAAGTTCTTTCATGGCACATAATGATTCTATTGCAGCAATATTATTGTTTCTCTGAGGTCAAGAAATGAGTTAAACCAGCCTTCACAACTAGTCATTCCACTTGAACAAGAACTCAGCATTCTAACATGGAAGAAAAGAGGGTGATTTTTTTTTTCATTCATATACTAATATATGTGTTATATATAAGAATTTTCCTAATTTAAAAGCTTTTTTTCTTTTCCAATTCTAACATGTAAAATGTAAAGCATTCTAAAGTATTTTCCATTGAAGTAAGAGTCTGATGTAGAATGTCTGACAGCAAAATATTATTAACATCCATAGAAAAATGAAACAACCAAACTTACTCTATTTAAGATCATCAATATAATATATTTCTTTGCTTCCTCCTATCCAACATCAAGATTATTTTGTTCCTTTTTTCATATTATTCTGTAAGTATTTGAAATGCCTTCATTCCTATTCTGTGCATTTACCTTGTTCTCCTTTTGTCATCCCTATACAGCTCTTCAATAGAAAACCAGGGTAATACCATGCCCGCACCATGTTGTTGCCAGCTGGCTCAGTAGGTTCAAAGGCCAGCTTCAAAGGACTAGGGAGTTGTTTTTTTTTATTTTGAAGTGTTTCCAGATTCTTTCATTGGAAGAGAAACACAGTAGGGTACCTCTACTTGCAAAACAGCCAGAAACTGAAAATATAGAATTGTGTCTGCAAACACAGTGGGCCTTATAAAATTTTTGTATGTGTGTAACTGTTGACTTCAGCAGAATTTTTCCTGAATTTGCTAAGTGTATATGAAAGCATATTCCAGTCCGGTGAGCTTATGAAGCCCTTAGGAAAGAAATGCAGGTGTCTAATATTCTTGCACCTGATTATTTCTTCCTTTTTTTTCATTTTCTGTCTTTTCCCCCTGCGTTATCTTCTCTTCCCTCTCCACGATAACTGTGGTTAAGAAAAAAATTACTTAGATTTTTTGTAACTGCAGTTCAACAAGAGCTTCTCCTTCCAATGAGGAGCTTTGTCTGGATTCAGCCTGAACTGTCATACTACTGTGGCAATAAGAATTATTAATGACATTTCTTCAGCAAGTCTTGTTCTGAGACTGCCATCTTGACTAATCAGTCATGACAGAAATATTTTAAGGGGAAATAAGTTCATATTAGTTTTTAGTAAAACTAAGTTTTGAAGGGAAATACAGAGAACTGGTGAGTTGATTTTTCATATATCATATTTATTCCTGTGTATTTTTATCCCTTTTGTAATGAAGTCTGATTTCAATAATTTAAACTGTATAACAAGTCCACAAATTTGCACACCACTTCAGAACTGCTCTACTCTGAGTTAATTGATTACAGCCCCAAAAGACACATTATTAGCAAAGTATGGGTAATCATGGCTCCAATCCCCTTTTCAGACACAAATAGGATTGGATGAGTCTCCCTAATGTATGTAACTGTGGAGCTTCACCAGCTACGTGATCTGTTTTGAATCCAATACAACAAAGCACTTCAGGGCTCATGACTGTGTCTTGAAGTGCTATTACAGATTTACTGCTCCTCATCATTTACTCACACAAAGAAAAAATGCCTTCTAGTTATATATCACTCCTTCTCCTCATGTACATAACTCGGCATTCAGACTACATTTGCAGATTCATGTATATATATGTCCGTGTTAGAAATTGGTGACAGTCAACTTTGGTGGAAGCTAACATATTGTGACATCAGCTACAACAGTTATAATTCACAACTCAGTTGCCTTCCAGAAGCTATAGAACGATGATTTTTTTATTGCACTTCACCTAAACCAATCTGTTTCAGTGATTCTACTGTGATGCACACACACATTTACACACACACGCACACACACAATTGAGTTTCTATGGCAAGATGTTTTGCTGGCAGAGGGGCTTCGGGGGTGAATTCTCTGAACGGACACCAGATACTTCCCCCACATCAGGCAAAGCCAGTTCTACCTGTCCCCAGGACAGAACTGCTACTGGTGAGAGCTGAGACAATCAATGACCTTGGTAGTACACATGTCAATACATATGTAAGAAAATGTAAAAAATGTGCAACAGCAGCTGGGGAGTAGAGAGAGAATATGTGTGCGAAACATCCCTACAGACGTGAAGGCCAGGGAAAAAGGACCGGGAGAAGGTGCTCTGGGTACTCGACAGAGATTCCCCTGCAGCCCATGCTGAAGACTAGGGCAAAACAGGCTGTCCCCTGCAGCCCATGAAGACTCATGATGGAGCAAATATCTACCTGCAGCTCATGGATGATTACACTGTAGAGGAGATGGGTGTGCCTGAAGAAGGCTGTGACTCCATGGAGAATGTGTGCTGAAACATGCTCCTGGCAGGACCTGATGCTCTGTGGACAGGGCGTCATGCTGCTGCAGATTTTCTGAAAGGACTTGTGATCCTTGTTGGGGACCCATTCTGGATCAGAGAATTCCTGACGGACTGGTTTAGTCAAAATTTGACTCCTTTCTGGAGTCAGTAAACAATACAATCAGTGGAATCTTGGTATCCAAGTTCAATTTTGGGAAAGATAAAGCCTGGGAGAGTTACTAAGTATCATGTTGTTACCTTCTTATGTCTTCTTTCATGCTCTGTAGCTTCTGATGGAATTAGTACCCTTTCAGTGTAATATGAATTTAAACTTCAAGCTGAAACCCAACACCAGAAGAGGCTTTTGTTACCACTGATCTAAAGGATTTTCTTTTGAACTGGCCTGGAAGAAACAAAGTACTCTCACCTTGCTTCTCTATGTTTTCACCAGGCTTTACATACCTAAAAATATTGAGCATTGGCTGAATAGCACAGTTTCATTTCTCAGCAAGTCTCAAATTCAAAGACTTAATTGATTTTCAAAAACATAGGTCTTTTATTCAAAAGAAAAAGGATTTTGTTGGTCCTTCTCAAAGACACAAATAGCAAATTAATCAAGAAAACTGATTTTCTATTTGTCCAAATAGAAATTGTCCATAGGATTCATTATAGAAATATTTCTGATGTTTTTTTCTCAATTGTTTGAAATTTCAGTATTATTCTTTCATTTATCTGTTCCTGCTTCAGAGTTTAATAGAAATGAGAATGTCTTGGATTTATTTTTATTTTGTTGTAATTATGGACAACATTTTAAGCTTGTTCTACGTATTTTGTAAAACTTTAAAGTAGCAAAAATACAGTTCCATTGTTCTTTTCATTTGCTTCTTGTCCTAAATGGAAGAGTTTTGAAAAGTCATGGTTAATGAGGGGGGGGAAATAATAGGAAAAAATACAATCAAAAGACAATAAATTTTAGTGTTTAATGAAATCTTGTGAAATTTAAGATATTTCACACAAAGCATTTCCAACAGGGAAAAATCCCTAAAACATATAAACCTGTTCACAGTATGGTTGAATATAAGATACCATTAACTATGTTACAGAAAGAGAAATTTATTCAATTTATTAATATCAAACAGATTTGGGAAGGCAAAACATGAGAAAATGAAAAAATCTTAATTATCCTTCAAATTAATAATTTGCTTTTGATGCCTATCACATTTTCTTTCAATAGTGGCTATTCTCACAGTTTTATCACCTTGTAAACCTCCTTCCCAATAAGCTCAGGGGGTAGTAAAGTGCACGGTGTCCATACTTGCTCAAGGCAAATCCATCTAATTCAACATTTAATCCCTGAAGGTGACAATACATAGATGTCTGCAGACATCTTTGCAAACTTTGATGCTGAGTGACTGAGTTTGTACAATCTTAACAAGAAGGCTAAGGGAGATCTTTCTGATGTCTTCACGGCATGGTACAAAGGGCACCTTGTCTGTATGGCACACAGTAACAGGACAAGAAGTAGTGAATGCAATTTGGAACATGGAGAATTCCAATCAGATAGAAAGTAAAGATTTCTTTGTTTTTTTGCTGCTTTGTTGAGGTTTTTTGTTTGGTTTTCCTTGTTTGGTTGGGTTCTTAATCATGAGGATGGTTAAGAAGCAGATGTGAGTTTGCCTACCAAGACTGTGACAGTCTTGGGTTATCTGGCCTGATAAGAACTGCTTCAAATGAGGGAACTGGACAAAAGAGTCTCTAGGGGTCCCTTTCAAGGTAAATTATTCTATGATCTATGGTGATTCCAGAAGTTGTACAGATCTACTGCTTAGTGATGAATCAAGTAATTTCATTTCAGCTTTTCACCTAACAGATTCATCTCAAGCCCCTAGATATTTTTTTGTTGTTGTAATAAACATCCCATATGAAGGTCTTCTGTAATTTCTAGTATCTTTCTAAGCTATCTTTTTCTGAACTTTAAAACATCTTGAATTACTCAATTGTTCATCACATGTAAGAAAATTTTATTTGATCATTTTTTGCTATTGACTGTTTTTTCCTTCTCATATGACTTGCTTTTGAGTGGAAGGGCATTAGAGGCAGACACAGTTTTAAGGTGTAGGTACTACTCTGAGTCTAATCTGAAATAAATGTATCTCTTTATTGTCCATTCCTTCAGGGACACATAACTTCATTGACTCTTCCTTTCCCCTTTTTCTTTTTTTTTTTACTTTGCACTATTTCAAATGAAAATAATATTGAATAACATATTTTTATGTGCAATTTCTTATTTTGTTTTCATGTATGCTTAATTTTAATTCTGCTTGAAGCTGTTTCAGTTGTTTGTATCACTGTTTCATCGATAATTTATTTTTCTGATTTTAATGCTTTTTTTATTTCCTTTCTTTCTACAACTTTTAGAATGCATTGTATAAACTCACGTACCCAGAAAAATGTGAGTACTGCTCTTGGCATTCACTCTGAAGGAAATAAAAATTGCTTTTCATTCTTATTTTGCTTGCATGTTAACACCTACACAACATTGTGGCAGCAAATGTTAGGTACATCTTAAGTTCAGTCTGTTTCTAGCTTCAACATATTTTTAAGTGTTTATTTTCAGCAGACTTCTATTATTCTGCCTTGACAGACAATTTCTTCTCCAACTTTTGCCTGTTAGTTGCATCAATGGAAATATCACCTGCATCCTTTTGAAATGTGTGTTACCTACTCACCTTTATACATCAAGAGGTTTTTTCCTTTCCTGAATGTTTTATCTTTTTATTCAAGTCGAGTTCTTTTCTAGGTCTACTTAGGAGACTGTTTAGATACCTATATTCTATAAATTTACAAAAAATCATACAAAAGTATAAATCTGACAGAAAATTCCTCCCTTCTATATTTTTTCAAGTTGAACCTGGCCTGAAGCAGTTTTCCCTCCTTTACAGAAACCCTTTTATGAACTAGAATATATTTGTGAAATGTATCCCTCATTCTTTTTTACTTAGAATTTATTAGTGATGTAGAACTGTTTCCAACACTTTCTCTGTTATAACAAGCTAAGAGCAGGTTCGTTTTGCTTTCTGACTGGACTAAGAACCAGTATTATGTGTAACTGTGTGCCAGATGACAAAGGTACAGGACCAATAAGATCTTTGCATTGCACTAAGCTAATAAGAATGAGTGTCCAGCAATGGAAGCATGCCTCTGTCAGATAGATTAGCCACTTGGCAAAGGGAAGTAGATCAATCAAATTACCCTGTCACTGATTAGGTCAGTTGCTGTCTCTTTTTTTATAGATCCTCCAAAAACATAACTATAAAGAAAAAGCAGATTCATAAATACTTTTTCAAAACTTCCTAAAATAACAAGATTCCCAAGAATTAGTTGTTTCATTCATTCCAAAATGAAATAAAAAAAGTGTCAACAGACAAAGCTGTTGAAATTGTTGACTGTTGTGAAGATGACTGAATCATCTGTTACAAGGGAAGAGCATCAGAGACCAGAGATGTCAGGGATGACAGCGGATGAAGATATTTAGAGGTGAAAATTTAGTTTCCTTTAATTGTAAACCAGAAGAATATTGGTGCAAAGCCTGTTACTCCAAAAGTTTCAGCATTAATAGATAAAAAAGGTCTAATAGGGATGATTAATCAGATCTAATTTAAATGTGGACACATTATAGACATCCCATCAGCTGGGGGAAACTAACACTTCACAATGGATGAATATGAATATTTTAGATTTCAACTCAGATGTTTGCATGAACAAAGAACCTGTTTGCATCTGGTCAGATGAATGCCATTTAAATGTTCATTATAATTTGACTGAATTTAGAATTGAATGGAATAGGATCTTAGAATGGTTTGGATTAGAAGGGACCTTAAAGATCACCTAGTTCCAACCTTCTTCCTATGGACAGGGATGTCACTCACTAGATTGCGTTCCTCAGGACCCCATTCACTTTGGCCTTGAACCCTCCCTGGGGTGGGGCATGCACAACCTCTCTGGTCAGGTTGCCAGTGCCTCACTGACTTCACGGTAAAGAATTTCCTTCTAATATCTTTTTTCCATTTAAAACCATTTCCCACTGTCCTGTCACTATCTCTCCACATAAAATATCCCTCTCCCTCATTCTCATAATCCCCCTTTATGGACTGACAGGTTTCAATGAGGTCTCCTCAAAACCTTTTCATGTCCAGGATGGACAACCACAACTTCTTCAGCCTGTCTTCAGGAGAGATGCTCCACCCCTGTGATCATGTTCATGGCCTCCTCTGAACTCATTCCATGTCTCTCCTGTGCTATGGACTCCAGAGCTGGACTCACTACCTCAGGCAGGGTCTCATGGGGGCAGAGCTGAGGGGGACAATCATCCCCCTTGACCTCCTGGTCACACTTCTTTTGATGTGATATCCTTTGATATTTTATGATTGAATATTATCTCTGGAAGTAGTAAACTATGTAATTATTAAACATGAGTTATTTTTTCTATTAAAAACATCATAATTTGATCGCATTTAAAGCACCTCTTGTCTGCAGAGCACATCTGCATGATGCTCTTAGTCATACAGTTTAATTTTAAGTAGTCCTGCAAGGAACAAGGAACTGTGATCCTTACAGGTTCCTTCAAACTTGAGGTATCTGATGATTTATCTCTGATTTGGGCATCACATTTCACCTACTATCATAGAGAATGATCAAATAGTAGTTTGTGGGCAGGACAATAGGGTCTGACTAAAATTTTTCTAAAGAAAATGACTTTATTGTCAATATTTTTTTCAGGCAAGGGAATTATCCAATTATGTGCAGTTTTTCCCATGTAAAAAATTCTTTTCTAATCACTGTCAATGATTAAGGTTTTACCTCAAGGAGTGATACCTAGTTGCAGACCAAACTGTAAATTCTAGCTCATATTCTACCAAATAATACCTGTAAATGCAAGATTACCAGGAAACATTTCTTTTTAACTAATCATTTTCCAGTTCAAAGTTTCTGAATAGGTCTGCAGTGCAGCTAAGAGTTTCCTGGTTGTTTTGTTTTCTTTTGTTTGTTTATGATTTTTTTTTTTTTCTTGATCTTTGCTTCTATGTACAATGAAATAAGTAATAAAGCCTGACTTAAAGTATAGTTTCAGGTGGAAACACCACTGAAATACTGCTGGGGGATGTTACACAGAAGACAGATATGTTCTTGGTTTTATTGACAGTTAAAGATGGTCCCAAGAACATTCTTTTCATTGGACTGAATCTAGGATATGCTTTGGAATGAAAAGACTGGCATCCTCCTCAAAGAAAGGTAAGTACATATCATAATTAATGAACTGTTTCTGAAGATAGAACTAAGATCCTAGACTGATTTAGAGACTTTAAATTATGGGAGTACAGATATCTACAGAGATAAAAGATAAATTTATAATAAAAATAACAGTTTAAGTTTTTTTTCTTTACCACCTGAAGATAACTAAAAAAAACCCTCAAAAAATCTCCACACTGAAATCTTCACAAATTCTTAAATGTATATTTATAAAAATTAATAATAATAGTATTTTTATTTTCTCCAGTCTTTTGGATCTGTAATCCCCTGCTACTACTGTATTTTTCATTTAAAATACACTGTATGTTTACTCATTTACATTGTTTCTTCAGTTGATGACTATATTTTCGCACTAAGTATTATTATATTTACCATATTTACCATCATTTTATATTTTTAATGGATTCCTGTTTTAAAGTGGTTTATAATATTATTCAGGTTCTAGAGGGTTGTCTATGTTCTGTTGAGTTTCAATAGAAATTTTACCTTTTCCCAGGCTTAGTTTTGTAAATTGTCCCACTTTTGCAAAACCCCTTATATTAAAATACAAAATGGAAAACTGAGACATTATTTTACCTAAGGTTACTTTTCACACATAAAGGAATTAATTTTCAGATCAGTTAATGAGAATCTATATAATTTAATCCTGAGATAATAATTAATAACATAAAACTTTTCTAGAATCATACCCTAAGTACATATTTCCAAAAAAACCCCAAGATCATAGTCATTTCATTTTTTTACCTTTTAATCACTTAGTATAGTATCTTCGCTGTTTGATAAATTGCAACAAATATTTTGGGTATTTAGTATTGAAGTAGACATTATTAAATTTCTACAGCGGTTGGTTGGTTGGTTGGTTGGTTGGTTAGTTGAATAGTTGGTTTTTCTGGTTTCTGGAGTATCAACAACACTTGCAGTTAGTATAAACTAAGTTTAATTTAATGCGAATGTTAAGCCTAAAATATCCTTTGATTGCATAGAAAAATATTTTAGTTTTATATCTTAAAGTTCTGTGTTTGCATCTCTTATTGGTAACTAGATATTATCAACTTCCTTAGCTGAAGAAGAAAAAAAAACTGCAATAGTTTTTCCTCTAAGATTTTACAATCAATCTGCATTCTTTAGTCCTTTTACATCGTGACCGACAAATAATGTTACCACATACAGGAGTACAATTGCATTTCTTGAAATTATCCCCTAAGGCTACAATCCTCAAAACTGACTTTGCTGTGGACTGAAGTAATCTTGCAGGAAGCACAGAGAAATACAGCAGGGTGAGTCCAAATAAAAATCACAGAATATTAGAATGCTTTTTCCCTTCTGATTTTTGTTTGCAAATGAACTGATTTCTTTATGATTAAATATTCACTGAGTAATATTCTTGAGAGATTATCTATACAAGGAATGTTGGAAAAAGATTGCTTTACAAATCACTCGCTGAAGTTATGTATATGTTAACATTCCTCATGACTAAATGACTGAAAATATTCAAAGGAGTAGAAAAATGGATGTAGTGTAGCGACAATTTTGGCATGATTGTCCTTAATTTCCAATAAGAGTAAGATGGGTAACCAATCAGGCAAATATTAAGGAACATAAATATGGAAAAAATGATAAGGCAACAGTCATATTATAAGTGCAAATAAATAATATTTCACAAGATTCAGTTAATACCATATAAAAATATTTTTAAAAGAAGGGGTTTTGCTAAATTTGAACAAGTCACATAACTAGGCTGTGCAAATGCAAAGTTTTTATTCAAACTCCACAGAACATAAAAAAAATACAGATGCAAATATTTGAAATAGTCTAATGCACAATATTATATAGGTATAATTAGAGGTATAACTAGTCCACTAGTTCAGCACCTGGTTGTGTACCCAGGTTAGATTGGATATATGTAAAACAAATCACCCAAGATAAATGGCCTTATACCAAACCTTCCTCAGTGAGACATGACTTGCAGAGTACTCATTCACACTGCAAGACATCTAAACAGATGTGTAAAGTCACAAAATCTCTGTAAATCTCTGTTACAAAGTTCATCCACTGTTAAATGAAGTACCCATGAGAACTATACTTTGTATTATTTTTTAATTTTTTTTTTTTTTTTTTTTGCTTCCAGACATAAACTTAATTCCTAACAGCTTAGTGTTCCTGTATCTGCAAAAGTAAGCTAATATGCCACCTGGAAAACTATTGTGAAGGTTGCTTAGATAATTTTCATACTTTGAAATTGCAATATGCTAATAAAATATTACCCCAGCCAGTGAAATGAATATTCTGTGCCATATAGCATCCAGCTCAGTAAAAAAACAAACCCCAAAACTCTCCAAAAATCATGAGGAAAGGAGAAAGGTGGAATATTCAGAGTTATGACATTTGTCCTCCCAAGTAACCGTTAAACATGATGGATCCCTGGCTTCCTGAAGATGGCTGAACACTTTCAGACTAATGGAAAATAATGACTGAATTTTTTTTATAATTTGTTTTGCTTGCCTGTGCAGGTTTTAATTTGCCTGTTACACTGTCTTTACCTCAATCCAATAAGTTTCCCCACTTTTATCTTCACACTTCCCACAGGAAGGGAGTGAACATATACCTGTGTGGAGCTTTGGTGTAGTTAAACCCCAACTGTAAATATCATTATTATTTTGTTTACATAAAAGCTACTGATACTACAGTGAGCAGATGACAACCAAAGCAAAACTTAAATGAAACAAAATGCAATTCTTTTAAGGGTTGTAACATAGTTTTCATGGAAAGGAAATAGCCAGAATAATTTGATCTAGTTTTCACTAAGGATTTCAGTACTTAAGATTTGCAATAAATTTTAGCCTAAATGCAACAAAATCGTGTTGTAACACCAGTAGAAAAATCTCAAATTTATCAGCCAATCAAATGAACGCTTTCTGTTGAGAGATAAAGCTTGGAAAGTTTAGCTGGAGTGATGGTTCTCAGAATATCCTGGAAGTAGGTTTTGGAAGTGAATGGCTACAGAAATTTAAATATTGAAAGGGATAGAGGAAGATGTGGAGAACTATCGGAGCTGTGATAGAGAAGCTGTGGCTTGTGAGGTCAGTGAACAATGAAGTACAGAAAGACTGATGTCCTTTCAGATCTCTTCTCCCCCTTTCTTCCTTGTCTCATTTCCCTTTCTCCTTCCCCTGGAATTTGCTTTTGTTCAGCGGTCTGTACTCACTGCATTGAAAATAATTTGATCAAATTTGTGTTAAATCGAAGCAAAACCCTCCAGACAATATTTTCATAAACCTATCACATTCTCCATTATTTGGGTGCTCAGATGGAATCCACTGATCTCAGTGAGACCTGGTGACAGGGTGTAATCAAAGCAGCATAATGTCATCTCCTCTCCAAACAAAAAATGCTATCATTATGAATTGAAGGATAGTGTATGCTCACTCGAATAACCACTATGCTTACTAAGTTTCATAGAATCATAACAATCTCTGTGTGGCAGCAGAACTTGGGTGATGAAATTTTTATTACTGAAGGTGAGTTATACACTCTCTTCTCTTTATTCCTTTGGAGAATTTAGCATTTGAGAAAATACAACTCCTGATTATAGTTTACAGGCTGCCACACAATGAATTTCACAATATACAACTGGCTGCACCACTGAGTTTATAATGCTTTGCATCCTATTTTCTTGGACTGTGAGTGTGATTCAGAACTACTGAGGCATCTGTACACATGTCAGTGCCCACATATTTATATTGTGTTCATTGTAACCCATTTCCACCCTGATGCTCATACAATGCTCAGATCAGATTTTCCTTTGCAGCCAGCTGAACTTCAACACATTACTTTTTGTTAAAGAATCCTCAGGTTTAGGATTGAGATGTCACTATAGCCAAACTGATGGCAGCTAAAATTATGGGATCACTTTAAAATGTCATATTCAACATATATTTTGAATTCATTTATAATTTACTAAGATGATTCAAAACAATTTTTGCTCTTCATAATACAAAAAAAAAAAATTCAAAGTATTAAAATTGGTTTATAAGAGCAACATAAACTATACTGCAAGAGCTCTTTTCCTAGAACTGGGGACTCTGTGCTGGACATTTTAGCACAAGACACCTTTTTTGTCTGTAAAATCATATTACATATCATTTTTAGCTTTATATAAGATGAGAAATCGATTGTACTATTATCTGCATCTAAAAATAATTCTAAAGCTAGAGAGAGTTAATGTACGGAAACAAACAATGTATTATCCAGCTGATACTTGAAAGATAATAACAAGTACAGCAAAGCAAACTGGCTGAAAGTAATTGCCAATTTGGTTTTGGTAAAATATTTTCAGAAACATTTCTAATGCAATTTTTTAGCTCCTTCTAATAGCAGTTTACTGTTCTTATTGGGCTTTCATACATAACTCCTAATGCTAAAAAGATACAGCTTAATTTTTACATTCAAAGGAAAATTTAGGATCTTAAGTACATGATGAATTTTATACTAACACATCTATATGCCTCTCACACAGTTTGTCTGGCAAATTAATCTCTCTGGTACTTCAAAAACATTTTGGAGAGCCTTCAGGTAAGAACTGGTTTTGAATGGGATAATTAACCTTGACAGTAATTTCTTCATATCAGAGCCAAATAGCAGTTGGAAAGATGTATTCACTTTTCACAGAGTGCCAGGTACTTATGGCCTGGAAACAGGCTATAATGTGTTCAAAAAATGTTTATTTCAAGCAGGCATGGAAAAGGGCTCCAACAGAGAGTCATCCATCAAATTCCTGGAGAAGGACATGATTTACACAGGAGGTAATAGAGGCCCTGGCTGGATGTTTGTAGTAGGTTATTTTCAGTCCTAAACCAGGGTAAGCAATTGTTTCCTGAACCAATGCAATCAAACAATATAATTACATTATTCTGAACACTTGTTTACATATTATTAGAGATTTAATCTTAATTTCTTTCCTTCTGAAAGAAAATGATAAATATTAATGTTTTATCAGCTCTGTATTGTAATTGTATAGGTAAATCTGCTGGCTGGCAATGCAATCTGACAGACACATTCTTATAGTTTTAGCAAGTCAAAATCAGGTCTAAAAGGATCTTTCCACATTATCCATTGCTCATTTTTCATTGAATAAGTAGTATTCGTTGCTTATATTAGTATTTCTATGGTGAGCATATGGTTTAACTGCTTAAGTTTCCAATATTCAAATTTAAAATGTTTTTTTACTTTGAGCTGAAAATAGCTTTCTCACATGAAGTGAACTGAGACTTTTAAAAATTACTGATAAAAATGCCAAAGGACACATTTCAACTATTCCACAGGGTGCTGATGCTTAGATTTTTTTTTCCTGAGGCAATATGCAAGTACATAAAACAGGATTTGAAAGGACCAGAGCTAGACTCATAGGTAAGCGTCTTTTAAAATCTTACCCATTACTTGAATTATCATTTCTAAAAAGTTATTCACTTTTCCCTAACTTTTCCTACTAACTGTCTCTTCAAACAAACAATGGATGAGATTTCTTAAGATTATTAAGAAAAGTGATATAAATTAGTTTTTCATCTACTTGCAAATCTGAGATAAGTAGAAAAAATGCACAGAAGATGTAAATGTCAATTTCAAGTCTATTTTGGAAAAGATATATCTTCTGGTTGACATAAGCAGCTTTGTATTTCATGTTTGCCTACTGAATCCCAGTCACTGAAGTCTTGAGAGCTACATTGCCAGGAAAAAGTCTTTGCACTTCACATAAAGCTGAGTAGTTCTCTAAATTCTGACAACTGCATTTTTTAGATCTGTATAAAACCATAAGGAGGGTTTAGACGCTGCTTAGGCAACAGTGTTTTGGATTCCTACTCTGTAGGAGCTGACTATCAGCCTAAAAGTTCCAGTGGAACAGAGCAATTATTGGTGTGTAAATTGTGCCGATAAACTACAGCAGTAATTTTGATTGTATCAATCGTAGAAAGAACAAGTTCTGTTTTTAAAAAAATTAATGGATAAATGTAGTAGTCTGGAATAACTTCCACAGCTTATAAACTGTCGTACTGATTTATTGTAATACATGAATTGTCCTTGGAAACTAACAGAAAATTCATGGAACTCTGTTGCTTGAAGTATGACATTTTAATTGCACACTCTTCCACATTTCTTTCAACAAACCAGGGACATATCTCACAATTGGACAATTCAGTCACTTGAAAGAACTTGTGTTTACTGAAATGCTTTTGTTGTAAGGAAAGAAAGACACTACTGCTTCTCAACTGGCCTGTTATGAACTTTTTTGCCTCTCTGTTTCCTTATGTATGTCAGTATCTAAGGAGATATGTTGTAAAGTATGCAACTGTAAAAGAATTACCTAAAAAAGCCTAATTTCCAACTAATTACATTTATTAGATATTGTGAAGGACAATTTTTACACTGTGAAGAAAAAACACACTTAATACTAGGGAATAGAAGAGAAAAATAGTTAGTAGTACATGAAAAGTAACAAAATGAAGACCGTGATTAGTATGCAAAACAGAGGATTCTCTGTTCCAGTGCTGACAATTTCAGTGTAAGAATGCTAAGCACAGTCTCAAAACACTGCAGAACATACTGTGTGTTTTAAGAAGAAGGTACACCACACAAGAAAGATAAAGCTTCCCTGGACTTCTTAAATAGCGCCCTCCTCCTCATAGGATTTAGGTTTTCTGATAGAATGTACATGCCCTTCATTACGAAAATAACAGATGTCCTTAAGGACTGATAGCATTTAAACTAGAGGGGGAAAAAAGACAAAGATTAAAATAAAAATAAATAAGTAAACAAATTATGTGTTTAAAATTCGTCCTGCCTATGTGTAAGTACTCTATCTTGGAAATCACCTCTCCCAGACACTTGCAAGCTTCTGTCATTGACAATAATTAAAGCAGTAATCTCCAAAGGTGATTCCAGGAAGGTAGATAAAAATGTGGCACAAAATATGCCATACAGTTAAAGATTTGATGTTCTTTGCAAATTTTTAACTTTACCCTACAATTTTAGGATTATTTTCTCCGTAAATTTAAGGTATGTATTTCAGATTTTTTCCACTTAATCAGCAGGTGCATCTAGACTCACCTATCACTCTTTAGAAGCCTATATAACTGTCTAAATACTGTAATTCTACATAGAAACTGTGTTTTCTTGAATATAAAGCAATAAACCAACCTGGAGGTAACTGAGTAGATGACAATTTTCCTAATGCTACCTTTTCTACTCTCAAATAGGAGTAAATTTACTCTGCAGTTCAGTCTGTCACAGCAGATAAAGAGAGGTGATCCTTCACCTTTATTCAAACACTGCTGGTGTATGTGCCTGGAATACTGTGTCCAGTTCTGGTCTGCTCAGCACAAGGGAGACAGGGACATACTGGAGAGAGTCCGCAGAAAGGCCACAGGTGTGATGGAGGGACTGGAGCAGTTTTCATATGAGGAAATGCTGAGAGGGCTGGGACTGTGGAGTCTAAATCACCTCAGGGAGATCTCATCAATACATATAAATGCCCACAGAGATGGTGCAGCGAGGACAGAGCCAGACTGGTAAGAGGACCAGAGGCAGTCAGCACAAACTGAAACACAGAAGGTTCAATCTGAACATCAGAAAACACTTTTTTTCTGTGAGGGTGACTGAGCCCTAGTACAAGTTGCCCAGGGAGTTTGTGATCTCCCTCCTTTGAGATATTCATGGTCCTGGGCAACTCTATTTAGGAAGCCCTTCTTGAGAAGGGGTTTGGACCAGGTTACCTCCAGAGGTCTCTACCAACTTCATGCATTCTGTGAATCTGTGATCTACCTTGATGAGAGGATTCATATTCATTTTAGAAAACTAAATAAAAAGTCTACATATAGGACTTGATTTAATCATCTCATGCTTTTGAGAATCCACTGGGTACCAACTTAACTTCTAAATGTCATATCTTATCTGTCGGGTCTGTGCAGATATCTCAGGTGACACAGAACATGTAAAAATAATGTTATATGGGAGTACCTAAATCCGGAAAGCACCTGTATCAGATTGAGACAAATACATACACATATGATAAGAGAGCTTGTTTGTTTGTTTGTTTTGGGGTTTTTTGTATGAAAGGCGCTGGAAGAAATGCTAAAATCTCTATTGAGCTTCAGTCTGAAGAATCATTCTTCAGTTCTTTACCCTAGATCAAACCCCAGTTGAGGCTCAACCTGCAAGGGACATTCATTTCATAATGCAATGCCAGTTGTCTGAACTTCAGAAGGCATTATCTATTCTTCATGCTCTTTGAGAACTTCCAGAAAGAAATTCAGAATTAGAGAGATGATAATTTGTGTGAAATTTCAAACATCTGTGAAGGATTGTTAAACAGAGTAACCAGAATGGTGTTCAAATTAAACTTCACTTATTTCTTGTATATTTTTTTAATGCTCTTCTGGGCCTCAGTATAAAATAGGATAAATGTGATGTCTTTCAGTTTTAACAATCATGTTTTTCCACCATACCCCAAGTATTTTTTTCTTGATTTTTACCCCCTCCTTCTTCAACATGGGGCATAGCCTCACTTAATCCCATACCAAATCTCAAACTATTCTAATCACACCATTCCCATCTAGATGTAGTCACATTTCTCTTTTTATATGCTGGAACCAATCAAACTCTTTACATTCATCGACACATTATCACTTAAGCAACATCATTTTGCCTGAGAGGTCAACTGGACATTTCAGAACATAAAAGGCCATGTGGTAACCTAAAGCAATGCTGGCCATTGCAATTTTTAATTTTGAAAGGCAAACAGAGCTACTTACTTGGATCTATTGACTGAACTAAGTTGCTAATTGAAGAGAATAGAAACTCTGCTCCGTGAAGTGTCATTTCTAAGATATAATCACGCTGTCTTTCTCTTGAAATTTATCAGCTTCAAAAAATCATAACTTTTGATCTATAGCAGTAAGATAAGCATTTGAATATTAATCCTTACTAAAAAATAATAGAAATTTCATGCCTATTTTTTTCAAGGACAGTAAAATATACTTAAAACTAGATGTCTTTTTTCTCCCTTTAAATAACTCTATGATTTACATTCCTCAGTGAAATCTTGGTTATGAAAAGAGTCATTTTTCCCCATAATCTGACTGCAGCAGTGTGTTTTATAATTTGTGTTGTATGTTAATTTGTGGGTCAGTCCATGTACCCCTGTTGTTATACAAAATTTGGTTGTACCCCTTTATCCCCTCCCCACAGCCACGTATCCATTCCCTACTCCCCTCCTCTGGGGACGTGCCTGTCTGCCAGGGGCCCTTCCCTGCTGCCAGAAAGCTCCTTGAAGGACATCAAGTGATGGGCTGTAGCCAGAGGGGTCCCTCTCCCTTTCAGGGACATTGGCCCCTTAGGGTGTCCCTCACCCCTGGGCTACTCCCTGCTTTACCCTGCTTGGTGAATCCCTTATCTCCTTCCCTTCCTCCCACCTGGGCATAAAAGTTACTGTTCACTCTTTGTTCTGGGCTGTGCCAAGGAGAGACCTTGAGGTGAGGAGGTCCCATCAGGGCCCCAATAAACTCGTGTGCCAGCCCCTCTGCAGAGCCCTCCTTTCTCCTCGCCTCTGTGGCTGGCACATGCCCTGGGGCCGGTGCCGTGAGTTGGGTGCGCTGAGGAACCCCCAGGATCAGCCCGGGGTGCATGGCAGACGGAGCTGTACCTGCTGCTGCCCAGTGCCAGGGTTAGCCCGGGCTGGCAGAGCGCGCACTCTGAGAGGCACCAGCGACACTGACTACTTGAAGAAAGGCACAATAAGAAATTAAATGTTAATGTACAGTTTATGTTAGATGTTTCTTTAGATTTTTTTAAAGAAAAGTAAACAAATGGATGTGTCAATTAATATACAGCAAGCATGAGCCAACTATGGAAATGATGGCTCAAGGTTAGCTTGCTGCAATATTTTTTAATTCAACAAATAGTGAAATCAACCTGTTGCTTCCATAATAGATGGTTATGACAGAGCTAAAGAGCTCAAAATGTTTTTGTAGTCCCCTGTCTAATTAACGTCTCTCTTGTACAACTTACATTTCCCTGAGCTGTAACTGCAAAGACCCTCAAAAGCCTGCTTTTGTTTGAAAAATCTTTTGGAACATGTTTAAGAGATCAAAGGCAGAGCAATCAGTATTTATACACCTTCAGTTTGAAATAAATGATAAAGTCATATTCCTGCAGCAATTTGTAGAGGAAAACCTTTCCATGCTAGTTTATCTCACTTGATTCTAAAGGACACCTACAGATGCTCTGCTGTAATAAAGTGTGCAAGTTACATTTCTTTGATATTTTCCCTTTTTTTTCCATTTTGTCTATGTTTTCTTTCTCTTAGAATAAAAGAAATAAAGAAGGAAAACATGCTGAATATTGTAATACTAATGATGTTCAGCTAAATTTCAGTTACTATCAGAATCTAATGCTTCCTTGGTGGATTTACTGCCAGAATATGGTTACAGAAAATGCAGTATTGCAGCCAATAAGAGTATAAGTAGTTACTTTAAGGACAAATACTAAAGTCTATATTACCACATCTTTTTAAATTATTATTCATTTTCATCTATGTTTCCACATGGATGAACTTGAAACTTTATACTGGGAAAGTATTTTGTGTTTTTTTTCTCCAAGGTGCTAATGGAATAAACTCTGAAAACACTGGCTGCAATGTCTAAGTCAGTCCAGTCCTGTAACTTTCTGTTCAATATAGTAATTTGTTCTGCAAAAATCACAGAATCATGGAATAGTCTGAGTTGAAAGGATACAGAAGGATCATTGAGTCCAACACTTAAGTGAAAAAAAATTCTGCAAGTGTACCAATTACAAGACAAGGGGAAAGGAAAGAAAAATGAAGGAGACCTAGTGCAGATATATTTGAAATTTATACTTTATATAAATGTATTGTTTCCCTATTTTGATGCCTTAAGTTTTAAGTTTTATATTTTCTAGATTCTGTACTGCGTTAGCATGTAACTCTGAACTTTATATAAAGTGTTAGCAACCTCTCTTCACAGTTTAGTTAGACAAAACAATCCTTTTCCAGCCTGAGAACCAAGGACATTGTTACAGCTTCAGGCAAAAAAAAAAAAAAAATGTAAACAACAGCAAATTGAGGAGAGCAATCTGGAAGAATGGGACTTCATAACCTAAAGCTGCAATTGGACAATTAACCCCAATATGTAAATGGACCAAAACACCAAAAATGTGAAAATAGGTGACCCATCATCCATCTTGGGTGTAGCCTTGGCCAGGCTCTTGTACTGCCCAAGGTGTATCCTTTGAAGGCCTTTGTAATAAATACCTACTTTAACACTGTCTAATCTCTGTTCTAGGCAGCCTTTAAGGAAGATGACCTGGTATTTGTATTCTGGCATTTATAAGCAAACCCAAACCTGATACAGAATTGACAAGACAACTGCTGAAAAAAAAATTAAAAATCCATAAAACTAAAGGGAGATGAAGGTGGGAGAGGAAGGTGTTGGTGCAGGGAGTGACCTCACTACTGTCTAAAATTTCCTCATGAGAGGAAGCAGACAGAGATGAAGATCTTTCTCTTGTAACTACTGATAAGACACGAAGGATTGATTTGAAGCTTCAACAGGGGAAGTTCAGATTATATATTAGAAAAAGTTTTTTAGTGAGGGGATTGCCAAGAACTGGTACCAGCTCCATGGGGAGATGGTCATGGCCCCAACAGTGTTTGCATTCACGAAAAATTTTAGAAATATGGTTTAACTTTTATTTTGCCCTCTATGGAGTCAGGAGCTGGACTTGAAGGCCTTCCTGCCTCTCTTCCAAATCAGGACATTCTAAAAATCTGTGATTATTAATTGCAAGAAATGGATGCTATTGTCAGGTTCACAGAGTTTCCATATTGTCAACTTTTTAAGTTGGATAAATGAATCTATTTTGTTTCCATGCCCTCTTTACTAAGTAGAACCACAAAAGGCATATTGCTCTTGCTTTCTTGATTGAAGTCATGTCTGGAAAAGAAAAATAGGTTAGTGTTTAAACTGTGTTAGCTGGTATATTGTACTTATCTTTATCCCTGCAGAAGAAAAAGTGTTAATACGTCCTTAGAGGCCCATACCACTCAGCTGATAGATGTTGGCAATCTCATTTTAATGTCACTGGCAACAAGGATTAGTTGCTTCCCAAAATCTCCACATATGCTATTGTTGGAAAAATAAACTAAAAAAATTTTGAAATTACAGATATTACCTTTACAAACAGTCATAACCAATTTATATTTGATTTTATATATCAGCAGGGGAAAATGTTCACTAAATTATACAGATACCTATATATTGTCTTTCATAGATTTTTTTCAGACTCCATTTTTATTTAACATTTTAACTAGAAGTCCACCATCCCTTCTGTTTCCATGAGGCAAATAATATACTCCCATGGAAGTGATGTTGTTTTGCTTTTTAATTACTCCAGATGATTAATCACATCATGTGCATTACAGAGAGAGCTGTCTTACACTGCTAGTTAACTCATATCTAAATTCCTTCTTTCCTACAACTTTCTGAAAAAAAATATATAATCATCTTGCACTTTTCCTGCTTTCCTTTAGTGCTTCTTACAATAGAAAAGATTTGAAAGGTTTATTAATCTGCATGTTTCATTGGACCAACTGAACCAGAGCTAAGGTCAAAAAGGTTTTTTGTGAAAATGGTCTGATATAAATGTTAGCTAAGTTACTGTCTTTAATTTATTAATCTTACTCTGAAACACGGGATTCAACACTTCAGGGAAATAAGATAATCACTCTAAGGTTCCTGAGTGATATTCCTTTTAAGTTATAGAGTGGACTTCTGAAAATGTAGATTAGTTTATTATGCAAGTTGAGGACACAGACTTTTAATGTTTTAGGCTTTTAATAAGTGAGGTGTCAATTTTTAAATCTTTTTTAATTTTTTCCTAAGTTGGTGTAAGATAACTTTTGTTTTAATTAAGACAATCCTGTTTAAGTAGAACATCTGGTCTGACAAGTCTAGCTAAGGCTAAAAGACACTTAGGTGAGATAAATAGACTCTGATCAGAGCTTCCCCCCCAGTCCTTTTAAACCAAAGTAGAAAACCTTAATTTTAAAGGGCTACTTATGGTTACATAAATACCCTGTAAGTAAGATTTTTCTGGTGGTCTTTGCTAGGGGTCTGCAGAATTTTCTAAGAATTCTTACTTAGTGGTAACTTCCTCAGCAGGAAACCTATATCAGGATCCCTTCTTTCCTCTAGAGTCAAGGTCTCTTTCAGACATCAAGTGTATTCACCTTCCTGAGTAGCTCAGTACAATGTCTAACCTACTTTTATGAACTATTTGTTATTGTTTTTTCCTCAATAACTGTTGCTTGGTATCTAAATAGTAATATCTATATACACACATAATTTCTGTTATTTTGAATACTTGCTGTCTCTAAAGTCGGACATAGCCTTATGAATCCAAATTTTATACTCTTATCTATTTGTTTATGCAGCTTTTCTAGTTTAATGCAGACTTTTTGGTTCTGAATAGAAAATATACTTTTGGTATTAAAAAAATAATAATCAGTTTGCTACTGGATTCCCATTTTGACTTTTTATGTTATCACTCAATGTGAATGGTTGTGGCATATAGTTTGTTTGTATGTTTTGTTTTGGTTTTTTTTAACATCCAATTTTTTTCAACAGTCAATATTAGAACAAATAAAAAACTGTCTTCACATAAGGTTAACAATTATGGTACATTCGCTGAAAAAATAAAAAAAAAATCCTAGAAATTTTTGTAGGATAAGTAGCTATTCTCCCTGGAAAGAGGATTATTTAGATTATACCTGTGTGGTCTATTATCACGCAGGGTTAAAAGTCACATCTCATTTTTCAGTTTTGTTCCTAGCCATTGAAAATTATTATTGCGTGCTAAAATTGGTCAAGTGTGGAAAAGTGCCATTAAGCCAAAAAAGGTCAAGTACAGAAGTTTCTATCTTGGCAGCTTGATTAAATATAATAAATACATTTTTAAAATTGTCACCTGATAGTGAAGGAGTTGAGTTTTGTGATAAGACATTGCACATCTGTGGGTTAGATATAAATAGGATTATGAAAATTTCTTAAATTACATTTTATTAAATTTATTGAGAAACCTAGATTTTCAATATATTCACTTACTGCCTGTATTGAACTATGTTCTTAATATCCAGACTAGAGTGCTCATATGGATGGGCTAGTATTTTGATATAAACAGAATATGTGTTATTTTGAATGGTTTAAAGGTAAAAATTTTCTCTGAGGACTGATACAGCCCATCAAAAATTAATAAGAAAGAATTTTATTAGTCATCAGCAGATGGGAAATGCAAAATTCACATTATCTGCAAAAAATTTACAACAGATCAACAGACTGGGCTTTTCGTGGGAGAGAGTCATGAGGTTGCCGAGGGGAGGAGGTGAGGACTGTCCATTTTTATCCAGGATATAAAACTCTTCACTGAACCAGAAGTTAAAGTCTTCATCAACCAAAAAAAAAAACCAAAAACAAAACAACAACAACAACAAAAAAACCCCACAAAACCAAACCAAACCAAAAAAAACCCCCAAAAAATAAAAAAAACCCACCAAAAAAACCCACCCAACAAATCCCTCTTACAAAGCAACAGTATTAACATTGACTTAATCTATAAGGTGCTGGTTTATTATCCTTTACCGCAGTTCTTCCACTGTTAGACTCTTTCACTCTATTATAATAGATCAGATATCCTCCTTATGCTTTCCAATATTTGCTGCAATCTTTATTACAGGACTAGCAATTTGCTTTTACTTTCATTCTAAATGTATTTTGATGTCCTTTGCACAGATAAGCTTCCTGTAGCTTTGAAGAAATAGGAATCATCTCATCATGTAATTTAGTACATTCAGAGTGCATTCAAAACCTTGTGATTGCATATAACCACGACTATTTTTTACTTAGAACACTCAATCTGCTATACATGATTATTTTTAAACTAGCTATTTAAAAAGATCTGAGGGCATCTCAAGGCTATTATGAGAACAAAAAGAACGTACGAAGGAAACAACTCTTTCCTATTTGTTTCCCTACATTACAGATCATTTTTCGTCTTCCCAGGAGTGTCGGTGTCAGTGAAATCATTCTCAATACCCTGTGCCTGTCTGGTTCATTAGAAAAAAACCCAGGTTGTTCGTTATGATTCAGTATCTCCATGGGTGAATATTAAGGTACCTGGATTTGATTGTCTTTTCAGAAATATGGCCTTGCAAGACCAATCTTAAAATTAAAATGGAGGAATTTGCTAGAACAATAAAATGGTGATTTAAGTGAACAAAAATCTGAAGAGAGAATAAAATTATTTGTCCCTAACAACAAACGTCAGCAAAGAGTCCAGCTATGCTGATTAAGAAAAGAACCCTAAAAGCAAATATTGTGCCTAACTATGTAGGAAAATGCAATCATAATCTGAAACATCCTCATTTTGTTTTCAAGACAAAATGTTATTTTTGAAAAAAATTAAAGTTAATTTTATGCCTTAATTCAAGTACTTTAATTTAATAATAATTTTAGTATCATTTAACTTAATTTTATACTAATTTTATACTTTATTTCAAGTAAATAAAAACTTCCCAGGAAAACTATCATTTTTTTAAGGAAAATACATTGAGAAACATATCCTTGTTTCTTAACTGAGACGTCAATGGAATCAACTTTAAAGTCAAATACAAAATTTTGCAGGAAAAAAGTAAATTTTTTTTCCTAGATTTCTAAACATTTCTTATTTTCTGCCAAAAGTTTTCAATGTATGAGCATGGTTTTCTAATTAATGCATATGATTGAGTCCCAGAGGCTTTTTTTTTTTTTTTTACCAAAATCTAATTCCATTGTGATTTTTTTGATTGTGATTTTTAAGTGCTTTTAGACTTGTAATTGATTTTCTAGGATTACTCCTTTAAACATTCCCTTACTCAAATTTCTCTCAAGTGTCATGAACTAAACTTCTGTTGAAATCAATACCTAAAACACACTGACCTCTGCATCTTGCGTCACCTTTTAAATCCTTCATTAGGAATGAAATAATCTTATTCAAGTATATACTCTCAGGAATTCTGGGCACCTACTGGTAAGTTAATTAAACTTCTCCACAACACATAAAAAGCATCTTACATTTATGTTTAGCCTTTTATAAAATGGCAACAGAACTGTTCAGAACACATATAATGTATTGTAAAAAAAAATGGTACTTAGCTTTTTATTTAAGTCAATTCATCTTTTCAAGTGCTTTGGAAATCTGTTTGCTCCCTCAACTTAGTTTTAAAATATCAAGTAGAAATCTATATCGTAAAAATCATTATTCTTTTCAAAATTATTTGTGTAAAGAATGGAGCTTTTGAATAAAAACTTCATTGAAGGAAAAGATACTTGCACCAATTCTTTTTATTATTAACACTAGAAATTACAGAATAGAGCTTCAGCTATGTACATGGATAATAAAACGCACCAAATTATTCCTTTTATTTCACTCTCTTAGAACTTACAGATGAAAAGATATTAGAAAATAAACTGTGGGCTAATAGTAAGGACTTTATTAGTGCTGTGTGTGGACACTGTATGGAAATCAAACTTCCCATAAAATCTGATTGTGAACATGTTTCATATGGAGGCAAGAAAACTAGAGATACACTTGGGAAAGCACTGCATATTCACTTCAGGAGTGAATCAACCAGTAAAAAGATTCAGATTTTATTTTTTATTAGATAAATGCTAATTTCTCATTTCCATATATAAGGCATTTTTCTTTAATTCATACAAAATGCACTTTATGCATTACAACAGACAGTTGAGACTCATGCACTCTTGAACCAGGTATCCATTTCCTATAAGATCATGACTGAATAATAAACAACGAAAATAGCAAGCATAGTTTCAGAATTTTAAGTCTCCCTCTCTTCTAGATAAATCCTTAGGCATAATTTGCCTTATATTTTTTTGTCTCTTCCTAAACACCTCTGATACTACCATCCCAGGGGGCACTAGAAAGATTTCTACTTAAGATATTCATGTTCTAATGGAGAACATACTCAGCTGTGGGATAGGAGAGATAAACTGTGTCTTTCTGATCCTCATACATTAGAATGTAGACTCTTATTCCACAGCTTCACGCTTTCACTCTTCGACTATTATGTAAAAACAGAGTCATGCTTCTTTATTTCATGCCTGTCTCCTAGAAGGACCAAGATCCCAAATGGTTGTGTGTACTTATAAAAGAGTTGGGATTCACCTTATTGCAACCTTCCAGTACCTAAAGGGAGATTATAAAAAAAATGGGAGAACAACTTTTTACACAGGCAGATACTGATAAGTCAAGGGGGAACAATTTTAAGCTAAAAGAGGGTACCTTTATGCTAAATGTTAGGGAGAACTTCTTTTCTCAGAGAATAGCACAGCACTAGAAAATATTGCCCAGATAAATTGTGGGCTTCTGGAAGTGTTCAAAGCCATCTTGGACGGGATTCTAAGCAACCTGAGGATTTCCTAAGTAGGTGGTATCCCTTCCCGGGGCAAGGAGAGTGGAACTAGATGATTTTTAAGGTGTGCTTCTAACTCAAATAATTTTATGATTCTGTGATCCTGTGATTTCTATGATCCTCTGTACTGGAGGCATTGTAAGATCAAATACATAAATTGGATACATAAAAAGGCAAAGCAGCAAAATTATATGGATTGATTTACTCACACCTGCATATCATCTGGGTTGTCCGCCTGTTCATTGACAGCATAGGACAATTATTCAGTTAAATTCAACTGAACATACCACCTTCTGTGCTGTTGGAGTCCAGGGCATGTGGAAAACCCCTCAAACTGCCCTGGGGGGGTCCTAGACCCTGGCTGGAACTCCAGGAAAGCACTGTCTTTGACTTCAGTCCATGGGAAAAACTTCCAACACTCATAGATTAATTGAAAACAACAAAAATTTAAAATAGATAGTAGTGTAGTTGGTCACAGGGTGAAAATTTGTAGTTTTGGGTTTTTAGTATGGAAGTAGATCAGAGCAAGATGGAGAATTTTGGGCGTTGTCTCATCTTCTTCTTTGTCTACTCCATTTTCTGCTGTGATGGTGGCACAGAGACATTGGTAGAATGGATTTGATGTACAAATTGCGTGTTCAGAATAGGTGGAGGTAATTGGCACAAAACTGTAAATACAGTACATTTTTAGAGTTAATTGGATTAGAAATCTTTAAAAACGACCTTGGACTCTCTGTCCATGTTCCTGTAGCTGTTTTCTTTCAGTGTGCTGAGACTGCTGTAAGACCTTGAGATAAGAAATAGAATAAACACCTTTGAAGAACGAGCCACAGGTTCCGTCTCATCTTTTAAACCCTGGTATGGGGCTCTGAGAGACAGAAAACCCCTAATTAGGGGAATGACGGGGTGAAAATCCCATCACTGTGGGACTGGCAATCTAAAATTCTAGAGAGCCATTCTTCCTCTTCTGAACAAAAGATGTAATACCCTGTACATTTACCAGAATTAATACTGCATCTACATGGATCCAGTGTTGTTAAGGCTTAATATTATTCCTTACACTCATTGCAACCATGCAGAAGTACAATGTAGTGCTTTCTCTTAGTTATAATTATTGTCTAACAACTCAGGTAAGATAATTTTATCACCTCACATATCCTATGAACTGTGCACTGTACTTCTACAGTTGAGCCTCACAGTTTCCAGTTGTTGGACTAGCTGGACATCCAACTTATCTTCCTGTTTAAAGCCTCAGCAATCTACTCACTACACCCCGAGCAGGCTCAGATAATGAGGACAGTACAAATAGATACTAAGCGCCTGTATCAAATGTGTCAGAGCTGACAGAAATAAAAAGCAAGTAATTTCAACAGACTGCAAATCAGCTTATTCCCCAGTTATCAACTTTCAAGTTATTCTTAAACACCTGGGTCCTTCTCTGATGTAATCCTGAAATATGCCTCATTGTATTGTAAAGAGAAGAAACTTGGTGAGATTTTATTCATATGTAGCTACCTGAAAAATGAACAAAAGTTAACTAGACAGTCAAAGTAATTATTGTTCTGTATTTTAGTACAGTCAAAATGAGAACAAAATTTGTGTTTTCATCTGAACTACTTGATTTTGTGTCTGATTTCAAAGCAAGAAGGCATGCCACTTGAGTATGGCAAAACGGCAACTTCTCTTGGCTGAACATTTGGAAACAATTTCTTCTGATATTTTTAAAATTGCTTAGATAATTTAGTGTTTTCTTATCAATCCTATTTGTTTTAAGAAAGTCCCAAAATGAATCTGCTTTTTAATGTAAGAAGAATTCTTGTTATCTGAAGTCACATGGTCTGTTCTTATGTGTATTTTTCTTATCATGAAAGAACCCATTCCTGCAATTCATTAAAAACTCTAATTTATTTTTCTCCTAGCAAGATTATCATTCCCTTTGTTATCATTACCCTCACTAATCATTACATTTGTTATACAACTTTTGTTCATGCACTCATTTGTTCATTTTTTATTTCAGTCTGTGATTCTCTAACCTAAAATTGTGCTCATTTTTCAAGAGCAAATTCTATACTAGATGAATTTTGACTTACCTCTTCTCAGATAAATTATGTAAGACATATATTAAAGAGCAGGAAGCTAATTGTATAGTGTTCATATTTGTCTTTGAAAATGTTTCTAGACAGTGGTGTAACGAAATCTGAGGTTCAGCACACTCACGGACTCAGAACTATATTATTTATTTATTATTATATTTTTATTTTAAATTCAATACAAAGCATTTTCCAGAGTTGGTGGTACATTTACATCTTGCAGAAACATGTAGTAATGAAAATACAAAGAACTACTTTTCTTTGGAGTGATGATGAGACTAAAGACATACAATCCATCTTAGAAATAAAATGTTTATATATTTAGTCTCCTCACTCTGAAGAAAAATTTGTGTCTTTAGTTTTGTCTTTACTCCAAAGAAAAGAAGTCCCTGATATTTTCTTTATTATCATCAACCAGTAAGAAAAAACAGCAACATAATCAAGAAACACAGCCTCCATGTGATCACATGCAAGGGCTTGAAACAAATTTTCTAAAGGTTTTCATAAGAGAACTCAAAAAGCATCTGAAGATAGTAAAAGTGTGTGATGAAGAAAAGATGTGATAAATTGTGATGGACTAGTTTCTGACACAGTCCAGAAGTGACAGAGGTTGTGGTGTAACAAATGAGGGGGATTTGATGTCTGTCTCTTTCGTATTTGTTTAGATTTTTTTTTTTTTTTTCACAAATCTGCATGGAAAAGATGGTAGGTGTCCATTCAGATAATTCTTCAATAGTTAGACATATGCAATTTTTATATTTTACTTGTTTGATTTGCAGGAGATGTGTGTGAAATTTCTCTACTTTTATAAATTTATTAGTTTCTCTATGTTGTTTATGTCACAAAATTCAAGAGACACTATTAGCATTCATATGTATGATGGTGTTATTTGATAAATATCATTACAACATTAAAATATTAGCTGCACTCTCAAAGAAACCATGTTATTTCGACATCATTATGCAAAATGGAAGGTAGGAATGTGATTAAAAATAATTAAACATTCCAAGAAAAAGAAGGAAACATATCAAGACGGACTCAAGAGAGAGAATCTGTAAAAGAGATTTTGTTGTTTGCTCAGGGAAATCACTGCTTAGACAGCTGGAGTGTAAGTTCCCACCAGGTTCTCCTGTACGCACAATTTTAAAATCCTGAGAGGAGCAATTCTTCTTAAGGCACTTTACACAAGAGTATGCTCAGTTTAAATTTATCATTAATATGCTGGAAATTATTGGAGATAGTCAATTCATCTTGTGTCAGAGTGTTCTTGCACAAGCTAGATAAAGGAAGCATAAGAGAGAGGAGGTAAGAATCCAGCTATCATTCTTTGAGGATCTTGTACAACTAAAGAGCCAAGTACAGAGAAAGGAGAAAAAATAATGAAGAGATCTTAAAACTGAGAAATGAAACCTGGGATAGATGAGACAAGAAAAGTGGAGTAATTCATCTTCCAATATGTACAGTGGTACAGGGAAAACAGAGGTTGTTTACACATATGATTTCTATTTTTGCTATCTTCTCAAGCTATTTTAGAATTTTAGAAGAGTCTTGGGGCTACTTAAAGAAAGACAGAAGCAGCTTGGGACCTCTTGTCAAAACACAATTATCAACTTTTCTTCACTTATTGCATATCATTGTAAATTGTATCTCACCATGACAGCATATTCTGGGAAAAGGATTTTGGGACAACTTACTGTCTGCAGAGGAGGTAGTGCAGAGGAGGTAGTGAAAAAAAATAGTCTAAAATAGTTGATTGCACTTCATGGATAGTCTGTGTGAGATTTATTTGACATAACCTTAGAAGTTTGTGACACTGTTACCTAGGTTGCCTCATAACACATTCACAGAAGTATTTCCAGCTTAAAATGACCTGTTTTATCATATCCCATTCATTTGTGCCTGGAGGAAGGGACAAAGTCAATGCAGGCAATACTTTATTGTAGGTCATGCTCTAGATTGAGGACTTTGGGCCCAGACAAAAGACGCACATAGAGAAATTTACTAAGTGTGGCTAACTCTAAGGTTTTCTCTGAAAGATTAAATCTGCCAGCATTGCCTGTAGTACATTTAGTAAAAGGAGAATGAGACACTCTTGATAAAATCACCAACCTCTGTGCTGTAAACCCTATATCACCTCTATATGAAATAAGGTCTTTTAATATAATGGTTCAGGCACACTCACAGACATGATATGGTTAGCAACTTCTTTGAAACATAGATTTCAAAAGTAATTTATGTAGACAAAATACTGTACGTGATGCAGGTATAAGATTATTCAGTTTCATAATTTTCCTTATTTTTATTTGAAAGATGAGATTAAAGTAAATTAAGATAAATGTTGCTCTTATACTGCTGGGATTTATTTTTCCTTTTTAACCAAGTCTTTATATCCAATGTCAGTGTTCTCAGAAAAGTATCAGGGAATTCAATATTTTTTCTGAAAATGTAACTCCTTATGGCACTAGCAATGTCTCACACACACACAAAAGAAACAATTTTTTTTAAAATTTTTGCAGTGAGAGAGTGACTGTTTCTCCAATTTCCTATTCTGTGACTTCTGTGTTCTGTCAGTTTTCATTATTTGTCTTTCAGAAAACTAAACATTCGCACTACTGTTTTCCATTTCCCCTGCAGATGATTCTATCTGATTATAGTAAACATTTAATGCCAAAGACAAGATTTGTACTATTTGGTTCCTTATATAGACCCCTAGATTCTCATGCCAACTGTCCAGATTGGGAGGGGTGTGTCATAGTACCTTGAGATATGTCTAGGTGAGGAATCAGAAAGAGTTGTAGCTGTGGAATACAAGACAGAAAGGAAATTGATGATAAAAGCACTAATGTGCATTTGTTTGAGATTGTGGGTCAGGACATGGCCAACGAGGGTGGCATGAGCTTGAAAAATTTTCCATAGATATTAAATCTATGGAAAGCTTAGATATGGTATACAAGGTCCAGGCTATAGACATCCTGAATCTTTAACTACTGGTTAAAAGATGGTGAAGTTTTTGCAGGAAAATAAAATATTTCAGGACACTGTAGACCATTTTCTTAAACTTAGGCAATGCTTAGTACCCGAGCCGAGGGGAAAGGTGGACCAGTGTGCATGTGCTGATGCTCTCATGTTAACATTCTAGTAGAAGTGTAACATGATGTGATAACATGATATGTAACATGATATGATAACAGTCCATAGCAGCAAATTATTTACCTTGCAGAGGCAAATAGAGCCTCTGACTTCCTGTGGTTTACTGTCACACGAGTTAGGAATTTAGAATCTAAACAAATATTGTTAACGCTTGACTCTGGGTGAAATGTATTTCCTTGTGATTGGACTAAACCATTTAACAGTGCCTCTGGCCTTAGATTCTATTTTGTAGTTTGACTGTTTCAGTTTTACTGTGTAGGGATTGAGAGAAGGGTGGGTTTCCATGGTTAATCTTGTTTAAAAGGACAGCTTTATCTGGTCCTAATAACTTCATTCTTAATAATGCTTCACAATGGAAATAAATCATGCTTAGTGTGTATGTGTGGTGGAAACCATAGTCTCAGGAGCATGTTGCTTTGTATTTTATGTAAAAACATGAATCTATCTCAATTCTGCACTCAATGTACAGAAGTCCATATAAAAAAAAAAAAAAAAAAACGAAAAAGAATAGTTAAATCTAATGTTCATTCTGTAATATGCAATATTTTTATGGGCAGAAATTCAAAAAATAAGTGGTTATGCTACCTGTTTATCATTTGATAGTCACTCTTTGAAATATGATTCAAAAGCAGAATGAGAATACATGCACTGCTGACAAGCAGACTGCATTTGGTGGAAAAGCTATGTTAGATTTCATAGGAAGTGAAAGCATTTCAACATATAATGCTAAGTGAAACACATGGGAAGAAAGATTCCTAGTTTTACATTTAAACTTCACATTTTAAAAAGTACTAACTTTAAGCTACTGTATAGTAGCAAGATATGAGGCTTATTGATAGTTACATGAACATGCCATCTGAAAATGTATGGTGTCTAAAAGGATACATATTTTGAAGGGTCATATATCCTTGTTCTCTTGTTTTACTTGGATACTTGGTTTTGGCTGCCATATCAAAACCAAAGTTTTAGGCTAGATGGACCTTCAGTCTTGCCTCTTTTTTATATTAATTTTGTATCTTCTTTATCTGAATCACTTCATACATTCAGTTCTGAAAAAATCTGGAAAGTAAATGGAACTATTTTTCTTGTGTAAGTAGCCACAAAGCAAGTGAACATAACTGCACACATTGCACATACTTTTGAAATGATTATATCTGAAAATTAAAAATTAATAAATGCAATATTGATAACATTGAAACAAGAAAGAAAATGTTAAAAAAATTAAAACCAACTAAGCTAATAACTTCTGATGCTAAATAAAACTTATTTTTTGCCAAAAACCCTGTTGGAATTCATAGAATATAAAAGTAATCTCATTAATGATGGTATACCTGTTTTAAACCTCTACTTGTAATGTAACTCCTGCATTAGAATGGAACGTGTTCAAAACAATTTCATTGTAGACAGACATTTTGTCCAACCTGGAAGTATTCTAGAAATGTAGTTCTTCCCTCTCTGTGACCTGGAACATTAAAGATATTGGTGTTAGATAAATAGAGCAAGAATGGACAAACAATTCTTGCAATTATATAACAATAAATGAAGAATGACAGTGTAGTGTTATGATAAGAGTCTCTGGGGCACTTCTTTGTTTGCTTAGTTGTTTTATACAAACATCTGCATGGTAAATTCTGTGTACATATGGACAGAATATGTTCAGGAAGTTTTGACACTAGAGAGAAATTTATGTGTTTAAGAACTAGAAGGGAAGATCAATAAAAATTAATTTAATTATAAAATATATAAAAGATGTCAAATTAAGTAGCATTGCAAACATGAAATTCATCCAGGTACTACAAAATGACATTTGCTGTGGTGTTATTCTGTTAGTTATGGGAAATATTTCCTATATTTTTATTTACTGCCATAGGAGTGGGTGTGCAAAAAAAAAAAATAGATAAAAATGTTTAACCATTATGATGGCATTTAGATTGCTCAGAATAGTTTTGACATCTGAAGTTTCCTAATTTTTCTAATTGAATATGTTTAATGGGAGGACAAATGTTCCCCATGTCATTTACGAACAGTGAAGATGGACAGTCCAGAGGACTCAGCTCACTAAACAGTCCATTTGAGCTTTCCATTGATTATGGAAAAAATGACCATGCTTCCAGTTTTGGTGCTTCAGTGAGGCACATAAAGTTCACTAGAGTATATGGATAAATTTTTTGTTGGCTTGCTTTTAAGTATAGGCAGCAGCACATTTTTACAAGGCAAGTTACAAATCTCTGACATGTCACAACACCAAAAAAAAGCCTCAGAGAAATCAAAGATCCACAAAATATTTATGGTTATGCTGTGCATCAATTTCTAATGCACTATGACCTTCTATATTTTTGCAACTTTGTTCCTGGCAGAGAAACATTGACTTTTTAGTAGGGACAGAGCTTCATGGCAAGCATTTTTAAAGGTGGGTTACTGGAGATTGGTAAACTACATATTGCATTAGTACCGAGTTGAGCAGTGTTTTTCTTTGGGTTTTTATTTCTGTTTGGTTTGGGGTTTTGGGTTTTTTTTATTAGTGGTGTTTGGCCAGATTGGGTTGGGGTTTTTCATTTTGTTTTGTTTTATTTGGAACTTTTGTTCTATTATTTCTTAGTAGTTTGAAATATAGATACATAGTTGGAAATATAGATACAGATCATTAAAACTGCATACAACAGGATTTGGAAAGAAGATGTACATGAAGGCGGCTGAAGATAGGCAAGCATAAATAAAGGAGAGAGAAATAACCAAGTCTATCATGGAAAAATGAAATCCAGTCAGTACTGGGCAGACAACTTGATAGGGGTGGGAACCCCAAGTAAGGAAGCATGCAACCTTGATACTGTCCCATTCTGATACAGTGTTTAATTACAGACCTTTTTTTTTTTTTTTTTCCCTACTATACCGCCACCTCATTCAGGCTGAAGGACAGTGGCTCAGGAAACCACAGCTATTCCATGATTTGCTTCATCCTCATTGTTCAGTGTGTGTCCCTAGGTGTTATTTACTGCGTGCTATTGAAACTACTCTTTGTATACAGAATTATTAATTTCCTCATAGACTCATTCCAACCTTCACTTCAGCTGATTCAGCCCTTAGCTATATTCAGTCCCTGCCCATTAACTGAAACGTACCTTCTGATTTATTCTTTTCCTAGCTCTCCCCCTCAAATCATTCTTCCAGCCCCACTAAATAGTTCACAGCGGAGCTGCTGACTCCCAAGGCTGTAAAGGAGTGCGACTTTTGATTTTATTAATGCTCACTAATGGGTTTATTAATGCTCAGTAGGTATTTAATTTCATTGGTTTATGTTTCCTCTTAAGAGCACACACTCTGTCCTCCTGAGTTGTGCTGTATTTTGTATTGGCTAGCTAGCAGAGAAGTTCATTTGTCCTGTGCCATTACCGCCATCTGCCTTGTCAGGCCTTTCTTGAAAATGAAACTGTGTCTCTACAACTTTGCCCTTGGTAAAATAAATAAGCCATAACTGTAGCTGTAACATCATTATCTGAGTCTGAAGGTCTTGCAATTTATTATGGTGATACAGCCTTTACATTGCAACTTGGCTTTATTGTATTCACCTTGCTGCATAACAGCATCTGTGCAGAACTTGTGGTGGTACTGGGAAAAGGCTTTTCAACTTTACAACTGCAAATCTATTCTAAGATTCTTCCCCTCCCACACAAACACCCCTTTAGTCTTTCTTTCTTTCATTTTCTCTGTCCTTGGACTCTTTGCGTGTTTGAGCTCCTTCCTCCTCACTGACTTTTAAGCAGAAAGCACTGAAAGATACCAACTGTAGTGCGTGCATTGACAACACTGATGTTATTTCTGAAAAGAGAAATTAGGGGCGAAAGACTGTAACAGCCATCTAGTACCAGTGTTACTTAGGAGAAGAGGAAACACATTCTCAACGGATATAGTTTCAAGTCAATTAATCTTGAAAATTATTAATATTTTATCTGTATTGTCAAGCTTAATTGTAGGATTCAAAGTCCTGGAGAAGAAACAGCAAATAGTAATGATGACAACATTGCATTTCATTTCCATGTACCATATGTTGACCTACTGCTGTACAACACAGATATAGTAAGACTCCTTGACAGCAACGTATTTCTAATTCTGTGCATGAACTGTTTTATTCACAGTCTTGCCTCTACATTACAACAAAACTAATCGACAAAAATTACCATTTGAACAAAATGAAGGTGGCACTATACATCCTTTGGGAAATTTGTGTCTAGGTAAATACCAGACTCTGAAAACAAGTGAGACCAGAGTTATGCACATGGTAACTCAAGCCTAGTTCTTGTCTTTGGGCAAAGTCACAATACGCATATAACACTTACAGTCATTCAGCTCTCACAGATGGTGTGAACACTAGGGGGTTTAAGGCACATTTACTTTCTAAGAGTCCTTACACCATCGTTTTGCTAGGCTGAATTTGGGTTGAGGTAAAAAACATTCTATACCATGCAAGATGGGCAGACTTCTTGCATATGCATTTAAACACTGAATTTCCTTTATGAAAAAAAAACAAAAAACAAACAAAAAAAACCCCAAAACATACAAACAAACATTCCCCCCCCCAAACCAAATCACAGATTAAATTGATATAACTTCTAGAGAATTCTATGGGTTATTTAGATTTCTTTGGGGGGTTCTTTGATTAGTCTAATGAAACAGATACAACATTATACTGAAACATTAATTCCTTATCACAACCTCTTGATAATACTCAGAATGAATTAACAGAATTATTATACATCTATATAATCAAGAAAAGCAAAAAACAAGAAACCATAAACAGAGGAAAAGTCAGTGGAATAAGGTCATAAATCATTCTTAGAAATATTTTTATGGCTTTGAAAATACTATGTCCATATGTGGCTATGACTCAACAGCGAATGCTATGGTTTCTTGAACAAGAGAAATCATCTTAGATCTGGGCTAAATACACCTTCAGCTAGTGTTTTCAGGTTTGAACATTTAAGCCAATCTTTTTTAAATAAAATCATGTGCTGAAAAGGATGTCTGTTTTTTTCTTGGTATTCCTCCTTATCTAATTTAATAAAATGGGGTAACTTGTTCTTGGAACTTTTTCATCCTTTATTGGTTTTCAGAAAGATTTTCTTTGCCTCCCCTTTTCCACAGATATTTTTATTTCTGAATATACAATTAATATTATGACTATCTTTTCTTCTTTACCTCATCTTTTTGTCCCATAGAATTTTCTTTTAATCGATGTATTTTTTGTAATCAGCTGCAGCTCTCTTTACCGCTTTGCTCCAATATCTTTCATGTCAAACTGAAAACATATATGCTTTGCAAACTTAAATACTCACTCTATTTTACATCTTTTTCTATTTCAATTCTTTTTATCCTTATTGGATGCTTTGCCATACTGTCTGTATTGAGTTTCTTTTGGACAATGATATCCACTTTCTTCCCAGAAGTAAATTCTAGACCTTTTTAAATAAAAGTCTTAAATAAAGTTTTTTTTTAAAAGTTTTAAATAAAAGTTTTAAATAAAATTACTCTGTCCAAAGTAAGTTTTTGTTTAGTGATTACTTTATAATTTCAAGTACCTCATCTTTTTCTTTCCTAGCTGGCTGCCTCCAACCTTGTTAATTTTTCTCTTATTGAAATATAGAGCTTTTTTGTTTCCATTACTGTGTTTACCCCTGTTTCTTCCACTGTCTAACTGTTCTTTAGACTTCTTCAGCAAATTTTTTCTTTCTCTCCATCCATTAAAGAGTTGCCTCCATTTTACCCCATGAAAATATCATCCACATTCCTGCATGTATTCATGCTTCAAGACAAATTTAACATTTAAACAGAAATTGTAATATCTTATTTTTTAAAGAAAAGAGAGAGTAGTGTCATAATGATGTCAGCAAACTCCTTCAAAACCCATGGTTTTACCTCATCAGATGCACATCATGGCAAAATGTGCCATTTAAATATTGCTTTATTGCCAGCTAATAGTATTCAACCCCAAATATCTTATCATATTTTTTATTTCTTATGATCTGGCAGTTTTTTATTTATATAAATTTCACAAATAAAAGCTATTTTAGCAACTAAATATTTTTTTCTGCTATTGTTACATTTAGGTTCTAAACAAGAAGATGTTTAATGTTCTATGTTGAACAAGGTAACTTGATTTTCATATACCCTGTTTTTCTATATTCCGTTTTGCTTTTCTACTCTGTTGTTACTACAGTCATTACCTGCTATTATTTTTTTTTGTTACATTAATCTTGTTACTATTTGTGGTAAAACCCAAAAATATATGAGACATCAGTAGCTTGCATTCTTAGTCCTAACTTAACCTAGAGTTCTGTCAATTCACATGTATGGGGATTTGACATTGATTATTTTGCTAGACACTTTATAACAGAATATTTAAAAAAATAGATTATGGTACATTCTCTTACGTAAGAAGGTCAAATAGTACATATGACTAGGAAAATACGGTCTTACTTAATCCTGAAAATTTGGGGAATCTGGATATCTAGAGAAGTTTTGAATAACAAAACCTCAAAAAATAAGTCAGGACAAACCAGGAAAGCAAGGTTTTATTTCTTTTCTGAATTTTGATTCCACATGAAATTTCCAAATTTTTATGTCACAAGAAAAAGTGTATCATAGAAATACATGTTTATTTAAAAAAATCTGGTGGTGGGTATCCAGAAAGTAGTTTTAAAACATATGTCTGAGTCACAGATGCCCAGACTACAGCTAAGTAGAGTTACATTTTATAAATGTAATTAGCACTATTACCTGTATTTCTGCCTACTGTAAAACTTTGAGCATATTTAAAATTACTTTATTTAACCTATTTGCTGTCAAATTGGTAAAAGCATGACACAAAGCTTCTGAATGTAAAAACCAATGTTTCTTAGAACAAAAACAGGAAATAAAAATAATTAATTACTGAGGATGTAGATAGGATTATTTGCCTTCATAACTCTAAATAAAGTAAGTATAGTTAGCATAAACACTTTTATAAGAAAAGAAGCTATTCTCACTTCTTTAGTTGACATATATCACTACAACAAAAGTCTTTAAGAAAAGAATTTTTTTTTTTCCAAATAAAATCATGGTTTAATTATTTAAATCAAAATTATTTGCCGAATTTCTAGTTCCTGCAAAGTCTATTTTTAGAAGTTAGAATTTCAGCAGGTTTTCCCTGGATTCTGTTCTTTGATTGCTTATATAAAATAGTCATTTGAGTCTCTAACGTAGGCTCAAAATTCCCTTGCCTAGTAAATATAAATTTTCTCATCCACTCAATCTGAAAAAAATATAGAAATTAGCTCACTATACTACTGCAGTGAACAACTATTCAGCCATTTGTCTACCAAAAATACAAGAAGGTCCATAAACCCAACCACATAAGGTGAAACTGTCTTAATCACAGGAAATATTTTTAATAACACTCCTTTTCTCCTCTGGGCCAAACAAAGGTAATTTCAAGGATCCTTACAGGATTCTCTTATGTGAAGACCTTTGCCCCTAACCCTCACACTAACCCTTGCCACGTAGTAAGGTTTTATAATTTTAAATTGAAGGGATGACTTAAAAAATCCCAACATGTCCTATTTAGATGCACAAACCCTGCAGACACCTAGAAAAGAAGGCTGGAGGATTTTTTTTGCTACAATTTGAGACTTATATCCCACTGTAAGCTACTGACTTGCTGAAATCAGACATTCCATAGAAGCCTTCCTGAACATTTGATCAGACAATTATCAAATCCTAGTTTATTTTTCTAGGCAGAATATATAAAACACTTTCTCCTAGGAAAGAGCTTTCTTCACCAGAAAATGTTACATGTTACGGCTCACTCTTTTATTATATCTAAAAATCACAGAAATTTGACCATTAGTGGGAGTGAAAAGAAATCTTAAAAGGGATAAAACTCACTAGATTATTGCTCTTGGCCAAAATACCCAGTTTGATAAAAACATTGTACTGGGATTTTTTTTGGTGTGGGTGGTGGTTGGTTGGTTGGTTGATCTGGAATTTTTTTATCCCTGCATTTTCTTTCACTTATGAATTTATTTTTTCTATGATTATCCATTTCAGGAACAGAACATCTCCCAGGCAAGGTGTTGATAGCAAAAATTATGACTATTTTTTGTATTTATTTTGATGGGTCTTTAAAAGTTATGGGGTTTCTTTTGGTTAATTATTATAGGATTTATCTCATATACTTTTAGCCAATGAATGTTAGGTATCTAAACTAGGCCAGCTGGTTATTTTTATGATTAAAATTGTATGATTTATGGATCCCAGCTATATATTTCCATGGCTTCAAGAAGTACCTGGCTGGTGCATATACTATTAATATCCCGTTTCTGAAACTAAAGCTGCATAAGAATACACAACAGAGAAACCAGAATTGACTTGGTGCTCAAGTTGAGAACTCATTAACTTTTCATTAAACATGTTGTTTCGAGTACAAATACATTTTCAGATATACGATAAGATCATTTGCTGTATATTCCTGACAATTTTCTGTAGTTAGATAATCCTTTTCCTCCCCCCTCCAGCTATTTTTTCATTTCCATCTCTTCTATTACTCTCTAAAGAGTAATAGAAGTGGCATGAGCGTGCCACTGGACTGTTAATTTTTATCTCATTTGTTTCAAATAATCAGAAACGTCTAATTCTTTTACTATGGCATCTTAAAGCTCTCCAGCAGAGAAAGAACTTTATAAGCAGGCTGGTTTTTTTTTTTCCTGTATGGCTATGGTTGTTTCATTTTGTTTTGCTCTGTTCTTCCAAAAATCATTCTCCTTCTCTTATCTGAACTAAGCTTGATCCTTTTCAAACACTAGAAAAACATAAATTTAA